>BMAW01021878.1:1315457-1353071 GCA_019974015.1 Nephila pilipes
GTATTGTAAGCGTTCAATTGTGTGCTATTTTGAATTTTGGCTACTTTTTATATATTGATTATCTTTAGTATCCTATATGGTTTTGTGTATTATTGTCAAAAATTACACCGACAGTGTTTATTCATACATATTTTTGAAACTGGTTTTGTTTGTCATATTTATATAAAGGTTTAAGTACAATTTAGTTAGTATGGTGGATTATACGATCTATGATTGAATATTAAAATTAGCATAATTATATAGCTCAGTATAATTAAGGATTAAAGTTAGGTTATTCAAGAATGACTGCTAGCATGATTTTTATGTATTCTTTGAACACATTATTTTGGAAACTATGCTCATATTTTCTAAGTACTTTTAGGATAATAGAATAATGGATAATAGTAATTGGATGGTTTATAAAGCTTGCTGATTGGTGAGTTATTATAAATTTTAATAAGGGTTTTAAAGCTTGTGATTGAAGTAAGTGATTGTATTATTTTCAGACTTGAGGATGAAGGATATAATGATTGTATGCATGATATGTTTGCATATGTTGAATACTTAAAACGCCAGGGTTCAATAATTACGTCGTTATGCCAAAACTATAGAAATTTTATTTACAGACACACTTTAACTATTGAAATGAAAACAAAACAAAAACATGGCGTCTCTCGCTCGAGAGTATCAGTTGCTGAGTAATCCAATATACTTTGTGCGCTACTACTGCAGCGCCACACTGTTGCCACTAAGTAGTATACAAATGTCTTACACTAATATTTTGAGTGGATTCACAACATGTATTAAAAATAAGAATTCTTTTTTGATAATAGATATTGCTAAATTGTACAACAGATACGCTAGGAAAATAATTTTTATTATGATAGTCAGTAAATTAGGAATTATAAGGCATATATTTTTTGGAGTAAAAGGTATAGTCCTTAGCTCAAAAAGTTAAGGTGAAAATCTCAGAATATGAAAAACATAATTTTCAAGGTAAAAATTGCAATGACTGCATATTTAAAAATAGAAGTATTAAATTGATTTGTAAAAAAAATGTGATGGGAAAAGAGATATATAAACATATATTATGTTAAACAATGATAAAAACTCAAAATTAATTTTTTTCAAAATATTTAATTAATTTATTAAATTGTAAAAAAATATTGTCAATTTAAGTATGTAGGGCAAACTTCTAATGATATTAAAATTAATCAACAAAGATGTGATACTAAAAACTTATTAATATTAAAAATAGTCATAAAAAATTGAAATGTCATAAATTTACATAAATATGAAAGTGGTGGACTCTATATAATAAAAATAGTTAAGGAGGGAAGATTCATTATATTAGTAACCACTATGCAGTAAACCTTACAAACTTAATATAATGCACTGTGATAGAAATATTAAGCAAATAATCAAATGAAATAGTAATAAACAATATTTCTACAATAATAAGGTTAAAAATAGTAGAAAAGCTAGAAGTTCTGACAGAATTTTTTTTTTTTCCAGATAAAGAAGTTCTAAAGAATTAGATTATGAAATTATATAATAATTTTGAAATTATAATTGTAACGTTAAACATATTAAATACTATATATTTGGACTTCAGAAAAAAGAAATAGGTATTCTACAAGATTTCTTACATAAATAAAATAAAATAAATTGACAATGCCTTAAAAAAAAATCTCATTCTCAGGCCAAAAGTAAACTTTTATTGTAGGACTCTACCAACTTGGCTAGCTAGGCGAGTGTCAGATCATATTATACGAGGTGCGGCTATTAAATAAAAGGACTTATGCTGTAAGACATTTTATTTTGATGTCATACATATTTACTTATCACCTTTAATATACATCCTCCCTCTTTTACTACAACACTCCATGAGAATCTTCAATTTTTTGAAACAATACTGGAAATCTACTTCTGTTTGCTCTTTCAGGACACATGCCGCTTTTTCTTTCACAGCTTCAGCAATTCAAATTGTGTTACTTTGAATGCAGATTTCACCTGCAGTTTTTTTTTTTAATGCAGAAACAGATATAAGTCTTATGGCTCAAGATCTGGTGAATAAGGCAGATGGTCTTATACTGATATGCTATACTTGGCTAGAAACCTCTTGACAGGCAATGCGGAATGAGTTGGCACATTGTCTTGGTGGGAAAATTTGCTGTACAGGTTTTTTGTCAATTCCTACAGTCTCAGCAATCACCTGAATACTTAAACGATGATCAGATCAAACCAGATTATCGATTTTTTTGATATTGTCTTCTGTTTTTGACGCAGAAGGGTGATCCAGGTGTGAATAATCTTCAATGTCTTCTCAGCCATCATGGAAATGTTTAAACAATTCAAAAACATGTGCAAATGATAAACATTAATTGCCATACATTTCTTTCAATTAATTACAAGTTTAGCAGGCTTTCTAAGTTCCATGTGAAATTTTGCAACATTTCGTTGCTCTATTGTTACACTCATCATTTTTCCAGCGAAACAAAAAAGTACTTCTAATGCAAACAAAGGTTACAGCTATATGGATTTGTTTACAGAAGAGAGACACATTGCATTCAAAAGTGGAGGCTTCAAGCTAAACAGCTGTTTTGTCACTGGCATTTGGTGCATGTGTACTTCTTCTATAGCAGCATCAGTCTCATTATTTAATAGCCACATCTCATAGTCTTTTGCATGAGGATCACAGTACTCATAATGCCAACTTACATTTCTAACTATTCTATATCTTCTCTCTAGTGGACACCTAATACATTAGATGCTCCAAATGACAGCAAAATCTTACCCAATTAAGTTTCTATTATTAAAACAAATTTGTAATAATTACTTACTTCAGTGACTGTTCAGATTACAAAAATCAGTTATTTTATTTACAATGATACTTACAAATTTTTCTTCTTCTGAAATACATTAAATTATTCAATGACAATTTTAAAATTGCAAAAAGCAAAGAAACTATATAAAAAAAAAAAAGAAGAAAGGAAATACAATATTTGTTCTAAATATTACTTAAAAAATAGTGTACATTAACATTATCAAGCCAGTTTATATGGCTTTGTACTATCAAGATGTCCTAAGGAAATACTTGCTTTATAAATCCAAAATGCCAATGAATCATTTAATGCAATTCTGTGACAGATACTGACGGAAAAAGTATTTGTTGAGCACCAAACATTGCATTTAGGTACTTATATTTCTGTTGTACATTTTAATAATGATTTCCATGGATTTATTATTTGTATTAAATTAAGTGGGTATTATTTCTGGTTATTATAATGTACAAGGAAAAAATAACATTTGATAGTTAATGTATGAAATATTCAAAACTCCTCTCCATCAACTAACACTTCCAGAAGAAAGCTTAAGACCATGAGATGAAAATAAACTTCACTGTTAGGAGAGGAAAGGAATAACATATTAAATTGGATAATATTTAAATATATCTTTTAAATGAAAAACAGGGAACCTCCTGAACAATCCATGTAATTTCAGTAACATTTGGTATACAAATTCAATAAGCTCTTCAGAGTGTAATAAATAGCAGGTTTTTGAAATCGATGCATTTAGGTCACATTTTACAGTCATTTTCAGTTTAAAACATACAGTAATTTTGGTGAAAAATTATAAATATCAACTTTGAATGCTTATAAAATATTTATTTTTTAAAATAATTGTTATTGTGTGGTATGTGACACTTCAGAATGTTTAACAAGTATATTTATGAAATAATAATTCATTATGTTCTGCGTTTTTTTATTTTTTTTTTTTAATTATGCTGTTTTTCTTGACATTGAAACATTTGTTAAAATTTCATAAAAAGCACCTCCCCCCTTCAAAATCTAGATGTGATATTAACACAAATATTTGTGAAATTTTAAGCCAATTTTAATCATTTCTCATAGTAAAACTTTTCTGATTTAATTTCAGTTTTTGAAAAATTGGTCATAGTCGTGTTCTTTGAGATACATGATGATCCAATATCTGCATTGAACTTGAGTTTGAGTATCAACAATTGTGCTAAATGAAATACTTTATCTTCATTTCTCACAATCATTGTTTTTTGAATAGCATGATTGAAATTTTGGTTCGAAACTCAAATTTGCTCTTTTTTGTTCTTCCACCTGCATGGAGTATAACTCTTATCATTAATAAATGGATTAAAGTCTTTAATCTTTGGTTCTCTGTGAGTTGGTTTCATTTTCAAGAGTCTGACTTTTTCAGGAAAGCATTCAGCTTGAATCATTTTAAGCCAATAGTTCTGTGTTTTTTCAGATTCATCAGCTTGTTTAGATGACAGAAGTATATCTTTTCTTTTCAACTTCACATTATGAATAAATCTTTTATCCAAGCTCCAATTCAATACATCATGTTTGTTGAACCGTATTTGTTCAAATCCAAAAACGAATTTTTTAGGACTGATTGATTGATTTTATGATATAGTTCTAAGCATGGAAGTGACACATGTTTTAATGGTGAAATGTGATTTTTGGAGTCAAAAGCTGAACTTCTTCACTTGCTGAACTTTTACTTCTTCATTTTCACACGACAGATATATAGCCACTCCATAATCTCTTTCTGATACATCTGAAAATCTGTGGATTTGAATAACAGTAAAATTGTCAATCGTTACATAGCATAGTATTTTCATCATTTTAAGATGAAATAATGCATCCTTAAAGTGTAGGTATTCTAAGAGTTCTTCATGCCAACTAAGTTTTACTATTCAAAGTTCCTGAATGAGTAATTTGGTTAAAACAATTCTAAAAAACCAAAAAGGGTCCTAGAGATTCGAAACTTCAGAAGTTATTTTCAGTTTCTCTTCCAAAAAGAAACAATAGGCCTAGAGCCTTAAATGAATTATCAATATCAAGTGAGTTTTTAGTTTCAGCATTAACCATAAAAAAACAAATCCAGTTGTTTTGGTTTGTAAGGCACCATTTCTTGAGTTGAAATCTATCAGATTCAGTAGAATAAATTCTTTCTGCAATTGGATTTTGGAAGAAAAGGAATTAGTTCACTGAGTAAATTGCCTGTGTAAAAATTTCGCAAAAGAACATCTTTAGTTAAAAGGAACTTTGTGTCTTCAGGAACAAGTTGTTAAAGAGTCTTTATGGTTAAATACAAAGCAGAGGAACATCCTTATGTTACAGTTTTTAAATTATATTCTTCCAATTTTTTAACTGTAGATTCTTTTCCAAACTATTTTTTGTAAATCAGAATAAAAAAAAATTAGCATGTACTGGTGCATCTTCCCAATATCAACATGAATAGCATTTTTGAAATAATGGAAGCAAATTAAAATGTTGTAGTGGAACTATGAAACACAACTCTAAGAGCAGTTGTTAAATTTTCTTCTTTCATCACAAAGGGATGAAGTAGATAGTTTGTAATATTTGTTTCTTTTTGCTTATGATATGGTAAAATTTCCATATTATTGAATTTCAAAAATGCGTTATGAGGTATACAGGTGTCTATATTTTTGATTTTTTTTTCCCTTCTAATTTTTGTTATTTTTTCCTGCACAGACATATTACAGAATTGGTAAGAGTCATGATTAAGGTTACAGAATATGAAACCGTATTTTAAATAACTAGCTAGTCTTTTAGCTGTCTGCATGAAATAAATTGACTTTTTTTTATTTGATTGAAATTTAGAGAGATATTTGTATTTTTTACCTTAGAAGAATCATTAAACACTGATGAAATCTCATGATATTCAACTTCATTCCTGATGAAAGTTAATAATTCTTGAACATTGAAATCTTTTATTTATTGGCAATTTTCAATTGAAATCTAAATTCAAACCTTCAGGCATTAATTTCAATAGAATTGGACATAATAACCATCCATAAGTCTCAGATTCTACATTTAAAGTTTTGAGTGGTGACCTTATGTTTTATTCAAGATTATCACACAGATTTTTTAATACTTTAAAATTGTTAGAATTTTTAACTAATTCTAAATTCTGTAATTTTGTGTTGTGTCAGTTTATTATTATGTCCCTTTTCCCAAAATTTTTTAGTCAATAATTTAAAGCAATGGTCAAAATTATTATCTGTTAAGGTAAAAACCCATAATTAAATTTAACCCTGCTCCACTCATCAAATAAGTAAATTTCTCATTTTTACTTTAACTCAAATCAAGTTTTCAGAAGTCTTTAATATTTTCTGAATAGCATTTTCATACTGCCAATTCTAAAATTCCAAAAAATTGCTTGGTTTCTCTGAATTTTTTTTATATTAATAGTTTCAGTAACTTTTGCATTAGAACTATCTGAAAACTTGTTTAATTAAGAGTTTACCAGATTAATTCATCACACTTTATTTTGGTTACTTTCATTTTCAATGTGATGCTTTTCCTTTGTTCTTAACTATTTTTCAAAGAATTCTTTGGATGCAACAATTCAGTTTTTCCTATCTTTTTCATCAGTTAACTAAATATTTCTTTATCCAATTACCTTAAATTATTTCCCTTTGCTAGTAATTTTACATGTATGTCTGTAATCTCTTCTAATTTGATGAGGATATTAATTGCTTCATCTTGCTGTAAGTTTTCAATTTTACTAGAATGTTTCATAGTTAAGGACTTTATTCGTGACTTTTTATATTTCTTTAATTCTTCTATTTTGAATCGATAATTATGACAATATTGTCACTCACTCAATGAATAAAAATTCTATAACAACACTTTCTTAATCAGTATTCTTCAACAATGTTTTTTTATTACCTAATTGTATAATTATCTCGTAAATTCTTTAGGTTAATTCAACTACATTGGTGTTTCTCAACTGGTGGTTCGGGAACCCTTGGGGGTTTGTAATATGTATAAAAGAGGTTTGCAAAAATAATTTCGCAATGGTGGAATTTTAAACAGCTAATAATTTTTAAAAAACCAAAATACATTTCCATACATATATTTACTTCACTGTAAGTTATTCGAAAATTATAAAATAAAAAAAGTGTTCTTTAATAAGACAAATATTGAGAAACATGTTATTTCACCATTAGCTCTGAGTAATATAAGAGGTTAGAAAAGGAGTTAAAACAGAGAGTCTCTTATAGTGATTTTTCACTACATTAATGGTCTGTCCATGAAGTGATTCCTGTTCCTGATTGGATAGCAAAGCAGAAAGCATGATAAATTTCCTGAGGTAGATATTTTTCTTAATTCGATCTTTAACAGACATTCATAAAGATGATTGTAATAAACCTTATGCGATTTAGTTCGCAATTAGTAGTACACTATGGGAGCTTTGTTTAGTGAAATTTTCTGTTGTTGTTTTTAAAATTTTTTTGTACCATATTTTTTTTCCAAATCAAAGGTTAAAAAGGGGTCGTTTAATCAAGTGTGTTTAAATGGTAGACAAGCAGTTATTTGTTCAACCTTCCCACTTCAGCTTTTGATTTCAAAATAACACAGGGTAATGATACTGAAAGCTGTAGTGAGCAACCGTCTCATCTGACTAAAAATAAAAAGAAACAATTAGAGAACATGATGAGAAGAAAAGGAAAAAGTGAAAAATGTGACAATGACTATTTGTAAATGTGTTTTTATTTTACTGGGGAAGAGTCAGATCCTAAACTAATTGTGTAATCTGCAACAAAGTTTGTGCCAACAGCAGTTTGAAACCATCGCTTTATCATAGACACCTTGAAACAAAATATCTGACACACAAGGATAACCATTTCATGTATTTTAAAAGAAAATTAGCACATAATAGAAAGTGTAGTGTCTCTTCTGTTAGCTTCAAACAAAGATAGTAAGATGGCTCTTAAAGGGATCATTTTGAGCAAGTTATAGAACTGCAAGATCTGGACGGGTATGTATCACGGCAGAAAATTTAATTGGAGTATGTTCAAAAGACATCATAAAGTGTATGCTGGAAGAAAAGGGAACAAAGAAATTTTATCTAGTTCCTTTATCAAATAATACATACTGTGTTGCATAGAATTAATGATTTGGCAAATGATGTGGAGAGTGAACTTATGAAGAGAATAAAATTCATTTATTTTGCAATCCAGCATTATGAATCGACTGTTGCAGCTAATGCTACAATATTGCTTGTCTGCTTTAGATATATTTTTACGAATTCCATTCAAGAATAGGATTTGCAAAACCTTTGAAAACCTATACAGTTGGTGAGGTAATTTTCAATATGGTTAATGGTTATTTTGAGAAGAAAGAAAGAATCCGGTGTTATTGTGTGGGTGTATGCATTGATGGTGCAGAATCAATGAAAGAGATAAATATTTCCATTTAGTTGCATGGGTAAAAAAAATTATAAATTTGGATGGACTCGAAGCTGTATTCATAAACAAGCTTTGGCTTGTAAGCACATTCCTGCAGAATTATATACTACTTTAAATAATGCTGTAAAAATTGTAACTTTTATAAATCATTTGCTAAAAGCTTCTTCCTATTTTAGTGCTTTGTGAGAACTTCAAAGCCTTGAGGTTTCTTTATTTCTTCACACAGAAGTTGGATAGCTTTCCTGTTGCAAAGCTTTGAAATGAAGTCTGAAGTTCAAGCATTTTTTATTGGTCACTCATTTCATTTGTCTTCTTGTATAATCAATATTCTTTGGTTGAAAATGCTTGAATACTTAGTAGAAATCTTTTGTAAATTAAATCAAATCTGTTATTACGAGTTGTAGGTGTCACCATTTTCAGTGTGCATGATAAAATCGAAACCATGCAAAAAAAATCAACTTTTGGATTTGATGTGTACCAATGAATGAGTACGAATGTTTTGGTTTTTTCGGCAGCTTTTTATCAGAAAATTCAATTAAACTTGATAAAAACATTAAATAGAGTATTTGTGAACTTCTGAAATACCAGTCAATTCACTTTCGATGACTATTTTCCTAATAAATGTAGTACATCCTTATCAAACAATTGGATGCATAAACCTTTTCAGGGAGAGACCTTTATATTTTTATTGAAAAAATAAAAATCTCATAGAGTTATTTTGTGACAGTTCTCTTGAAACTATTTTTAATGATCAATCTTTAATTGATTTCTGTCTCAGTATACAAATTAATATACTGTTTTGTCAAAAAAGGCCATTAATGTTTTTTACCCTTCTGACAACATATTTGTGTGAGAAAGGATTCTCAACATATACTTATCTTAAAGATAAATACAGAAACATATTAAATCCAGAACTTGATCTAAGATTGAACTGTTCTTTGACATTGAGCCAAACTTTGAATTTCTTTGTTTCATCAAGCAACTACAAATATCCCATTAAGAGTTGTTTTTTTCCTCTCAGATTCAACGTATGCTTAACTAAGAACCATTTATCTTGTTGAGTTAAATTTGTATTCATTTTCTCATTTTACTTTTTATTAATGTTTTTTTTTTCAGATGTTCTCATTTCTTGTTATGAATTTTAGTGCAAAATGCTTTGTGACCTTGTTTGATTAATTTTTGGTTTTTATCATTTTTGTTTCAAAGTAATTTAATGAGTGGGATGGTTTGAATCCATAAAACATGCTTAGCCACACAATTCTGTTCAAAGTAAGAAACAGCATTTTAAATTGCTTTATTTCCATTTTTGACACTTTTCTCCTTCTATACCTCTATACCTTTAAGTAATTTCTAGTTGTATGTAAATATTCTTTATTTATTAATTTTACATGTGTGTGCATTATAAATTATGTGTAAATAATTTTATTTTACATTTATTTAAATTAAATTGTAATTAACATATAAACAGTTCATTTTTATGTATATTACATTATACTTTTTATATACATGTTTTTAGTTTTTAATCATCAAATTGTGATTTCATTTGATATAATCAATTAGAAATTACTAAGTTTCTTTTCTGATATTTTTATACAATTTCTTTTAATGATAAAATAATTTATGGAAGATGAAAGTTTAAAACATAAATTAAAAATGTCTAATTGGTAGGAAAATATATTACAAGGCATTTATGCCAATCCCTGTAAGTGTTTCATGGATTTTATTCAAAAATTTTAATTTTAAGTTAATAGGTACTTATCCATTCCCCAAGCACAAATTTTGCCAAAATCCAATTTTGAATTTAGTAAGCTAGCCAAATGAGAAATGGTTTTGGTTGCTATGACAAAAGAAAATATTACTATGTTAGTGATGTCAATTTAACAATATTTTGCAATTTATGCTTCTGTTGGCTTAACAAAATTGAACCAAGTATTTAATTTTATAATATTATTATTACATTACTTAGAAGCTTTCTTTTGATAGGAATTTGTATTAGACTCTATTTCCTTTACTGCTGATATAATTTTAGTGATAATTTTTCTGTTTAAATATTCTTAATATAAAAATAAATATTGTTATCTAGCTTAAAAGAGCCAGAGAAAAATTAGGCCAATCATGTGAAATGTGCTGTAATTATGAACTTCAGTTACAACATGTACAACAAATGGAAAGTGAACAACGAAGTAAAGCTGCTGCTGCAGAGCAAAAACTTGAGGATTATAAGAAGGATTTACATAGAGAACAGGAATACAGGCAAGAAATGAAGGAAAAGTTTGATGAAATTTCTAAAGAATGTGAAAAAAAGGTGAATGCTTTGTCTTTTTAAAAAAGTACTGTTTGCTTGTTTTTCAGAATTTTTTAGTTTTTACTTTATAAATTGAATAATTTGCTTGAGGTTTGTTGCTGTTTTCAAAGCTTTTTGAATTTACAGGTTAGCGAACTTTTTAAAATGCGTGAGGAATTTGAAAAAACTTTTAGTCTAATAAAGAGTAACTATGACATCTGCCGTAAGGAATTAACTGATTATCAGGTAAGTGTGTGTATCATTATCATTTTGATTATGTTTTCTTATGGGTCATTAAGTATCTATTTTTAAAAATATTGCAATTTAGTTGGAAGTTATAAAAAGCAAAATTTAAATATTTTTTCAATTTTTCATAAAGTTTGTATAATATCTTTAAATCACTCCGAGTTTTTATGTATTAAATAAACACAATTCTTTGTTTTCTACTTCGAGTCTATTTGTATTTGTGCTTGAAGTGTTTATATTAACTGTAATAATTTAAATAATGTTTAAACATTTTGAAAATTTCGAAGTTATAAGTCTTTAGAAAAAAATTTGTTGCTTTTTCAAGTAATTGTTTAGGTATGTAGATTTAGTAACATATTTGATAAAATTTTATTATTTAAAAAAATTAGAAAAAAAAGTTAATTCTCAGTTTTTCATTTTCAAAAAAGTTTTAAACTGATACAAATTTTTTTTAAAAAATATATTGTTATTGCTAAATTTGTTCATGTGTAATATTATTATAAATTTTGTTTTACTTCTCTAACTTAGCTAATTTTTTCAAATATGTATATTATTTTATAAAAATGCCATTTTAAAAATAACTAATAAAAATTATTGCAATTCAGACTTCTGTTGCAGCAGAAAGAGATACTTTGAAGAGAGAAGTAAGTACATGTCCTTCTAATTTGTGTATATATATTGAAAATTATTATAATTTTTTTCCAATCAAAGAATTTAAAAAATATTTCTAAATATGTTTTATGCTTTTGAAAGGGAAATTAAAGTTGTTTGAAGTTGTTTCAATTACTTTTTTGCATCTATGAATTTCATATTTAATTTTATTATAAACTAAACATACAATTTAATTTTGCATGCTCTTCATAGTTTTTATATAGTACATATAATTGCTGTCATGAAAAAGCTTGATGGAATTAAAGTTGAATGCATTTAAGCAAATTGCTAACCATTCAATCTGAATTTTGTAAAAAGAAAAGTATTGCTAATTGTGGAAGTTTATATCCACAGACATATTTACATGTGATATTTTTTAAACCTTTTTATGATTTTTTTTAATTTTATGTGTATTAAATTTTATACATTGTTTTGTGTGTGTATATGAAATGAATAGTTAAAAAACGTTTATTGTTTATTTGAAATTTTTCTTTGATTAAAGCAATATAATTGATTGTGATAAATTACACAGAAATTATTATAATCAATCATAATAAAGTAGATTAAATGATGAAAAAGGTAATTTTATAAAGACAATGCTAATTTATTCATATGTAAATATTTTTAATATCAATTTCTTCCATTGTACTTTTGGCAGAACAATGATCAAATCAACATTCTGTTTCAAATAATTCTACAAATTAATAAAAGAATTAAATCTATATTATTTTGAAATCAAGTGATATTATACTAAATATCTGCTTTATGATTGTATATCTTCTATATTTGTTGAGCTTATAACTTAAAAGTTTGAAGCAAAAGTTAATATAAAAAACCATATTTATTTTTTAAAAATTGAAATTTTCATTAAAATGTTTCATTGTGTTCTTTGTGAAATTAGCTACAAAAATCATACAATATTTTATGGTTAAATTATTTTATCAGCTTGAGAGAGTACAAAATGAAAATGATGTTTTGCTGGGAAAACATATTGCCAAAGCTCAACAGATGAGGAATGAAGACATAAATTTGCCTGATACAACAGAGGTATGATATAAAAAGCTTGAATCATTTTATTAGGGAGTTTGAATTAATTTATTAAAGTGTTAAAAAATTTATTTTTAATTGTCCTCAGTTTGTTGTTTGTCATTTTTTTCAATAAGTTTGTTGTATTTATTTTAAGAATCAATATTAATTTATTAACTACTTTTTTTTATTTTGTGAAATACATTCAAGTGATATATTTAGATAATTTACTTTTATTTGTGATTCATAGTTTGATTTTAATGACATATATCAAGAAAATTTAAAAAAAAATTACTACTTTTCTTTTAGAATTATTTTTAAAAATTATCTCTATGTGTATTGCTTTATTCTGCTGTTATGATAGTTTTAAGTATATTAAAAGTATAAATAAGATAGCTATTAATTTGAAAGTTAAATTTGATTGAAAATATTATCAATCCAAATGCATTTCATGATTTTAGATTAAAATGCTCACCGAACCCAAACCTTTATGATCTAATGGGAATTACTTGACATAAATGTGTTCAAGCACAAAATTTGGAAAACTGTATGATTATTTTTCCTTTTGTATTAATACATTTAAAATTCAAAAGTGGACAAATGAGCACTAATTATATATTGAACTGGTGATTGTCCTGGTTTAAATGAGATTGATGTTTATGCTGAAATATTTAAGTGCTAAAATTAACTTGAATTGTTTAAAAAAAATGCTGACATAATATAGTTTCCTTTGAGTCACTGATATCAATTTTGTCTAGCTGTGATGAGAATTGCAAAAGTTAAAAGATTTCCCTCCCCCTCTTTTGGATGACTGTTCAAAATCTTCCAGAGTTGCTTTGGCTTTGAGTAGTTTAATGGTCTTCTAATTTATTGACTTTAAATAATATCTCCTTAAAACTACATGAAAGTGACTTTGGATCAAGTGATAAAGATGTCTCATGAAATGTTCCTGTCTCGTAACTTCCACTCCATGAAGACTTTTAAGGCCCTTTCAGATATAATATTATTATACCTAGTTATCTTTATTTGAATCAGGACTCAAATGTCTTCTTCTCAATGAACTTCTCATAAATTCAAATGTAATAATCAATTTTTGGCATTTCTACTTGGGCTTCTGGATAGACTTTTCATATCTGAAAACTTCTATAACTGATTAAAAGTATATCCTATAACCACAGTTTAAAAGTTTTAATCCCATTTTCTGTGGGGTTTTTTTTTTTTTTTTTTTTTTTTTTAATGGGTTTATTTAAATTTTATTTTTTTCATGTAAAAATATATCATTATTGTGTATTTTTGTACAAGAGATCATACCTCTTTATAATTAACATTTTTTTTTTCATTGGTCTAATTTTTGAAATTTATCAAGAATTATTAGAATATTCAAATAGGAAATTTATTTTAATGATTTATTGTAATTTTTATATTTTATGAATTTAATTTAATAAATTTATATAATATTACAATGATTTTTAAAGGGATTTTTTTTTGTCTCTGTTTTTAATTTGATTATATAGTTGAAAAATTTAAATAATATTTTGTAATTGAAATTATTTATATTGAATTTTGTGAATTCATTATTACTCAAAGGAGGGGTGGCGGAGAAAAGGAAGTTCAAATCTTTTATGCTTTTCTAATTTATTATTTTTCCATAAAACAGGAATTGCAGTTTTATTGTTTGCAAAAACAGGAAGAGCTTATAACAATAAAGGCAGCTAAAGAAAATATGGAAGAAGCATTAAAAGGTGATATTCAAATGCTGAAAAATCAACTAACATCTGAACAAAATGCAAAAGAAAGGTTGGAAGACACTTATACTCAAGAACTGGATAATCTCAGGGAACAATTAGGTTTGTTGAATAAATTACATTTCTTAAGTGTAATTTTAACCAAGAATTAATGAAGACATGTTTTTATTATTTAAAACTGTAAATATGCACACAAGTCATTCTTAAAAATATTTTATTCCATTAATTTTGTAATTTTAAAGTTAAAATAAGCACAGGTTTATAATTCTTATTTTGATTGTTTGGTAACAAGAAAAGACTAAAATAATGAAGAAAGAAAGCAATATATTTTTAACTTTTATATTTTCAAAGCATTTTTTAACAAATTTTTTCATTTGTTAAGGTAATCAAGGTGCATAAAATTAATGGAAATGAAAATTTCAATATTATATATTTATTAAATTTTATGTACATTAGTTTATTGTTAAATTACCATAAAGTTGAACCCTTGATTAAGAAAATGGCCAGTTAAGACACATTATGACAAATAGAGCAAATATCACTTCACAAACAGAAAAAATTAAGTAATTTATTTCTTAATTGCTATAATATTTGGCTCATTTGCTTTTTCTAAATATTTCAGAGCGTCAATTTTTATCCCAGTATTGTTGTAGTGTGTTTTTATTTTGAATTAATTTTCTTATGAAATCTTTTAAATAACTAAGTATTGAATACAATAATCATATAAAGTAATCAGTATATATTCTACAATATGTTCTATATTCAGCTCTCTAAACATTTAACAAAAACTTTGGTGGCCTTCCAACTACTACAGATTTTTGGCAGTTTCTTTGAAAAAGCAGTGAAAACTGTGGAAGAGGTTTAAAAATTATGGATTTTCCATTTATCTTTTTGAATATTTGTATTCATTCAGTGAGCTATTTTTGTTAATTTTTAATATACTTAAATTGTTGTAAAATTACAAATTATATCCTTTTATGTGTGCTTTTAAGAATTAGATGGGTTAATGTTGCTTTCACATTCTGTGTTCTTTAAAACAGCAGATGCAATACACAGACATTCTTTGTAACAATCCAATCTACCTTCTTTCTCAAGGCCAATCTAGTGCTGCTTTCTGGTTAATCCCATGATTCCACGTGAAGAAAACTTCCCCTAACTATGAGCGCAAATCTTTGGCTTGTGCTGACTCGCATGCTTTCATTTCTCATCTGAAGCAATGTGATGTGCTTGAGAATATTATATGAAGAGTATTTATATTTGTGGAGTTTTTTTTCCTCCTTCTTTAGTATGGATAAAGTTTTCAAGTGAATTAGTGAAAATTTGAGAATATTTAAAAACATAAAATACTCTAACATTTTGACTAAAAAAAATGCCAATTGCATTGTCTGCGAGTCGGAATTTCGTTTTGCTCCTAATTATGGAACATTTTTTGTGTTAATATAATAAAATAAAGAAAAACCGGTTATAGTTGTATGAAGTTGTTTATTTGCAAAATTTCTAGTGAAAACAGACTTGTCTATATTGATTATGGAACATAGAAGACCGCTGTACTGAAAAATTCCATGATTCAAGTATAGTGAAAAAATTTCTCTGTGATTGGACAAATACAGGAGAAATTATACATTCAAGTGCAAATATCAATGAGGCAAGATAGTGAAATAATTCAATTCATCTATTTTTCTTCAGCTAATGATGGGAACACTGATATAGAGCAAAAAGAATGGGTACCCTTTAATTATAAATTTCTGTGATTGTCAAACTGGAAACAGTAGCATTACTACTTTGTATATTAAAGTCATTAAGTAATACGGGTGAAGTTATAATTTCTTTGACAGAATCTGAATTTTCAAACATTGGTTGAAGTTGGAGCATCTATGTTTGCTACTGTAGAAGTAATAATGACACAATGATTGGCTGTTTTAAAGATGGGGCAATAACTTAAATAAAAATTAAAGTTTAGCAACCAAAAATAAAAATTGTTGGAAGTCTTTGCTATTTGATATTTCTTGCTGCCCATAAAGCAACTAAGATCATTACTGGTCACCAATTAATTTTGCAAGTCAAAATATAGAAATGTCACTAATGTAGATTTTCTATTACATTAACCCACAAAGCTGAAATATAAACAGTCTTTTGAGTGTAAGAAATGAAAATGGGAAGAATTGTATTGTAATTTTTTTTTTTTATGGAATTTTACATAGTTTCAACTTAAGCATGATTTACAAATAAAGATTTATTATTTTTTGGACATTTATTTTATTACTGTTTGTTAAAAAAAAATGACTCGCATATTTTTGTTAGAAGTAAATTAAATGTATTTTAATGCAGAATGTGCCCACCCATACCTGTAAAGCATTGGCAGTTTCGACTTCTCATTCTTGCACGAGAATAGCCACTTTCTATTGCTACATGATCAAAATGGAGTAACCCTTGTTCCAGCTCATTTAACAACCTCACACTTGAGGTTTTTTGCCCCAAATTGCTCTATTGTATTGAGGTCTGGAGATCTTGAGCTGGCTATTCCATTCACTCCAAACCTTAATCCTCATGGTATTCATCAACAAACCTAGCTTGATTAGGTCAGGTATTATCATCCATTACGATGAATTCATCACCAATAGCAGTGGTGTATGGAACAAAGATCCTTTCCTGGTATTTCACAGCAATCTAGAGTTCTTCCATTAAAGAGATGCATGTTAGTGTGACAACTGAAGCAGATTGTAACTTATGATTCCACTTCCTCTATAAATATGTCTTTCAACAATATTAGATTGAAACTATCTGGTTCTTCTCCAAATCAGCACACAACCTGAATCACTCTCAAAAGTAAACTTTGATTCATCTGTAAAGAATACAGAAGCTCATCGTTGTCAAGTTCAGGTAACATGCTCTCTTTCCCAATGTATATGGGCACTTGTGTGTCTTCGATTAAGAGGGACATGCAAAAAATGTCATATTTCTTAGAGTTTTTGGTTATTGAGTTTCATCTGTGCACTATAGTAGTACATATTGCCATTCCTGCTGCTGCACAAATGAGTTAAGGCACAATAGTGTTTTTCCTCCTTTGGATTGAAAGAGCTAGAAAGTGATCTTGTGCAGATGCTGTGCTGTGTAGGCAGCTTAGAACAGGTCTTCTTGATACTGAATTTTTAAATTCAAATTGATTTTTTTATATAATTTGATTCTTCTTTTCTACTATTTGGGATGCATTAAGATATTTAGCTGCATTAGTTTGTGGTAACCCCATTTGCATTCATTCAATTTTCATCTTAATGAAGTGGATAAACAACATGAACAAGACATGGCCAGCATATCTTATTATCCTATCAAGTGTTGAAACAAAAAAAAAAAAAAAAAAAATTAAAAAAATTACTTGAATTATAAAAGTTTTTTTTCTTTCAACTGCTGTATAAGTATAGAATTTTTTTAAAAAAAGTATTGGTGGATATAACTGTTCTGTAAGGTTTTAATGTAGTTACTTATGATCATTTATATCAATCGCATTTGTTACTTCCCAATTTCTTATTTTTTTTAACGGCGAGTTTTTTTTTTAAAAAAAAATTGGTTGTTCCTTAAATTTTGAAAATCAGTATATTTAGAAATAAAGTAGCAAATGAAGAAACAAATATATTGAATGTCAATATTTGTTTAAAAAGAATTGTTAAATTAAGCAAACAATTTTAATAATTTTCTAATTTGATGCTGAGTTGTATGAAAGAAATTATGTGAGTTTTATTCATCATTACACAATTAAAATTGACTGAAGAGAACTGCACTCCTTTTTGTTAGCCATAATTTCAATATGTATCCAGCAAATGAGACATTTGGGAAAGAAGATTCATGTGTACATATTTTAAGGAACAATTACATAAATTATATATCTTGATATTATTTGATTTGTAATCATATGTATTATTAATTTATTAAATTTGTAAAACCAGTTTCAATTTTTAGATTGGTTTTCATTGTAGACTTAAAAGAATTATAAATCGGAAAGAAGATGATAAACTTATTATGGGTTAATTAACAAGATCCCCTTTGTAAAAAGTGCTTTCTCATTGAATGAAATGGATGAATTTTATGATGCTGTTCAAAAAAATTTTGTGAAGCATTTGCTTTCATATTTAAAATTCCTTTAGAAGATGAGTTTTTGTAACCCTCAACAGAAAATACAGGATGGTAGAAATTAAACTGACAATAAGATACCTGTATCCCTGATTATTTTGAATGGATCTGAATGAAACTTCAAATGTATGTTATGTTGGGGTAGAGGTTTGTCCACAAAAAATTAATACTAAAATTTTTGCCAATAGAAATTGCTAAAGGTCTATAGAGAGTCGCATTTGATCAAGAATTGTGATTATGCTATAAGTTGATAGTTACCAATAGGAAATGCAATGTAACAAGTTGCAATCATGGAACAATTGAAAGTGATTTATCATTCTGCAGGCGTATATGTTTGCTTTGCATTTCCTGGCGTGAGTACAAGTGAATGAGCATTGGCCTTTGCATGTCTTATGAACAGAGGGAGTTCATTTTCATGTAGGTATTGCAAGGAACACACAAAATTTTTGCATATGGGGTTGCACTAATCATCATGCTATGTAAAAGCAGTGTGCATTCATGGTGAATTTCATTTTAGACCTTTATTTCTTTGAAGAAGTCACACATATGGCTTTGTTTGATGTACAGTCACATGCAAACATTACTGCAAACTTCTGGAAGCACAGTTGTCTTGACATTAAGACAACATGGCTGTTTGAACACCAATAATGTTAATGCAAGACAGATCAACTGCTCATATAGTGAGCAAATTTTCCCTAATGCATGTAATATCTTGCATTGCTTTTATGGTATGGGACAATCTTAAGTAGACAACTTAGCCTACTAAATCATCAGATACGATTTTTTGTGGTGGTTTCATCAAAGATCACATGTATTGAGAACATGTAAATAATGAAGCAGAGATGAAAGCCCACATCATCTGTCATGTTTCTCTCACTCCATCAGAATTGTAGCATGTTGCCAATGGTGATACGTTTTCAAGTGATAAGGCATGTATTATGTGACAAATAAAATTGATTTTTAAAAAATTTACTTTTTTTTTACCTTTTATTTGCTTGCAGTGTTCTCTATTGGCAAAAAATTCTTTTAATATTTTGTCTAAACCTCGGTCCCATGATCTATCTACATAACCCATATTTGAAGTTTCATTTGTATCCATCCTGTATAACCTGAGCTACAGGCTTCTGATTACTTTCAGTTTAATTTTGATCATCCTGTACCTGTCATTTAAAATATTTGTGAATTTATTTCACTAAAGCAATATATGAACTTTAGTTGGAGTTTATCAGTGATACTACTTTTTTTTTTAAAATGACAAAATGTGAACACATAGATGTTGCTTGGTATAAAATTGATCAACATGTGGAGAGGAGTGGTAATTTGAAGTACCACTCCTCTCTATCTGACAATTGAAAAATTATGATTTTTTTAAAAAATTCTATTTAAATTTCTTTTAATTTTATGTGAATGATTCTATAAATTTTTTTTATCAATTTTGAATTTTTGCTCTTATTCGTTGAAATGTGAAAGTAAATAATTCGTTTTGTTTGCTTGGATAAGGTTATATAGTTAATTTCTGTAATTTTTAAGTATAAAAATTAAAAGCTTAATAAATTAAAATATATGTATGAAAAAGGAGGAGCATGTGTTTTTACTAATTATATAATTGCAAGAAGTATATAATTAGTAAAAGTCTCATATTGGAATATAAAAAAATGTTTATATGAAATTCATTAAATCCCAATGAACCAGCTCATTACCAAAAGGTCTGTTTCCAAAGTTAGCAGGAATATAAAGCATTTCTTCAACTGAACCATTGAGTAAATTGATGGCCATTTTATCTGAAGACGATTAAATGAACATTGAATTACTTTTATGAGCAATTATTTACAAGTTACCAGACCAACAATGTAATCATAACAACAGCTGTAACAGAAATTTTTTATTGTATAATCGTTTTCAAAAATTTATTTAACATCTTCCAATATTATATTAAACTTCATCTGACAAAGTGATTTTGAAGCTTTTTGTGATAAATCATATCTATTACATTTTTTTCTCCCAACGTGAAACAGCATATCTATCCCCTGTGTGGGTTTCTCATTTAGTGCAGATATGTGGCAACAGGGGATAGATATTATTCTTTACAGTACATATGGATTTAATTCTAAGTTTTGATTTTTTTTTAAAATAGGAATTCTTGAAAGTGTTCAACAAGAGTTGAGCTTACAACAGACACAAAATAATGACCTTGACAGGCGTCTAACATGTTTGCTAGATGACTTAAAGGCCCGAGATGATAAAATTTCACAGTTGCATGCTCAAGTTGAGGAATTATTAGCTGCTAAGGTAAGTGATATGAATTATCTTTCTTGTTAATTTTATTTATTAATTTTAAAAAGAATTTCTGTTTAGTAATGTGATTGATATATATTTTTAAAAATGTAACTTTAGTTCTTATATGAGCTCTTGTTGCTTAAATTTTAAATAAGTCAAGTATGAATGTAATTAAAAGTTGTTGAATAGGTTTAACATTTTTTGTGAGGATAAATTTTTGAGGAAAATGGTGTATATATATAATTTATTTTTATGAATTTTTTTAAAGGAATATTAATGTAACATTGTAATGTGTTGGTAATTTTCTGATTTTTAATATTGCAGCATGCTCAAAAGTAATTTTTTTATTGTTATCAACTGTTTCATGGAAATTAAATTTAACATAAAAATGGTGATTATTTTGTAACATTAAAACCTCCTTAACATTTGATTGTTTTGCTTGCTTGCCTCCAAATTCCTTGTTTGAAGATACTAGTTTATGCCTTTGTCATTTAAATCATTCAACAACAACAATCAAATAATTCTTTGATTACCAGCTTGGGCAGGCATTTTACTCTCGTTTCATTTTAAAACATTCAGAAGGAAAAACAGAGAGATTACATTGTTCCAAAGCATGGAACAGAAAGAGACAGTAGGCAAAAAGAGAAAGGAAAGAGACAAATAATTTTTTTCCAAATTTTTAATTTTTTTTCCCTGCCCCAAATAAAAGTATTTTGGGGGGTTTTTTTCCTGCCCAAAATATAAGTTTTGTGTGTGTGTGTGATTTATATAGTAATGCAAATTTAACATTAAAAATAGTGGTAGTTAAAATTTAACATTATGAAATATGATCAAAAATGGTCTTAAGATTAAAGGAAAATAAGAGAAATTAAGCATTTTACAACACCTTTCCTGAAAGGAGAGAAAGGAAGAAAACCTATTTCCTGAATGCCACTGCAGTGGCAAGGACCTCAGTAGTGGTCAAGATTTTAGGTGTTGCATGGAAAATCTATACAGATGGAATGAAACTGCAGATTGTGCAATCAAAAATTAATGAATGCTTGATGGATTTGAAGTGGGGAAAAGCTGAATTTCTATTGTTTGGCACTGAGCGTGATGAATTACTTTTGGTTGAAAGGGATGATTTGGAAGGAAGTAGGGTGTGAAAAGCTGAAATGGGAAGGGCTTTTGAAAAAAAAAAATTAAATTTTAAGTGAGATATAAATTAAAGTATTGTTACATGTTTGATATGGGTAAGGATGTATGCTGAAGTGGTGTGCAAAAAATGTTTGGGCTTTGATTACACAGTTTTCGTGGTATGAAAGTGTGTTGTAGAATTTACGGGTAAGATGAGAAACGTGTGGTTTGATTAATGAAATTTTAAGGTCTTTATGAATGACAGTATTGCGGACAAACCCTAGTGTTCAAGGTTCCGGATTCGTGGCCTGAGGTTTTCGTTCAGTCGCGGGTTTGATCCTTGGCCGCCAAAAACCTGCCATGTAGCCGGGGCTGATGCAAGTTAAATCTGTCGGGCTCAAAGTCCTCCCATTGGTGTGGTTTGGATGTTAGGAGAGGGGGATGCCAACTCAGGTGTCGTCCTTTTCGCTTGACCTTGGTTCAAAATTACGAGGTCCATCGCCAATAGCCCTCGTTTTACTTCTAGTGCGACATTAATAAAAAACTAAACTAAATTGTGGACAAACCAGGGGTGTTGACAGAGAATTTTATTTTGTAGAATTTGAAGTTTTTTGCAGTGTGTTTTGGCAGCATGACTCCAATGATTTGTTTACAGAGCAAAATTTTATTCAAACGGGAGAGGTGGGAGAAATGACCAATTAAGGGAATGCATTTATGAATTTTTGCCCAGCATTTGTCAACAATTTAGGAGATGTGCTTTCAAAAAGTTAATTTGGAATCCAGGTAGACTCCTAGATATTTGGTGTCTGTATTCCAGGAAATGTTGTTGGAAAATAATTTGAGTTATTTTGCAGGAAGGGGATATGACTTTTGTGGAAGATGATGGCTTTTGTTTTATCTGTATTAATGGCGATATGCTAATGTGTTAACCATTTTTTAATTTTGTTGAGGTGCTTTTGAATTTTTTCCCCTGGCTTTGTTGACGTTGTTGGATTGGACAAGAATGTCGTCATCATTGTCAGCAAAGAGATAGAGTCTTGAGAAGGGAGTTTGAGGGAAGTAATGTGAAATTGGAGTAAAGAGAGGCGTCAGTGTTCCACTCCTTCGTACACTAAGGTCAATGAATTCATTGTTTCCCATTTTTTTACGTAGTGAAGATTTTTCTAATTATTTATTATTTCCATTACCATTAAATATTCCTACTAATCAATATAAAATATTTTTTTCTTGGTGTCACTTTCATACTAGAGCTCTGAAACATTTGATATTATATGTAAAAAAAAGTGTATAAGTTTCTTGCTGTATAAGCATTATGAGAGGGAAATGACTTGGATAATTCATATATATATGTCAACAATGTAAGACTTCAAGGAGCTCAACAAATATGATGGCCTCATCAAGTGATTTATTAGTTTTTGTTGTGTGCTTTTTAAACCATTTCAGTTGTGGGAATAACAATACACACAACTGAATTTAAGACTATCTTATTCTTAAAAATTGGCAAATAAATTCATTTAAAGGCTGGTCAACAATATGTCTAACTGGATTTAATGAAAGATGTTTTCACAGATTTTTATTTGTGAGTATTTATGAATGGAAAAATACTTTTTTGATTGTATAAATTGTTATTCATGTGATTTTTGATTTATAAACATTGGGATGTGGATCCGTAAGGTAAAAACAAAAAGAAAATATATTTGTTCCTAAGGTTTTATATTATTAAAATATAATGCTTCTATACAAAAATCCTACCGATTATTGCATTAACATGCTTTTTTTTAAGATTGTAGTCAGGTAGGAATCCCCTGTATCTGTAGATTTTTGTAGAATTTTTAAAATAAGAATGGAAGAAAATTTCTGATGTATTTTAATGCAAAGCACTTGAAATAAATATTAATTTTTGACTTATGTATTCAATAGATAAAAGAGATATTCAATTTTTTTAAAATAATGTTTGTTGAAAATAAGAAATTTCTTAAGAGTAGTGATAAAAATTTCTTTTCTTTTTTTCTTTTTTTTTTTTTTTTATGTTTTAGTATTTTGCATAAGTCATGAAAACGGAATTTTCATTTCATGCTACTATCTTAGTAAGTGATAATCTATTGCAGAATCCCCCTCTCAAAATATTCAATTGTCAAAATAGTCTATCATATTATACTAAGATGTAGCATTTGTAATTTTTGAAGACATATTAGGAATTTACAGAAATAAGTATTGAAAATTGTTTGTATACACATTACAGTCTTATCATGTACTTGCTATTAAATACATTTTCTAAATTTTGCAAGTCTCTTAAATTACTCTCCCAACATTCTTGAAGTATATAAGTTCACCTATTTAACACTGTAAAGGCAAGGAATATTTTTATTTCTCAGTCAAAATTAGAGGAAGAGGTTCATGAATTGAAATCCAAAGTTCAGGGTCTCCAGTCTGATTTAGACAACAGTGAAGCTGTTCAAAGAGACTTTGTAAAGCTCTCACAATCCCTGCAGGCAAGTAGTGGTTTAATAATGAGCGGATTTCATTTTTCTCTTCATATCACATTCTTGCATGCTATTTGCATGACTTTCTCCTTGCTTTGCTGGTATGCTGGATCTATTATTATTAACTGAAGTTATTTTTTGAAAATTTTGTGCACTCTTTGCATGTTTAATAATTATAATGTATATTAATTAATGTTTTTGATGTGTGAATAAACTAAAATTGCTAGCCTAGTAATATATTTGTATATTGTCTTAATCTAAATCTTTTCCCAAGATTATTTGCCTAATGGTCTGAAGTATTTTATGGGACTTGATATATATTTATCAGCATTATATGTATCTTTTTGAATTTGTAGTAAGTTTTAAAAAGCTTATATTAAACACTTAAATAAAAAATAATTTTTTATTTATAGAAATTAAGTATTATTTCATTCACCATAAAAGAATAATGATTTTTTTAAAAGAATAAATGTAAACATTATTGTGAGGCTGTTAATGCAAAGCTCAATGCTTTAAATTTCTTTCTTATTCTACTTTTCTATTATTATTTATTTCTGCATGCAAATCATATTGGATTACGATGATATATTTGTATTAGAAAATTGACTACATTATATAAATATTATTTTTGGTTATTTATTTTAGATGGAATTAGAAAAAATAAGACAGTCGGACAGTGAAGTTAGATGGCAACATGATGAAGATGTTCCAGAATGCAATACATGTAAAAAAACATTTCAAAGTCGAAAGGAAAAGGTATATTATTTCAATAATTTTGTTAATTTTTGATTTTTTTTAATTAAGTAAAAAAAATTTATAAAGTATGAAATATTTTTAAAGTTTTAGAAGTTTATATTATTTGTATATTTTTCGTAAGGAATTATATTTTATTAAAAATTATTATTCAGGGTTTTTATTAAAAGAACAGTAAGTGATATGCCTCAGATATTTGATTGCAAAATTTTGTTATTATATTTTTATTTAAATAGCATTCTGTATAATATTTATAACTCAATTTTGATGAACAATGAATTTTTATTTCTCTTTCAGTTTCATTGTAATCATTGTGGTAAAATATTTTGTTTGGAATGTTCTTCAAGAACTGTAAATAGTGGACCAAAAAAACGGCAATTTAAAGTGTGTAATGTGTGCCATACACTTCTAGATCATCAAACTGCTCCTTATTTTAGTAGTGACCCACCACAAACACCAAGTTAAAGAAGAGATAAAATTTTATTTAGTATTTATAGTTTCTAAAGTTAATTATCTTTCCATCTTGAAAAATGGAAACCTCTATAAAGAACTATCTAATGCTGTTTATTAGCAAATGCTATGCATTTGTGCCTAAAAGTAAAAGCATTGAAACATCAGTTAAGGAAGATTATTGAGAGACTTCAATGAATATAAATTTGTACAGAACTGCATTGTTAATATGTTGAGTATGAAATTGGAGTGATGTTCTCTGAGTGTTAAGATTTTTAAAATCTTTTATTTTGGACTGTGATGCTGAAGTTTGGATGTATTATTATTATCTTCCATTCTTGTATAAATGCTGATGCATATTAATTAAAAAAAACTAGTCCTTAACAAGATTTTTTTTTATTTCCCAAAAGTAATATCGGCCTAAATTTTTCTCATAATAAATGATGTTAAATATAATAAAAAGATACAGCTTTATTACCTTTGTAGAAAAATTATAATATAAACTTATTCCTTTTTTCAAATCTACTTTACGATTAGTATGAATTATCTAACTCTAGTTTATTTTAAAATTGAAATGCCATTGTTTTCTAAAGTCTTACATAACAAAAGGAAATATTCTTTCTTTAAAAAGTGACTATTCTACATGTAATTTTTAAGGAAATTATTGACACATAAATAAAAAAAAATTATATTTTTTTTCTTGGTATTATGACTTTTTTCTATATTCATGAACCATGATTAATGAACAAATTTATATCTGATATTAATTTTTAAAAGCTAGTAATGTATTGAATGCCATTTTGTTTTGAATTATAATTATACATCCCTTGTTCTCTTAACCATTTTATTGTATGTGGAAAAATATTGTTTATTTTGTACAAAAGTATTAAATTTATGCTAGTTTTGATGAATTATTTATGAATACTTTCTTTGTATGTTTATTAGTTATTGGAAGAACTTTGAAAAAAATTATATTCTCTTGATGAACTGAAAATTCCTGTTACATTATATATTTTTTTCAAATTTCTTAGCTGCAAAAATTAATAAATAGGTAGAATGTAATTATGATGTCATTCTATATGATAAAGATATTAAAAATTAATTATTCTAAATTCTTGACTTTGCTGTTAAGATAGTTGTATGCATTTTTTTAGTAAATCAGATACATTATTAGATGAATTAGTTTTTAGATTTGAAAATTCAGACATATGAATCTAAATCTCAATATTAAGCATAAAACATTCCTTTTAATATTTGAAATTTTTTTAAAGGTCAGTACTGATAGATTGTTATACCTTAATTAAGTTTTGTTTTTCATAATTTGTTAATTAATCATTATGTTCTGATGATTAGTTACATCTGGTCTCTGCATTTATGTTTGAATAATTTAATTAAGTTTTATTGCACTTGTTGTGATAATTAAAAATGTTCATATTGTAAAATTCTTTTTTGATGTAATTATAAAGTTAGTTTTAGTTGTGGTCTATTTTGTGAAGTGTTTGCCAGTATAACAGGATTTGCCGAGTTTATAGCCAGCTTACCATTTATTAATTGTTTGTGTTTAGTTAAAAAAGCTTTTTGCTCTGTAATGCATTTTATAGATCGTTTTTGTAATTTTTTTTTTTTTTTTTTTTTTTTGATGCAAAAGTTATCTAGTCGATTTTTAAATCTTTCTTTATTTTTCTTTATTTCCTAAGGAATTTTTATTACTTATTTAGTAAACAAAACAGTAATGATTAATTTTACTATGCATGGTTTTATTTCATTACACCAAACTGATTTTGAAAATTTATAAATGTGCATTTATGGCTTCAGGTAATAGTTTCTTTGCAGTTGTGATTGGTTACTTATGATACTGGAGTTGATGAATGCGAAATTTTAATTATTGTCATAACTTTTTTATTTCTTGAAGCCTCTTTAGTTGATTAAGTTGATTATATATAATATTGTTTTTATTCACATGCTTAATGTATTATCTGTTTGACAAATCTGAAAGTTATAAGCATCACTTGATTTTATTCAATGATCATATTTTTAAGAGGAAATTAAATACATATTTGTTAATTTTATTTTTTTCTCTATTTATTTGAAGCTCACAAAGTGGTAAATTAATACTCTAATGTTCTGTCTAACAAGTACTTTGAAAGTATTGATTCTATATATGAAAGACACACCGAAAGTAAAAAATGAATAAAAAGCAGTATAGTATTAAGTTAATAAAAGTGGTAAATATTAAGTTAAAGTATGAATAATTGGCTTTATTTGAAGAGTATATAGATTAGTGTTTATTTCATAGGCATCATATTTCAAATCAAATCTTTAAAAAGTTTTTATTTTTTATATGACTTTTATTATAAATGTGAATTATGATATTTTAAATGTAAAATATCTTTTTAATTTTACATTTTTTTTTTTTGACATTAATTTTCATAAAAATAGATGTGTTGCATTAGGGAATTCAGATATTAAAACAGATATTATTATTTTTTTTTAATTTCTTAATTCAAATTATTCTTTCCATATATTAACTTTTTTGTTTCAAATAGTATTACTATGTGATTGTTATGCTAAAATAAATGAGTTGTAAAAAAATTTATGAATGCATAAGTAATTTAAATGTTCCCTGATTTTTATAGCAACAGAAGAAAAGTGCTATTAAATGATCTTTGAAAAAGTATTTTAAAATTAAATTTCTTTATTTCTAGTAATTTAAATGCTGTAGAATGTTAGCAAGCTATTTTGCATTGAATTGATTTAAAGAAAATTCAAAAAATATGTTACTCAGAAGTTATTTGTAAAAATTATCAATAGAACATTATTAGATTTTGAAATTATAACCCAAATTATTATCTAATGAACAGTAATACGTACCATTGAAACTTATGTAGATAAGAGAAATCACACATAAAATAAAATTAAGAAAAAATTATAGTACTTAATATTTCACAAAATGCTATTAAAAGATTTTATTAAATCATTAGAATTTGCAATATAAATGCGAGTGATGCTTATATCTTATTTCATGAATGTTTAAACTTCTTTTTTTTTTAATTGGCATTTGTTTGGAGAAAAATACATTTTATCTAATGTACATGCTTCATAAGTTATAAACATTCCAATTATGTATTTCATGTACTGAAACATGTATTTAAAACATTATGCTGTATGTGAATACTATAGACTGTTTCAGTGGTTAAATTATTTCTTATATGTATAGTTAATGAAGAATACAAATTCTTGCATCGATCTGTTGTTTTTAAAGAAATTGCTGGTTGTTGCACTTTAAATTAAATGCTTTTTGATAAAAATTCTAAATTTTGTTGAGCTTGATGAACAAAAGTTTATTAGAAATGAATTGTTTACACATGTAAAAGATGAAAAGTACTTGATTTGCTGCTCCCTTTCCAACTTGTATATATTGTGTAAAATAAAAAGAAATTTCGTACCGAGAATTGAACTACTGTCAATTCAGTTGTTGCCCTCTTTTCCCCCCTTCAAATTTTGCAAAATATTTTAGCACTATTCATATTGCTCTTATGTATGTGAATAAAATTATTTATTTAATAAGGAAGTGTTTAATAATTATTGATTGAGTTACAGTACAATATGAATTTTCATAGAGATTTTTGATAAAATACACTTAGATTTTTTAAAAATTTCTTCTACATTTTGATTACTAACATCTTTTTTATTGCAAATATAGATAAATCAATTTTTAATCCTTTTCCCTTTTTCAATAAATTATTTCTATGGCTAATTCTGTGATTTATCAAAGCAATAAAATGTGCATATTGTAAACTTTGTGCATAGCCTTCAAAATTTGCCTCATTTCATAAAAAAAATCATATTGTCTTAAATTTGACATACAAACATATTAATAATAATATCAGATAATTTACCAGGTAAGGAATTAATCTGATTCTAGTTTTGACAGAAATTAAAATTATATTATGAATTATTTTCAAAAATATAAACTTGAAGAGTTTTTGTTCCTTTTAATGATTAATAAAATGTGTACCTTTTCTGGTGCAGTTTTGAACAGTCTTGTCCATGTTTACAAGTATATAGGTGAGGAATGTTCAGGATCCATATTAGACGTCATAGTCGCAAACTCGCATGTGATGTTGTTTTGTTGAGTTGTGGGCTCGAGTCCTGATGCCATTAAAAACCTAGTTGGCTGCAGGGCTGAAGCATGTTAAATCTGTCAAGGCTTCAAATTATCCCTTGACATGGTGTGGAAATTAGTAGAGGGAGGTGCCAGCTCAGGTTTCATCCTTGTCACTTGACAAAGGTTGAAAATTATGAGGTCAGTCACTAATAGCCCTTGTGTTGCTTCTAAGTGTGACATTGATAATAAATAAAGATCCATATCCTAGCTGAAGAATATTCCTGCGATATCAGTGCTTTAAGGTGCTTCTTAAAAGTTTTAAAATCAAGCAGTATGTTTTAACTTTTTACAAAAATATTTTATTTACATCTTATTTACAAAAGCTGCAGAAGTTCAAAAAGTTCTTTAATAAAAAAAACTGAAAAGGAGGAACTGTCATGTGAACGAAAATATTATTTCATTTTCTTCAAAGTCTGGATTCGCTCAATCAATTAGAGTATCTCATCATGACACATTAATCAATCACGTTCTTTGTGTAGTACTTTTAACCATTTTCTCTGCTTCCAATTCTGCAGCCCTTTCCAATGCTGCATATTCAGCCTTTCTGTTGTCTTTGATATTTGTAGAATCCTCTGCTAATTTCTCAATGCTACTTGGTAATTCTTCAGATGAACGTGTGTTTCTTAATTTCTTTTGCGATTTCGAGTGAATTCCTGATTCTGTAGATAGTTTTTTGCTGAGCATAATATTCCTTGGAATATATTTTGTTATTAAACTGGGGCTTAAAAACTGTGGTTGAAATGATGTAACTTCTTTTTGTGGAAAATTTTGTTTACTTACAGGACTATTTGTCTGTACTATGTAACTGCTTTGGTGCATACTTTTTGGAAAATGTGCCAAATGTTTAAAGTCTGCAAGTCCTTTTTTGAAATGGGATTTTATTTGAATAATTGGAGTTGTGGGTTCATTTGTTAAAATGAGTTGTTCTATTGGTGATTTATTATGTTCACTTTTATTTCCAGTTAGATTCTTACATTTTATATCCTTTGATTTTTTTTCATTGTTAAATTCTTTTTCTGTTCTTTCTCTTGTATTAATAAATGTTCGACCCGATTTCAATTTGTTTTCCGGAAAATGAACATTTGGTCCATGTTTCCCCAATGAAAAGTAACTCGAACTTTCAACATTTTCTGTTGGATTCAAAGAATCGTCACAATCATCGTCGTCGTCATTATTCATAGTTACTTCTACCTTTTGATTGAAAGGCTGTATTTTGCCTTCTATTTTTTGTTGTATTGGAGGCACTGAGTTGGGTCTTCTTTGTTGTCCTGGGTTGTAATTTTGCCCACTTTTCCAATCAGGTGTTCTATGGCCTGGTAATGGATTCACTGTAAATATGAAAGCGGGAAGATTTGTTTCAGGCAGTGAAGCTTTTGTTGGATGTGGTATCTCAGTAAAACTGTATTTTTCATTATGTGAATGCGATGTTGGTATTCGTTGGGGAATGTCGTGATACGTGTGTCTATTGCGAGTTCCATCATGATATTTTTCATTTATGTTATGTCTGTTGTCTGAATTAAGATGCTCTAGTCGGTTTGTGCGTTTTGGATGTATCTCTAGAGAAAGATGTGGATTAGATCTTAAATGGCTATTTTGAAATTTATCTTTTGTATTATATTGTTCGATATTCTTTGAAGAGATTGTTGTAGAAAGGATATTTTGTGGTGTGAAAGTTGGTATTTGCTCGAACTTGGGAGTCGTTGATGTAAACGAAAATAAATTGGCTCTTGCATTTTGTTGTGGGTGATTGGAATGTGCATAATCTTTACTAGAATTTAGAATCTCCTTTTTGACATTTTGTAGTTGTTTGATTTCATCTCTTTTTAAAGGACCTATTTTTATCACATAGCCGTTAGGCTTCATGTTCGTATAAACTGTTTCTTGTTTCGGTTTAAAAATCGGAAAACTTTTACGATCATATTTTCTTTTCGTATAAATTTCTACTGGTTTCTTGGATTGAACATGCTCATTTATATTATGATGTTGTCTATTGCGCTGTTGTAAAATTTCATCCTCAAATATTTTATTACCTTTGTCATGTAATTCAGTCTTTGTTAGTGCTTCAGTTTGTTTTTCATTAGCTGAAGAAGACACTTTTTGTGATTCATTTTTTGATATTGCTGTGCTGTTATCTGCGGATGACTCGGAAGTAAATTCGCTGGACTTATTTAATTTTCCATGGATTTTATGTAAATGTGCATTTTTTGAATTAATTTGAGAAAAATCAGTATTTATATCTTTCAAAACCTTTGGTAGTGTTTTAATTGGTGGTTGTAATAATGATTCTTTTAATTTCGAATCGCCTGTTTTTTTCAAAGGTTTTGTTGATGTAAAAGAATTCAAATTAATATTCAGGATATTTTTGGGAGGAATAGTTGGTTTTAATTTCTGTATATTAATATTTTTGTATACATTACCCTTTCCATCTAATATTTTACTCACATCTGTTCCAATAGTTTCTATTTTAGATATGACATCGACAATGCGAGAAGTAATGTTGATTTTTGGTGCCTGATTATTTCTGGTGTAAATGTTCATTTTTGATCTGGCTTCTTCACGTGGAGAGTTAGATTTCTTTTGTATATTTTCATCTTTTGGTTTATCAATTCTGTCCCCGAAATTTTTTTTTGTTCCCGTTTCCTCCGTTTTTCTGAGTATTGGTGATAGAGGATAAGTGTAAATGGGCGTTTTAGAATCTTGACTGCTTTGTTCTAATGTTGCACTGGATTTGTATCTTGAGTCCTTTTTTATACCATCTAAATCACTATCTGCAATTAGGTCGGAATTTGGTGTGTTAAATGGTTTTTGGGTTGTGCCTTTTTCAGTGCTCTCTTTTTCTTCTAATAAAGTTGTTGTTTCTACAAATGGATCATATTGTTCTTTTTCAGAATGTACTTCAGTATATGTCGATTTAGGTTCTTTAGTCGTACTAGGTGATTTATCCGGAAGAAATTTTGAACTGTTCAATTTAAAATTTGCTGAGAAATCTTGATTTTTGAAAGGAACAATTTTTGAATTTGAATCCATGTTTATAATTTTCTGCTGATGGTATCTTGATGACTGTTTTTCCCCCTCCAATTCTTCTACAGTAATTGTACTTTCTCCTGTTTGCGGTTTGATTGTTTGTTGATTGTGTCTTGCTACGAAATGAGTTTCTTTTGGTTTAAAATTTGGACGAGACAAAGGTTTCCTTTCTGATGTATATGATGTCATGGTTGACTGAATATCTGTAATATTATCTACTTCGGACAGTATTCGTTCGGGCTCCATTTGTAGGTTTTGAAGTTTTAGTGAATTCCAACTGTTTTTGACGTTGACTTTCTCTTCATTGTTGAATACTTTAGGGACAGGTATTTGGTACTTATTTTCTGGTTTTGCGTTGTCATGAAGAACTAAATATTCATTCTCTTTAAAATAATGGAATCCCCTGGGACTTGTTTCATTATCTGGTATAAATTGTTCATTTATAATCTTTTCGGATCTAAAATTATTTTGAAGGTCAATGTTTTCTTTATTTAGAGTTTTGTCTTTCTGAATATTTTTATATTTTACATTCTTTGAAATATTCTCAATATTATTTGGAACTTTTGTCAGGCTTTTTGGTAAAGAAAAAGAAGATTTTAGAACGTCAGAGCTGTCTTGCAAATTATTCAGGTTTAAATTTGATGGATGAATTCTGCTCTTCTGAATGTTGATATTTCTCTGTGCATGATGATTTTCATACTTATAATTACGTGGTTTATCTAAAATTAATACTTGTGGCCTATTCAATGTCATTTTGTTATCACCTCTTTGTATGTTCGTTGTTCTAAAATTGTCATAATTAATATTAGATCTAGCTTGTTGCTCTACCCATGGCCGTTGATGGTTTTCATATTCATTGTGTGTAGGAAGATTGTTTCTTATATTATTCAAATTTGAATTTTCGTTATAAATATGGTCATTTATTCTTTGCCTGGACACCGAACCTTCACAGTTTACTCTGTTATACCAATCACAGACTAGGAGATGCTGGTTGAATATTGTATTGTTGGGACAAAGGAAAGAATGCTTTACACCTCTACCTTGGCACATATGAAATACCTGTAAGGGATTGATAAAAGTCAACAGGTGAAGATTACAGGGAAAAAAAAGTGAAAATTATAAACTGCTTTTTGTGAAATAAAGGTATCGTATTAATTTTTTTTTCTTTCAAAATAATTTTTTCAAAAGTTACTGCCAAACATTAAAAAATAGGAAAGACCTTAGTTGTTTTAAATGAATTCAAGATTTTTTTTTCTTCTAAAAATTTGTGAGCTTATTAATGATTAAAGTTTTTTTTTATTTGTTTCTTTAAAACTCTCACTAAATTACACTATATATCTAAGATTTTGCAAAAATATTTCATAACTATTTAGATGATTGAAATGACATAAGAATGATAACGTCACAGTACATGATAATTTAAAATGCAAAATGAGGAAATTAACAATGGGGAGTATCTGCCATTATGTTCTTCCAATATAGTATAAATTAATTTTAATATTTATTTCCCGAATTTAAGCTGAGCAGTGATTTAATTAAAAAAAGCTATTTGAAAACTTAATTATCAAATAGCTTTAATTTTGTATTTTGTTTCCAAAACCATGATCTTGGTTTTTGAAAGCATGACTTATGGTTTGGAAAAGTTTGAATCAGAAGTGCAATAGCTAGGATGCCCTTTAATCAGATAGCTTAATCAGATCTCTAGCTTGCTCGCCCTTTTTATTACATGCTTTGCCCCAGCGTGTCTTGTGTAATTAATATATTTCACCTATCTGTCTTTTTTTTTTTTAAATAATCCATTCATTAGCACAAATGATAATTTTTAAATACCGAATATTTAATTTTAATTGCAAAAATTAAAACATTTAATTTGGTTTTGATAATTTCATTTTAACAAGTGCTACCATTTTTTTTTTCGGCTCATTTCTCGAAAAAGTAGAATTATTAAAAATAAATAAATATTAATTAGCGTAAAATAAGTGTACTTCCATTCTCCACAGAAACAATTACTATCAAGTAAAAACAAATAATAACTTCTTCAAATTCCTAACGTATTTTTATTTTCACAAGCAGAATATTTTAAAATACAAAAACGATGCCCATGTTCACAACAAAAAGAATAAAACAGACGATTTTGCCATAAAATCAATTATTGAAGGAAATATTAAAATAAGAGCAAACGATACATTATTAAAGCAGATAAAAAAAATATTCTGTTCGGATTTTTAAAAAAAGCAGAAGATAAAATATTAAATTAAATACATCTTAGCTATGTAAATATACCTGAGGTTCCCATCTACCGGCCATTTTGATTTCGTGAGCATAATTTTAATCCTATGGAATTTCGACTACCTTGCTCAAATCTTTGCAATTTGAATGCAATAAAGTGCATCTGAAAGACAAAAATTAATAAGGGTTCCTGCGGAATTACTTTTTCTCCGATTTTTAAAAATATTTTTTAAAGATCGGAAAACTCACAAACAAATAATTAAAACGGGTAAAAATAATTTTAAAAATCGAAAGAATAAAGTAATTTCTCAGAAGCTTTCATTTATTTTTTGCTCTCTCAAATGCACTTTATTGTATTCAAATAGATAAAATAGTTAAGAATTGAGAACGGTAGTCGAAATTCCATAAGATTATCACTACGTTCAAGAAATCAAAATGGCTGGTAGACGGGAGCCTTAAGCAAACTACATGTAATTATTAGAATAGTAATGTGTTATATAATGTCAATCTTTAGAATCTAACACTATGCATTCTTTATTTTATGCCCACGCATTTTTGTTGACTACATTTTCTCAAGACAATGTGCTAAGCACATGTTAAAAAACATCTTGATGGATATCAAGCTATCGAATTTTTTGAAAATTTTTTTCAAAAAGATCTTTACCTTTTCAGTTATATTAATTACCACAAAATGGAACATTTTGAATCATTATTTTGAGGCTGCGTTGAAACAGAATTGTTACTCTTACTGTTATAATTGACAATGGCAGATTCATTTTGTCTGAGCGTCTTTGTATCACAAGCGGCCGCGGTAGTCTAGTGGTTAAGGCATCGAGGTTAAGACTAGTGTTTAAGTAACCGCGGCCGATGGTTTTTGTTGAGTTGTGGGTTCGAACCTTGATGCCACTAAAGACCCTCCGTGTAGCCTAGACTGATGCACGTTAAATATATCGATGCTCCAAGTCCACCTTCATGGTGTGGGGTGGAAGTTAGGAGAGGGCATGCCAGCTCTGGTGTCGTCCTCGTCACTTGACCGAGGTTCAAAATTACGAGGTCCGTCGCAAAAATCCCTCGTGTTGTTTCTAGTGCGGCGTTAATGAAACCAAACCAAACCTTTGGATGACAAACATTTTGTTTTGAAACATACAATTTTGACATGCAAATTTTTAAAAATTTTAGTAAAACTACTCATAAATCTAAAAATTTTTGCATTAAATAAACGTGCTATTTATTTCTTAGTAATAAATTTCTTTTAATTATAAGCATTTCCTTAAAACTTTTCCATTAAGTATGTTTAAAAAATATATACAAACAGAATTATCTGCATCGTAGAATGTCACACCTTGTTATTTATTTCATTGAACTCTCTCTTACTTTTTGGATGTACTGAGGGTTTTCCTGAAGCTGAGTTTGTTTCTTTATTGTAATAAATGACTTTTTTAAAAATCTCTATAATGATCAATTTGTGTGTTTTTTTTTTATTTGGTAAATAAGACTTTTTTTTTCTTTCGAAATCGATTTGTAATAGGAAAAAAAAAAGTACTAATTGATTTTTAAGTGTGAAGACTTTTTGGCAACTTTATGAATCGTTTTGTTTTTCGGATTAAAATGTCAATGCTTTCTAGGATGCGAAGAGCTATGATAATCTTCACTAGTGCGTAGAAGTCAAGCTTGACACATTTCGGGAGCAATTTTCTTAAACGGGTGAACGTTTTCAAATTCAAAATGATTGCGAGTTAACCCAGTTGGTGAAGAAAAGCAAATGCTGCGTGGTTTTGAACGTATTTCAAAGGTATTCTCAGGCACAAAAATTGAATTTCCCAGCAATTTTACCTTTTTAAAATGAAAAGTAATAAATTTGGAAGTTTTTCAGGCATGCTTTGTAATACAGTAATATTTGATGATTGTATTTTACTTGATTTAACAACAATTTTGCCGTGTATATGTTACACAAAAGATTCTTTACAGATTTTAATTGCTATTTCAGTCTAAAAGAATAAAAGACGTTGATTCGGTCAAGTATGAAATATGTCAAAATATGGCATGATAGCATTCAATAATTGACATTTGTATGAAGTTTTGTATTATAATTGAGAAAATGCTGTGTTTTTGATGTAACAGTTTTGAAAGATATTGACATATTCAACTGTATTGGTAAAAAAATCCGACATATTATTCTCTTATTGTTTTCCATTAGAAATGCTACTATGAATTAACGAAATTTCTGACGATATGATCTTTAAGCTTTTTTTTTTCGTAATAAAATCGTGCCAATCAATTTGTTTGGTTTTGTTGATAATTGTTTATCGGAGTGATAAATGAATAATGATAAACTTAGAGATTTGAAATGAGATTTTATATTGTATCTATATTCTGTTAACAATTACATGAAACCATATTAACTTTGAACATATTTTTGTGGAGACAAATTTGATAAGTAAGGATTTTTTGTAAAAATTTTCTGTAAAATTCCTTTTCCTCTTAAGATTAAAAATAGAAAATTTTGATTTCAGAAAAAAATTCTTCAGAGGCTTTTGGTGCTGTAAAATAGGAAAGATAGTGTATTTTTTAAATTATCGGTGATCGACGTATTACCTTAATTTATATACATGAAAATAAAAAAAAAATTGGTTAAATTATACATATTTTTAAAAGATTTATAGCTTTTATTTTTTTTTAATTGTTTTCAAATCAGTTTTCTGCAACTTGGGTATCACCCTCTGCATGTAATTTATTTTTGGGAGAGGGGGAATAGTCACTAAATGGAGTTCATATAACAGTGAAAAATACAAAAAAAA
>BMAW01021878.1:1353471-1380140 GCA_019974015.1 Nephila pilipes
TTTTAAACTTAATTTTTTTTTTTTTTTGGCACATTTGAGAATGAAAACTTGTCAAAAAGTTTGATATTATTTTCAATTGGCATTTGATTAGGTAATTCTTCGAATTCATTATTAGAACCTTAGAATATTATATTTGGGAAATACGGAACCAGATATATTTGTGAATGTGCTAATATGAAATACGTTCGTACAATGTATTCCATTTTAGCACATTACGTCAAAATGTACTTAAACCCCTCCCTTACATGAAAGAATAAAATATGTATCGTAAAAGATAAAATGGTTTATATTTTATCTTACCTGGCATCCTGCTTCAGGATCAGCATAATAACCATTCTTTCCTTTGCACTGGAAATTTGTTTTTGGTATTGAACTATACCCAGGAAAGTTGACTCCAACTTCAGGTTGCTCAAAACCATATTCCCATGCATGTGGATCTATACTTCTTGCATTATTTCGGGCGTTGTTGCGTGCACCTGTTAAAGGAGAGTCATTATCTCCAGGAAGATGAAAATGTTGTTTCTCAGATCTTTTAAATAATTCTTGATTATTATTCAAATTAACTTTTTCGGAATTTCGTTTCATTAATATTTGACTGGGTTTCAATTCAACATGTTCGGGTCGTTTAATTAATTCTTGATTGGGTTTCAAATCGACGTTTTCAGGTTGCCTCAATAATTCTTGATTACGCTTCAAATTAACATTTTCGGAATGTTTCATTAAATCTTGATCTTGTTTCAAATTAATTGCATCAGTTTGAATTCTAGCTAAGTCCCTTGAACCATTTGATTGATTTTTATTTTCTTCAGTTTTAGTTTTATCATTCAAGAAAGGATGACGGGGAGTTTTCAAATTAAATTTCTCTGTTCTTCGTTGAAATTTTGAGTGATTTCCTATTTGCTTTGGCTTATTCAGTCTAGCTTCAAATCTAGATTTGTTTAAGCTATCCGCCTTCTCATTCGTAAGTAATTTTTCTTTTCCAAAAACTTTCGGTCTTAATCCAAATTGTCGGCTTTTCATTTTGTTTTTGTTCGATTCTTCAGAAGGATTTTGAGTTAATTTAACAGATGACATTTTCATTTCTGAAGGGGCCTTTTGCAGAAATGTTCTATAGTTATTGTAATTTCGTTTTGGAAGGCTTTTGTTGTCATTATTGTCTCGAGGTAGCCCTTGAACATTCTGCATTTCTGTATTATCCATACTCAAGGCTCGAATTTCCGGAGTTTTATTTTCTTCAATACGTTTCTGTTTTGAAAACATCATATCTGCAGGAGAACGAAACAATGAGCTAGTATAATTTGATTTCAAAAACTCTTTATTATTACTATTTAAAGAAGGCATCTGAATCCTCTTCTCAGATTTCTCTTTAGAATAGAAGTTTCGAAGTTCTGGAGTTTGGTTCACTGCTTGCTTTGGTATTTCAAAATATGACTGAAACGACTCAATATTTTTACTTTCTTGGGCTGGTTTTATTTCAGAAGACGGTCTTTGCGAAGAATAAAAGGCCACGTTAGAGTTGCTATTTGTTTTTACTTTATTCTTATTACTTTTGGGCACTATCCGAACATTCCACATTTCTATCTGATCAGTAGGGAACGTCTTGAATGCTGGTGTTTCATTTACAACTTGTTTCGGCTTATAAAATGATTGAAATTGCTCTATGTTTTTACTTTCTTGGTTTGGTTTCGTTTCTAAAGGTATTCTATAAGAGGGTACATGAAATCTTTTACTATGACTTGATGCCATAAAACTTTTATAATTATTATTTTGGGGAGTTGGCCAAGCACTTTCTCTCTGATCAACTTGAGAAGAACGTTGTTCTGGACTTGAACTCTCAGGTGGGAGTGACTGAAACAATTCCACAGTTTTACTTTCTCGGGTTGGCTTTTCATAGCTGGCAAATGGAAAGTGCAGTTGTTTAGTGTGAAAATCACTTTTCAACTTTTTTATTTCTGTTGCATCTTCTGGTTTTAGATAATAAGATCTGATTTCTGGATTTGTAGGACGATCCTCTATTCTAGATTGAGGTTTCAGTTTCATGGGAATATTTTTAAAGTTTTTCATATCTGGTTTGAGATAATAAGGCTTATCTTCAAAATTTGATCGACGTCTATCTATTCGTGTGTTAGGTTTTTGTACAGTACTTTCATATTGTCGACGGTCAGATTGCAAAAACTCCTGTCTCGGAATCTGTGACTCATTTGGCATTCTTTGCGTCTCTTTGTGCCTGAAATGATTCGAAAAGTCTTCACTGTCAAGTTTAAAAGGCTTTTCTGAGCCAATTGTAAAATGTGATTGAAAATAATGGTCATTTGAGTTGGCAGATCTTTTTTTCCTGGAAAATTTTCTGTCGTGTTTTTCAAATTTACTTTCCCCTATCTCAGCAAAATTCCTGTTAATATCTGCATTCTCATTTGTTTTATCGGTATGTTCTCTTTGTGCAGATGCTTCTGAAATTAATCTATCCCCATAAGAATTTTGAAACATGTCATTTTTGTATTCGAAACTAGAAGGTTGCATTCGACTGTCAATGGATGATTCTATTTGAGCTCGTGTATCGTCATCATTCCACCTTAGTTTGATTGCTGACATAAAACCATCATTTCGGGACATTTCCCCGCTTTGGGGACTGAAATGCTCTAAACTAACATCTCCTACTCTTTTAAACATATGCATGAAATATTTACCTTCATCATCAGATGGGCTGACCAATTGTTTTTTAACTGGTAGCATTTTATTATATGGTTTTAGAACATCATTTGCCGCCTCTTTTTTTGTAAATCCAATTTTTTCATCATTAGTTAGAGAAGCCGTTTTGTCGTGTAGATTTTTCTTATTATGATACGAACTTCGGTCATTGTAAGAATGAAAGTAAGTGTCTTTGTTATTGCTCATATTAAAATCTTTGTCTCGATTGTTCTGTTTTGGACTTTTTTTATATGAAGAATATTTTTCGACCTTTGCAGGAGTCCAAACAGAGTCATCCAATTTTTTTGTAGATTTTCTTTTAAATGTTATTGGTGTTTTGGTTGTTATATCTAGATCATAATTCCTAGTTATGTCTGCTTCAACGTCTCCGTTAACGATGGCGATAAGATCATCATTTTCTGGAAGCGCTTTGAATCGTTTTGAAAACTCCATTTTTTCCACACGTGGTGATTCTTCGTGTTCAGTTCTTTCATTTTTAATTCTATGTGATTCCGGTTTGAGTTTTTCAAATTTCTTGAAAGAGAATTTTTTCTCATGCTGAACCTGAGCCTTTTTTGCCAATCCTTTTTTAGATATCGAATCAGATAGCTTTATAACATCTTTCGGTTGATCTTTTTTATTACCCATATAGTTGAAGGTCAACATATATTCGTCATTTATTTCATCATTATTCTCTGTTTTCGGCTGAGGAGTCACAATAAAATTTAATTTTTCTTTCGGAAATTCATATCCATATTCTTTCGCTCCACCTTTACTGTTTGAAAAATCAGCTTTTGATGGCTCTTTAGCGTTCTTTTGCGTAGAATGACTTACTATTTCATCTGATGGAACGTTCAAATCATACTTTATTTCCTCTTCCTTTATGTTCAGCATGTGATCAAAAGATTCATCAACATTCGTATTTAAGTCAGTTTTAATTTTGTCATTGAAAATTATTTCACTATTATCTCTAGCATTAGTATTATTTTCTTTTTCATTTTCAAGCGAATTTGGAGTGGGAGGTAAAGACAAAAAAATATCAATCTCATCGTTGCCATTTGTTTGATTGTCTTGAGATGCTTTCGTTTCCATTGTTTTGGTCGTATTGCTATTTTTATGAGGATTTCGAAGTCTCACCACCTTTTTACGCTTTATCTTATTCTTTCCTGATGATGATGTATCAATTTTCAAATCCTGCGAATTTCCATTTGCATTTTCTACATACATACTTTTCTGATCTCTGCCGACTGCTTCTGAATTTTGAAATCCTTGAAATGTATCAATTTTTTCTGAATTTGTATTACTTCGAGGACTCGCATAGTTCGAAGATGTGACTTCCGTGAACACTTGTTCATTTGCAGGTAAATCGCTGCTACTTTTAAAAGCTGTTGTTGCTCTTCCTTCTGGCATTTTAAGATAAGAATGCTTTGATTGTTTTTTGTCTTTCTTTTCAAAATCTTTTTTAGGAGTTCTGGAATAATTTTGCTTAATTCTTGTGAAATCATGATTGAGTCCTTCCACTTTGATTTCCGCAGATGTGTTCGAAGAGTCTAAAAAATAATGCATTCCTTAATTAGACATTTGATTTTAATGAGAAAATATAAATTATTTTTCACTTGTAATGTTACGTTACATATTACTTCATCATTATATGTTGTAAAAAAATAAAGAAGGACAAAAATTCCAAACCTTGTTTTGGAATATCTTTTGGCACGTTCTTCTGAACACGATCGGTATCATTTTTCTTGAGATTTTGGTCATCTGTTCTAGATATTCTCTTTCTGAAATTTCGAACCACATGGTGACTGGAATTTGTTTGCTGTTCGCTGGGTTTGAATGGGACAAGACCGCTATATCCACGCTTGAAGGAAATTTTTTTGGTTGGACGTACAGATCCTTCTGTGGATGTTGCGTCATTTCTCCTGCCTATCCTCACCGAATCTCTATCATCAATGGCACTTGATTGACTAACACTTCTAGTTCTGCTAGATTCAAATTTTGCTTCATAAAGATTGTCAGAGTATCTATGTGCCTGAAAAATAAGGTGAAGTGCTGATTCTTTTAATTTGTTCTTTTCGGTGACCAAACCTACTTATTATGTATCTGTTTGATGTATAACAATTTACTGTAACACTATGCTTGTATATAAATAATTTTTCATTAAAGATCAAAAATCAATCCACATTTAATATTTACTTAAGAGATTTTTGATAAATTAAAATAACATTATAATGACAATTAAGAATTTTTGTGAACAGTAATTTATATTTTATTTCAAATACAAAAAACAGGAAGAAAATACAATGAGCTGGAATTAGGGGGTAACTATACAAAGCTTTGATCTAACTGATATGTTAAGAATGTTTGCGGACATGGGTTTCAAAAAACAATTCTTAACTACTTCGGTAAGCTTAGAGCAGAAAACTCACCAAATTTTGGAATTGCTTTGAATCAACATTTTTTGATTATGTGATTGATATGAATCAACATGTTTTGAATTTTGACATCATTCTTTTTATTGATTCTTCTTTTCATACCATTGAGAAATCTGTACGAGTTACAGAATGAGACTAAAATATTTCATGTTTAACCTTTTCATCAAAGTTTGGAAACTTTCAAGAGATGCATATAAATGGCTATTTAATGAACTTCTTATAATTGACTTATTTAGACATGAAATAAATAGTTATGGAATGGAAATCACTAAATGTAAAAGAGTTCCGATTTATCAGTTATGTAGGGGAATATTGGGTCATTTCTCGTCAAGAAGGGAAGAAAGTTCATCTTAAAAGTTTGATCATATCCATGAAACTAGTGAAAGCTTTAACACTGATAAAAAAGAATTTATCTTCTTCAGAAAAAAGATTCTCAGTACATTTAAGAATTTATGTAATTGTTTAATGCACTGTGTTATTATACTTGATTTTAATATAAGAATTTTATAAGTAATCCAGTCTACTATTTATTAGGAAATCAATTCTAAATAAAATATGTTGTGCTTGGACAACTTATACAAAAGGATTATGTTTACTTTGATACTTTTCAGATAAATCTAGAATATTTGTGCAAGTTAATATACTTTATTTCCTCACGTTTTTAATCAGGAAATTAATCGTATAAGAATTTGTACTATTCCTTTTTATTAGGATTAAATAATCATAACAAAAGCTAAATTAATGATAATAAAAGTGGCATTGTATTATTTTGCTTGCAATCAGTTTTGGAATGTTGCGGTGACTCCCTCTTGTAAGTCGCACCTGACAGCGACAAAGGTTAAAATCGCTTAATAATTGACCTTGAAAAGAATACCTTTTCAACTCGGTTGCCTAAGGACCTACCGGATAAATAATCTCAGGCCAGAAAGATGAGTACAGTGGTACCTCGACATACGAGTGCCGCAACATACGAGTTTTTCGAGATACGAGCCGGCGAGCGAGTGATTTTTTGCTTTGAGTTACGAGCGAAATTCGAGATACGAGTTCGGTTTAGCATGTCGGCCGGTAGTAGCACGCGACCGCTCGCCACGCGGTCACGCCCATCACGGTCAGTGAATCAGTTAGCAGCGTGCTTCCGCTGTGATAAGTTGGGTAGTTGTGTTCGTTTTTAAATTTATAAAGGTTCTCTACCTACCACCCAACACCACTCCTATCCTGCAGCCAATGGATCAGCAGGTGATTTCTAATTTTAAGAAGCTATACATCAAGCATCTGTTTCAGCGCTGCTTTGAAGGGACGGCGACCACAAACCTCACCCTTCGAGAGTTCTGGAAGGACCACTTTTATATCGCGATTTGCCTAAAAATTATCGATCAGGCCTGGCTGGGTGTTACAACGAGGACCTTGACCTCTGCATGGAAAAAGCTGTGGCCTGAAGCTGTAGCTGAAAGGATCTACTGAAGAATTGGAACCCGGTATGTCAGTAGAGGAGGAGATTGTGTCTCTGGAGAAATCCATGGGTCTAGAGGTGGAAGAGAGAGACGTGAACGAGCTCGTCGACCAGGAACCCAGGAACTGACGACTGAGGAGATACAAGAGTTACAGTCACAGCAGCATACGGAGGTTATGCAAGAAATTGGTTTCGAGGAGTCAGAGGAGGAGGTTATTTCTACAAGTGAGATAAAGGAGATCTTAGGAATGTGAGAGAGAGTTTCACAGTTCGTGGAAAAGAAACACCCAGAAAAAGTTACAACAGGTCGTGCATCTGATCTTTTTAATGACACTTGCCTAACTCATTTCCAGAACATTCTGAGAGGGAGGAAGAAACAAACCTCCTTGGACATGTTTTTTTCTAAACGGCCTACTGGTGAAAGCGAGAAAAATGTAGCGAAAAAAGCAAAGACCAGTGAGGATATTTAATTTATTTCTTTACATTCTCTTTTTTGTTTTTGTACAACAAATATTTGTCATTTATAAATACGTTTTTATTATTCAAAACCACGTAACAAAAATAACTGGGGTGACATTTTGGGAGTTGGAACGGATTAATGGTAGTTCAATTGTTTTGTATGAGGAAATTTGCTTCGAGATACGAGTAATTCAAGATACGAGCAAGGTTGCGGAACGAATTAAACTCGTATGTCGATGTACCACTGTAGTTCGAATCACCCCCATCGTTCAAGGTCAGTCGACCTCCGACAGTGACAACTACACATTTCCACGGGATAAAAAAACAGTCCTCAAAGTGAGGAAAACCTCTTCTGCCAAAATGTCATTGTTCATGATATATATCAGTGATTCCCAAACTTTTTTTACCCATAGACCGCTTTTTGTAGTCAAAACTTGCCTACGGACCCCCAAGTGAAAAAGCTACATAAATGCAAAATATAAAAATTACAAATTAAAAAATTATTGTGCTGAATAAGTATTTATTGAATATTATAACTTTTGTTAAAAATAAAAATTTAAAAAAAATTAATGACTTGCATGAACTTGATGAGACATTATGAGAGTATTTATGTTCGGCTCCATGTTTGAGAGTAGTAACCGCAAACCCCCACGAGCACTAATTTCTAATCGATTTCCTTTTTTTTTTTTTTGTGATGAAGTTCATAACGGCACTGAATCCACGTTCTACCAAATAGGAAGACGGGAAAGCTTGTGTACAATAACCCATAATGCAGGATATAAAATTGGGATCCGTTTTTGTAACCAGAATTTGTGGTATCCTTGTTCAAACATTGGTTTAAGTTCCTCATTAGTGTATATTTCAGTAAGCTGCTTCTGAATTAATATGGATTCATCTGTAATTGGGATCTAAGTTTGTCCACGCGCAAAAGGGTTCAACACCCAGTCGGGAATATCCAAGTGAAGAATGTCATCAACTCTTTAGTTAAGGTCTGCATGAAGAGCTGTTAGGTGTTGACAGTAGTAAGCAAATCTTGATCTGTATTTTGCACTTTCGAAAGGTATGGAAACTGAGAACATTCTCATCTTCCCAAGTTTTGTTTGTACAGAAAAAGTTTTGCTGCAAACTCAGATATTATGCTTTTAGTTTCGATTTAATTTAATCAAATTAGTAGTTTCAAATTAGTTTTGTGAAATTTGTAAATAAATAAGTCATATAGGTTATGTCATTTTTTGAGTTAATTAAAATATGTGTCGCAAATCATTGTCTTTGCTTTCCAGGAATTCCAACACTAAATCAAAGAGCGCATAAAATCGAAGTAGTAAACGATTATAGTCTTCCTCATTTTCCAAACAAAGTTGAGCAAATAATCTGTCATTAATTGCAATCGTTTTGATTTTATTAACTGCTCTAATGACATAATTTAGTGATCCATGCAAACGTTCACCAAGTTTTTCCGACTTAATGATGTCGATGAATGACACAATGTACTGAAAATAAATTCGGTACAGTTTGTTTTAAGCATGCCAGAAAGCTTCGGAATCTTCCTACCATTGCAGGAGCATTGCCTGTAGCAACAGAAATTATATTAACCATCGAAAAATCTTTTTTAATTCAGTTAATAACGTTTCATCTTTCGTATCGGTTTCCAAACATTTAGCAAATAACAATTCTTGGCAAAAATTTTCTTCTTTTACAAAACTTACATAAACAAAAAATAAAGCTTCATTTCCTGCTAAAGTGGACTCGTCAAACTGTACAGAAAATTCAGATGTTTTTAAGTACTCACATAAAAAATTTTTTACTCACTGAGCCGTTTCGTCAATCCTTCTTTGAACTGTATTTTTACTCACGTCACGTATTATTACTTAACTAATGTTAAGGAACTACTTTTTTTTTCTAACTTCTTACTTTTTCAATGTATATTACTTTTTACTTTTTCAATATAGTAATATAATTCCTTAACTAAAGGGATTACTATATTGAAAAATCTGTTAAATAATTTTTTCAAAAGAGATCAGTTTTATTCAAATACACTTACGTCACAAGTACACTCTCTGCGTAACAATACAACAAATGCAACTATACCAAAACTTCCAACTAACAATACAAAACTTCTTTTTGTCTAAGACTAGGAAAATTTGTTTGTACAATTAGTATCAACATAACATAGAACTAAATTGTTGATTAGATGTACTATGTACGACTCTTTTACAGTTTATGTTTTTGTTGTAGACACGTCAGTGCATGTAGCGTTGTTTTTGCGTTCCTGTAAAAACCTGTTTTCGGCCGTCTGTCTCACAATATGCCCTGCTTGTTATTAATTTATGTAACTGGCGCTATCTAGAACTATTAAATAATTGGCGTGTGTCAGTGGATTTTTTTTTATTTCCGATTTTGAGGGATTATCTCATTTTTTATTGTTATTTCGTTATTATTTTGTTGTTATATTGTTGTTAGCGTGTTGATGAAAATTGAAAGCTTAAATTATTGAAGTAAATTGAAAAATAACTATAAGTTTTAGTAATAACATTAAAACAAGTAAAACACACCATTGTAACTACAAGTAACAAATCAGTGGAAATAAGTTTTGTCAATGTTCATTCACAAAAGGTATTAGATAATGCTCAGTGCTTAAGTAACATACTGTATTTCAAGCACCTACCTATATTTATATTTTACTCCGGACGAAAAAATCGATACTATTTTATTTATTGTTATTTATTTAAATTTCCATGATAGTAAAAATGGATCACAATTTTATTATTTTTTAATAACCTTGCGCGGACCCCCTGACGTTGTTCAGGACTCCCGAACCAATTTTAATTCATCACGGACTCCCTGAATAATATCGCGGACCCCTGGGGAACCACTGATATATATATATATATATATATTCGTCTCCCTTTCGCATTGTTGAAATCTGATAAAAACGTTCTACCTATAAGACTTTGTGGCTTAGGGTAATCATTGACATATTTATTATTATTTCGGGTATAACAAAAGAAAAAGGAACTGGAGGGAGACTATAATGTGTAAATTATAAGTTAAGGATATAAAAGTGTTATTTGTAACTCCTACAGAATGTTTGCTTAATCATTTTAACTTCAAGGAAATATAATTATAAAAGTTAATTAAAGTTATCCATGCAATTAATTCTGTATATTATAAATTGTTTTTTCTAACAAAAGTTGAGAGTGTTAAATTTTGTTTATTTGTCTTATTCAAATTATTTCGGTTACTTATATTAAGGAATGTTTAACTTACTTTTTCAAAAAAAAAAAAAAAAAAAACGTTCATAAATTATACTTATTAATTCAAAAAATATTGTATCTAATATTTTTCAGTTTTTGAATTTAATGGTAATAATAAGTAAAAATGTACAAAATGCTGAAGAACTCACCTGGCAATAATATGCGAATACAATTAAAAAACCTGAAACAAAAAATATTTTTATAAAATATAGTTTTGATAACAGTGATGACACTTTACTTTTTTAAATGGATGAGTAATTAATCCAATCACAAGCATATAGATCGATATGCTTGAAGAGAAAAAAAAAGTAAAATCGAATAAATCATTAATAATGATGTAAACTTAATAAAAGTACGAATACGTAAAAGATACGTATGCACCAACATTATGTATGCCAAACATGTAAATTACTCGTAATTGTAATTTCTAAAAAGTTTATTAAAATTTTTTCCTTAATATTTAGCAGGAATTTGATTAAACAACAATAATAATTTAGAGTTTTGAACTAATATTAAAAAATTTTTGAGTTCCTAATTTTGATAAAAGTTTCGACATTTTATAAAAAAAGAAATGTTGTTTCAAAAAGAAAAGCAAAATATAATTTTAATAAACCTAACGTAAAGAAATATTATAAATATTTCATTTATATTTTTTCCCAACAATAATTATATTGAAATTATACTTTAACTAGCTGATATATCCGAAATTTCAGATGTAGGGATAACATTTTTTTTTTTTAACGAGGACAAAATTTATTTGAAATATGATGAATTATTTAAAATTTTTTTTTATCCCTAAATCTAGATTATTACTTTACTAAATCATTCATTACCTTGGAGTCTAATTTACTGTTTACTTAAAAATAGCATTTTTTTTTTAATGATGATCAACTTTTAAATAATTTTTTGCGCAATTTTGGGTGAACCACGAATTACTCTGCAAGGAAAGAAAAATTTAGTAAATAAAATAGCAAAGTGAAAGATATAAATTTATACTTTATGGGAGCGAATCTAACAGTTCATTAATTAATCAGTTTTCTAAGCTTTCGTAATTAATAAATAAGCAAATTTTCTAAAAGATTCCTACTTTTTAAAATAACAATTATTAAGTTTTTTAATGAAGCAATAACTAAACATGAAATGTTATACATTAAGTTTAACAGAAATTAAAATTCAACTATACTGAACGTTATATTTCCTTTCATTGCACGGTGAATTTAAAACTTTAATAAAGCATAAAATACAAGCATTTGTAATGGTTAATAATTAATATATATCATTAATATATAGTATTATTCACCAAAAACTTTCTTTTAAGTAATTGAATGAAAATTGTTGAGCATAAGTTTATGTAATTGTGTTTTTAAAATTTTGAGTTATTTTAAGTTGGAATTGGATACATTTTTTATCTAGATATTTTGTAAAGTAATTTTTTTAATATGTTAAATGAGTCTTAAGCTTAGTTTTCTGTCTTATAGAAGTTTAAAAGGAGAAAATTATTTAAAAAATATCACTTTTATTTCAGGAGTGGTTCTATAAATACCAATAAAAATGGTTTTCTTTTAAGCATTACTAACAACATATATTTTAAATTATTTTTCAGAATAAAAATGCTTATATTTTCAGAAAACCATAAGAAAAGGAGTTTTAAAAATTGATAAATGTTTTCATGAAGAGCAACAGTTGTACTGAGAAAAAGTATTAAAAAAAATCTTACTTAAGAGATTTGATATATTACAAAAAAATAAATATATTCTTATAATTAAGTAGGAAAAGAAAAATAAAATTTCAATATAATTTACTTTGGGAAAAATATTATAAAATGGTATTTCATTTAGAATATTTCTTTCTAATGTAAATTATATTAAAATTGTATTTTAATTTGTCCATGAGAAATAAATTTATTAACTATTAAGAAGATATTGTGGGAAAAGTTGCAAAAAATTGATAAAAAATAAAAATTATGCAAATAATTTGTCTCCTGCTACTCTTGTAAATTTACTAAATGGTTCCTAAAAACTATTAAAAGTTTTTAATTTTTAAAGTATCATCAATAATGCTTACCTAAATATAGTAATAAATTATGTCTAAGTGACGTCATCGGTCCCATTTTGTGACCTGTAGAGAATAAGAAAAGAGTGTAAAATACACTGAGGAATTGTGAAGTATTTAATATCATATATAAACACATAGAACTCATATATATATTTTTTTACAATTGGAAGAAATTGTGGAGTATTTAATATGATATATAAACACATGGAGCTCATGTATATTTTTTCTTTAAAATGAAAACAAAATAAAAGTTTGTATCTAAATTTGTAATTTTTTTTCTCTCATTGTTTAATTCTATCAATTTATTTCATTTATGGATTAATTTATTTCATTTTCTTTCAGCGGTATATATTTTATAAATTAAATAGTTACATTTCTAAATTGGAAAAAAAAAAAAAAACCCTTAACAAATCCAAAGTATATTTTCATAGGATAGCTTACATTACATTTAATTACTTTCAGTAATAACAATTTTAAATTCAAGAAATTAATTTAATAATGATATTTTTCTTTTACTTGATATCTAGAATTTATATAGAATCAAAATCTAGCATTTCTTCGAAATTGTATTTCTTTCATTATAGAATTTTCAATACAAAAAAAATTTATTAGTATGCATTTCTTCTTGTATAAAGGCTGAAAGTACACATAGCTTTCGATTTCCATAAGAATAGCAATATTGAACAAAAATATATTTTGAGTCACATTTAGGGCAAAGCAAATAAAGTAATTATCCATTCACACATTAAAACAGATTTTATTTCATCGGTTTTACTCATCGTTTTTTCTAATTCTTGTACGCTGATGTATAATACGAGTGAATTAGACAATAATTATTTTAAAAATCATTTTTAAACTTTTTTATTCTCATTGAGGAACAAATTTCCGTTTATTTTTCTAAATTAACGGTACCATTTAAGAGCTAAAACATTTTCATAATCTTAGAACTGACCAGCAATAAAGCATAATTTTGACTGATCAAAATGAATACTCTTCATTGCAGATAAAAGTAAGAGACATAATATAATTAAAATTTTATAATTTCTTATAGACATTTTAGATTGATATTCGTTTTTTAAAATAAAATAAAACGTTTATGATATACAAATTTAAAATTGCTTATTATTTTTTAATTTAACAATGTGCTAGAAAGGCATAGAAATAACGGTTTATGTACAAGAAATAACTTCTTATATCTGACAAGGGATATTTTACATACATACATCTCCAAACTTCCCTAACACGCCCTGGAAGGACTTAAAAACCCCTGAAGATTTTACATACCAATATTACCAATACTCTATCAGCGTTTATATTTCTGGATACAATTTACAGCTCAAACTCCTCTAATTATTAAACCAAGACTTCGAAGTCATGCTACTGCATGAAATGAGTATTTGAAAGCACAGCACAACAATGAAACAAGTCTTTTTCAATGACATAATTCCTGCTTTGGAAGGTGCAATATTTTTCTCTTAACTCTTATGTTTTTTTTTTTTTTTTTTTTTCAAAATAAACCAATTAACACAGTATTTTTCTAGTTCCTTGTTTTGACTTTAAGGGTAAATTTAACAATTCTTCCACTTCCGCTTTCCCCAAATTTTAGCGGCAAATTATTGAAATCCGATGAAACACATTCTCTTCCTTTTTTGTCAACTGAACAATGGCTTGTGATCACTCTTGTTTGTGGTCATTTGAAATTAAATCAAGCGTAGAGAAATGGAGGAGTTTCTCGGTATGCACGAATCTTTGTTTTGAAAGAATAAATGTTCTTCAAATGCATGGTTAACTTTTTTTGTTCATATATTTGACAGTTGTTAAAGGTAAATGGTTTGGAAACCATTTCAGAACTATTGTGTAAAATTTTGAGCAATGAGTTAATGTCAGAAATTGAATTAGAAATAATGATACTTATTACTTTATTTTCTAGAATGAAAAATATAACTGTGTGTTACTTTAATCACTCTTGGAGATACGAAGACATTCCAGAAATGATGAGGTAAATTGCTTGTAATGGCTTACAATTTCCAAGAAATTTCTTTATTTAAAAAGAAGAATTACGTGATACTTTTACATTCCTTGTATTTAAAGATGCACATGGAAAGCAATTCCAAAAATAAAAAAAAAAAAACTTTTTTTAGGTAGTTTTTTAGCACATATTTAAAAAAAATATAATCTTTTACATGAATTTCGTTTTTAATACCCATTTGAAAGTATAATGTATTTTATTTTAATAGAATAAGTGACTTCTGCTGTATATATAGAGCTTACAATAGTTGTATTCAATTTTTAATTGCTAAAGAAATGAAAAAAGATATAATGCATAATAAGTAAAATAAAAGAAAATTTGATAACGTTTAACTTTACTAATTTTTACTACTTCAGAAATATAGACTTTATGAATTATAAAAATTATTAAAAGTAAATAATTTATAGAATTTGTATTTTGAAGGATTTTGAATAATCTATATCGTAATATAATTAATTAGAAACCAGAAATTCGTTTCTTTCAGAGAAAATACCAATTAATAGATAAGAATTTATGCAAATATTCATATCATTTTCAATTGCTATGAAGTTATACATAATTAATCAGTAAGCATTTCTGTTGTGTTTAAAAGAAGTGTTTGTTTTTCCTGTGTCAAAAAGTTTTGAACTGCGAATGAGATTGAAATTCTATTTACGATTGAAAAATCACCGATAAGGCATTACACTTCAATTGAAAAAGTATGGTTTGCAACTAATTCCTAAGCATTTTCGATACTATTTTAAATAAAAAACGCATCCTGGAAGCTAAGCAACAAATAATTCAAATTACATATATGTTCAGTTCGTAATGAAACAAAAGCTTTAAAAAACGTAATTGGAAATTGCAGTATCCTTTACTGCAGGGTGATTGACCTTTCTTGGGCCTCTTCGGAAGAAGTCTAATAATTTTAGGTTGCGCTTGAAATACATTAAAATTAACGCTCGGTGAAGACAAAAAGAGTAGAATATATAAGTAAGCATATTTAAACAATTTAAATTTCATTAATTCATAAATTTTTTACTATAAAATTAAAAGGTGTCATCATGAAATTAGTGAGATGTTTGACATTTAGCACGAGACACTAAAGCTTTGGTATTTGTTTTGATTGATGTAATTACATTGAAAGTGAGTCTTAGCGAGTTCCGAAGGTGATATGTCGTTTCATTTTCGTTCTTTTTTTATAATTAAAAATTGCAGATGATTCTATATGGCAATAATATGTTTAAACGTGGTTATGAAACAAGGAATATCTTTTTCCAGGAAAATATATTTCATGGAAATCCATTTAAGAAACATATCGAATCGAAAAAAAAGGCTGCATATATATTTTTTTATTGTTCACAGACCTTGTCCAGTTCTGAAGTTGAAACGCACAAAATCGTTTACTTGAGTTTAAAATTGATACATTTTCAATTTAATTTTCAACTCAATAAAAGTTGGAAATATTATATTTATCAATTGGTAAATACAACCGAAGATTCATATGTATAATTTATTTAAACGAGCGGTCAAAACAGTTAAAATGCTAAATCTATGAGCTAATTTTCGTCATAAAATTTTGGCACGAAGTTTGCTTTTGATTACAAAAAGATCTAGATTATATTTCAAATTTTTTTTTACTTATTTTTTTTTAACCTATATACTTCCCAAGGTAAATTATGCTCCCATTATCAGTATTCACAAATTTAAAGAATTCCAAATTGACGATTATTCAACCTCCCTTGGTCCGATAATTCAGCCCTTTACAGTTTTAATGATAATATGCATGACATTCATCCTTAATGATTTTATTCATAAGTTTTCTTTATGGGCTGGAAAGCGATATTTCAACTCACACGTCAATTTTGAAGACAATTACACTATTTTCTATTAATTTTACATCCGTTTCTTCTACCTAATATCACCAAAGACTGGCCATGTAGCCGGGGCTGATGCACGTAAAATCTGTCGGGGCTCAAAGTCCTCCCTTTGGCGTGGTGTGGATGTTAGGAGAGGGAGGTGCTATCTCAGGTATCGTCCTCGTCACTTGACCGTGCCTCAAAATTACGAGTTCCGTCGCCAATAGCCATCATGTTGTTTCTAGAGCGACGTTAATAAAAACTAAACTAAAATAAAATCTACCTAATATCAAATTTGGAGATCAATTTTGAGTACGCTTATATAACATTGGGGGTCTATTATATTTATCCTATAATCGTTCTAAGATATTACACATATGTAATACTAGGATATCATTCTAAGATGCTATACATAAAAATGTTTCACTACTTACTCTAGTGAATTTTTTTAACGTTTTGCCTATATGGATCTATAAGACCCAGTGGGTCTTATATTTATTTTGGGTCGTAACAGATATTTGTACTTAGCTTTATTTGAATTATATTTGAGTTTAATAACATATACAGAACATTTTATGCATTTTAAAACATCACCAACTTTTTTTCTTGCTTCCCAACTTCACTAGTTGTCAAATCTCTTGTTTATATAAGTGGTTTAAAAGGTTCAGTATTATTTTTTTAATTATAAATTCATAAATTTTTACATCCATTATATTTTATACATTTATTTCAAGACAAATATGATTTACAGTACACATTTACATGATCGCAAAGAGCTAATCGTGAAGGACATATTGTTGGCGTTTTTCGTTTTCTCTTTGGACCCCATAGTTTGTACTTTTCTCTTTTAAGTGTTCTGATATTTTTTGGTTTTTCACCTACTACTACGACCAATTTACTGTTACTGGGATATTTTTTTCATCCTAATATTTCTGTGAGGTTCAGTCAGCTATTTCCCAAGTTCCTTTAGAAAAAGGTTGTCTTTTGTACAGCTTATTTTGATTGAAAGAAGGAATTTACATGCAATTAATAACAAACGCATTTATTGCAACCAGGTCAATTATATTGAAAATAGATAGTCGGATTATCTTCTACTTCCTCTTTGCATGTACTCGCGGCACCTAATTTTTCGGATGTACCTAATTCACTTTTAGTTATATTAAAATAAGAAATTATGTCTGGTTTCTGTTCTTTTTCATCTAAAACTTTGGCCTCAGGGTACGGAGATGAAAGGATGATTATTAATTTTTTTTCTCGCCCCGTGTGAAACGAGAGTCATAACCGGTTAAAAACCAAATAATTAGGAAAACATTTTTCTAGTACGCGACATTTATCTAGCATTATTTGAAATGCAGCCATTCAGAAATACTACATTTATTTTTTTATCTATATTTCTATAAATATTAGTGATATGGGTTGATTGGACCCATATAACTAATATGCTCAGTTAACATGTCACTTTTATTGTTAAGGAAAAAAAAAATCTACGAGTGTGATTTGAAAAGTTCTCGACCTTAACGTGAAGAGGGAAGTACTTGTCAATAAAAGCTACGAACTGAGGTTGCTCATCTTTTGGCAGGTACTCACCAAAATTTCAGCCATTTCGGAACCGCAATTGTTGTTTGATAATCGTTTGAGCGAGTCGATGTGAGTGATTTTGTGAAAATGGAAAAAAAATCGAGTATCGATCTGTCATTAAATATTTGTTTTTGAAATGCAACACACAAATTAAAGATGAGTTGGATGCTTTGTCCAGGAACTCTGCGCCATCATTTACCACCGTGGTATTTTGGGCAGCTGAATTTAAAAGTAGTCGTACGAATTTGGGAGACGATGAACGTTCCGGACGTCCAAAAACTTCAGCCACTAACGATAACATCGCTTAAGTTCAACAAATGGAGCTAGATGACCGTCAAATTAAAGTGAGGGAGATAGCAGAGGCTACGAATATGTGCAAAGAATGTGTTCGTCACATATTGAATAAAGATTGAAGCACGAGAAAGTTGACCACGCGTTGGGTCCCTCGTTTGCTCACGTTTGACCAAAAACGTGTTCGAATGAACATTTCCAACTCTTTGTTGGTGCAGTTTAGGCGCAATAAATCAGAGTTGGGTCTCTATTAATTACTTTCGTTGAAACTTGGATACACCATTATACGCCCGAAACAAAAATACAGTCAAAACAGAGGACTGCGAAAGGGGAATTGGCTTCCAAAAAGCAAAAACGGTTCTTTCGGCTGGGGAAGTGATGGCGATGGTTTTTTTTGAGATAGTCATGGAGTTATCTTAATCGATTATCTTCAAACAAGAAAACCCATTACAAGAGCATACTACGTATTATTACTTGATAAATTGAAGGTAGTAACTGAGGGAAATTGGCCACATTTGATGGGATAAAAATTCTGTTTCACCAAGACAATGCGCCGTCTCACACCTCAGCGGTTTCCATGGCGAAAATTCACGAATTGCGGCTTGAATTACCTGACCACCCTCCTTACTCACCAGATCTAGCCTCAAGCGATTTCTTTTTGTTCCTTAATCTAAAAGTTGCGCTCGATGGACAGAAAGTTTCCTCAAAGGAAAAAGGCTCTCACCTTCGTAGTCAATTACTTTGCAGAGAAAGGCGCCGAGTACTATTTGAGCAGGTTAAAGAGATTGGAGCATCACTGGGAAAAGTATTGACTTACAAGCAGACTACGCAGTAAAATAAAAATAAATTTAACAAAAAAATTCTTATTAGGTCGGAAACTTTTCAGACCACCTAATTACGCGCGCACAGAAACTCACAACACAGGCAAGTGGACTGTAAAACACACACACACACACTGAATTTTATTTACAAAAACATGCACTTTATAGGAAACAGGCACGCCACCTATCGATGACATCATCAAAGAAAGGCGGGGCGTTAACATTCTCCCCCCCCGTTGCCATGGTTACATGCAACAAATTTCACAATACATATAAACGAACTATAAATTAAAATGCATTAATATCAATTTATACACAGAATAAAACTATGCATTCACTAAAATCTTTACTAATATAAATTCACGGAAATTCATGAAATATACAATCTTAAGTTGGCACAGGTAGTAAACACACTCGAGAAATAGCTCGCTTATATTCTCCTTTTTCAGTCCTCACTTTCACAACTCGAACTAAATTATCATCACCTTTATAAAGATCTAAAATCCTACCCAATGGCCATTTAAATGGAGGCATATTGTCCTCAATGAGAACTACCATATCTCCTATCCTAACGTTTTCTTTTAGAAATTGCCACTTATTGCGCTGTTGGAGTTCGTTCAAATAACCTCGATGCCATTTATTCCAAATAAGCTGCACAAATCTCGTAACTCGTTGCCATCTTTTTAGGATATTCTCATTTAGATCAACTAAGTTAGGCTCACTGATTGAATTAATAGGTCTACCTATTAAAAAGTGCGCAGGTGTTAAAGCATTTAAGTCATCAATATTGGTTGATAAGGGACATAAAGGTCTAGAATTCAAGATTCCCTCTATTTGGATGCACACGGTCAAGAATTCCTCATAGGTTAAGTTAGACTTTCCCACTACTCTCTTAAGGTGGTATTTAACCGATTTACGGCAGCCTCCCACAAACCACCAAAGGAAGGTGCTCTTGGAGGAATGAACCTCCAATCAATTCCCTCACTCGATAAGAAACCAGCAAGATTCTCATCAGGTGTTTTAACCAGTGTTAGAAGTCTCTTAATTTCTCGATTTGCTCCCACAAAGGTTGAGCCATTATCGGAATACAACTTTGCACATTTACCTCTACGGCTAAAGAATTGCTTTAACGTCGCAATAAAGGCGTCAGATGTGAGATCTGTTACAATTTCAATATGAATTGATTTAGAGACAAAACATACAAATATGCAAATATACATTTTATGCAATACACCTTTTCTCTGATTGCGATATCTAATCATAAATGGGCCACAAAAATCTACACCGGAGCAATTAAAGGGATAATCTGGAACTACTCTGTCTCGGGGTAAATTACCCATTAATTGAGTTGTAGCTATTGGTTTGGTTCTGAAACAAACGACACACTCGTGCATTATTTTCTACACAAGGACCTACCATGTAGGGGCCAGTACTTCTGTCTTACACAGTGTAGAAGGGAGGATTCCCCAAGATGAAGATTTTTCTTATGGAAATACGTAATAATTATATTCGTCAATTTATGATTACTGGGCAAGATTGCTGGGTATTTGGCAACATAAGGCAAATCTGAATTTCCGAGGCGTCCACCTACTCTCAATATACCATGCCTGTCTAGGAAAGGATTTAAATTTTTGATTTTACTATTTGGTAAGATAATCTTATGGTCATGGAGGTTTCGAATCTCAGCTGAAAAAATCTCTCTTTGAGCCATTCGGATCAATTTAGTTTCAGCCAAGTCTAATTCTGAGGCACTTAGAGAACCAGACAGTATCACAGATTGTTTCAAATTATTTAGAAATCTTAACACATAGCTAAAAATGCGAAGAATTTTTACATAATTATTACTCATACACAAGATATCAGATAAAAAGGACTGTTTACAATTTGCGAACACATTCAGGCTATATACAGAAACTTCAGACTTCACTGCCTTGAATTCACTGGAGTACTCAAACTCGTTCAGCAGACCAGAGCTTGGCTGTACACTGAATAACTTACCCTGTTCAAGAAACGGTGGGCCTCTCCACCACAATTCTGATTCTGGAAGATCGTTAGGACGTAGTCCACGCGAAATAAGATCAGCAGGATTTAGATTCGATGGTACGTGACTCCAATTACACTTTTCCGTCAATCTTTGAATCTTTGATACTCGATTAACCACAAAGGTTTTGAGTTTATTTGAAGGTGTTTTTAACCACGCTAAGGCAATCGTTGAATCCGTATGAAGCACAATATCACTAATCTCCAATTTTATACAGGAACGTATTTTCTGCACAAGCTGAGCGAGAAGAACACAGGCACAGAGCTCCAGTCGAGGTATTGAAATAACGCGAATAGGTGCAACACGCGACTTGCTTGCTAGAATAGTCACCTTTACACGATCGGTCTGATAGAAACATTGCAAGTAAACGACAGCTCCGTAAGCCACTTCAGACGAATCTGCAAAACCCTGAAGGACGACTCTTAACCATGTATCGGTTAGAATAAATCTATTTATCTTCACCGTTTCAATACACTTAAAAGTGGTCACAAACTCCTTTCATTCTTTGGCAATTTGATCTGGTAGCACATCATCCCAATCCAGTTTTTGCTGCCATAGTCTCTGTAAAAGGACCTTTGCTCTAGTTAACACTGGACCCAAGAAACCCAGAGGGTCATAAAGCCTCGCTATGACACTCAGTACTTCACGCTTAGTAAACGATGATTTACTCAAAATTGAGACTTTAAACACAAAACAATCTTGTAACGGCTTCCAACTGATGCCTAACGTTTTCACAGATAAGTCGGACTCAGCTGAGAAGGAGTGCTCAACGTCGGACGACGATGAACTATTCAACAACTCAGGAGAGTTAGAAGACCACTTGTGAAGCACCATTCCGCAAGATTGCAGGGCATCTTGTAGTTCTGACTGTAGCCGACGGGCAGTCTCTATATCAGGCACTCCACTAACGATATCGTCCATGTAGGTATCGTTCAGCAATGCTTCTGAGGCCAAAGGAAATCTAGTTTTCTCATCTTGAGCCAACTGCTGCAGGGTTCTAATAGCAAGAAAAGGAGCGTTGGACATTCCATAAGTTACTGTTTTCAAACGATAAGTTACGATCTCTTCCTCAGGTCCAACCTTCCACAGGATACGCTGAAGGTCTCTCTGACTCGCTTCTACAAGAATCTGCCTATACATCTTTTGTATATCTGTAGTGAAGGCAAACCTGTGTCTCCGAAATCGAGTAATAGTCTCAAAGACATCTTCCACCACGTCTCCTTTCATTAATATATCATTTAGACTAATCCCTGTTGTAGTAGGGGATGAAGCATTGAATATAACTCTTAGTTTTGTAGTCAGTTTATCAGGGCGAAAAATACCATGGTGGGGTATATAGTATTGTATGGGCGGTTCATTTAATTCAACAATCCTTTCCATATGACCCAACTCCTTATACTCACTCAAAAAATCCGTATACAAAGACAAATATTCCGAATCCCTAGACAAATGCTTCCACAACGAATTAAGTTGTCTCACAGCTTTATCTTTGGAATTTCCTAAACACGACGGATCCTTACTCAACGCCATTGATACTACATATCTACCATCTCTATTTCTCTTATGGGTATTCGCAAAATGTTCCTCACATAAAGAAGCCTCCGTGTTTTTCTTACACTCTACTTCAACGCTTTCGATTTCCCAAAATTGTTTCAAGGTTTTGTTTAAGTCATCGTCGAGAACCAACCCACAATGAACACGATCCTCCACCACCTGATCTACAATCCCACTAACAACGTAACCAAAGACAGTATTTTGCAACAGCAATTGAGAGTTTTCAACGTATATCTTTCCCGGTTTCAACAGCTCATAAAAGACCTCCGCTCCAATCAACATATCGATTTTGTCAGGAACACTGAACCCAGGATCAGCTAAAGACACATGCTCCGAAATATTAACATCCACACTGACCACTTTATTTGGAATAAGATCGGCAATTTTATTGACCACCAGCATCAATAACTCCTTCTCAAAGCTTTTATCTCCGTTTGCCACCGAAGTCCTTACACAATTCTTCACCACCATACTAGCATCATTAATGCATGAAACCACGGTATTTATTTTCTCCAAATTAAGATGCAACCTCTCTGCGCACGATCTAGTACACAAACAAGATTGAGAACCACTATCAAGAAGACATCTCACCTCAACCCATTGCGAGAATTTGTTTTTAACAAATGCACGAATAGTGCTTAAAAGAACATTTTTTGCCTTTCCCTTCACAAGGCTAGTCGCTACCAATTGGGATTGCGAAACCGTTTCCGGAGTTTCCTATCTCTGTTTTGGAATAAAAACAGGTGCATCGAAATTCAACTGAGACGGGGGAATGCTAGAGTTTTCACGCGGGAAGTGAATCAAACTATGATGAGGCTTCGAGCAAAAACAATTTTGAACTGACCGACATTCACTCAATTTATGAGGCATAAAACAACGAAAGCAAAGATTATTTCGCTTAATCACCTCCGCTCTTTCCCAGACTGAAAGTCGCCTAAATTGTGGACATTTAGAAAGGGAGTGTGATAATCGCTTACAAAGAACACAAGTTGTATCTTTAGTTTCCGACAAGAAGACCTTGGATACATTTGTATCTGTTTTCCAATTTGGAGTTCTTTGCCATTTATTTCCTACCACTCGTTTTGATTCACCCACGGCATTTCTATTTACTAATTCATTCGAATTCCCACCTCTAGATGATAAATAAATGTCACACTCTCGTCCAAGCTGCTTAGGTTTGAAAAAGCCTTCACCCTCTTTAATTCCTATATGTTTCTTTAATTCATGATCTAGAGTTTCAAAAAGTCTATCCGAAACTATAAGATCACACAGAGATTTAAAATCTGTTACTTTGCGCAATTGACAGTAATAGTCGAAGGTAGCACACAAACGAGAAGCAAATTGAACATAATTTTCCGATGGTTGTTTTTGAGCTCTTTTAAAATTATTAAGACACTCTTGTGGTGTGGGCTGAAATTCCCTTAACACTAATTCTTTTATTTTTTTATAATCGCTCAAGTCCTCCTGATCAACATAAATAAGCAAGTTATTTACTCTTTTTCTCCTAGAATATTTAACAGAATCTCTGCTTTTAATTCATTAGGTACAGATTTATTTTCGAATGCCCTTTCCAAAGAATGAAAAAACAAGTTATACGATTCCGATTTAACAGGGACAGGAATTGTCAAAACTTTCACACTTCGAATTAGATATTCTAAGTTATCGGTTAGGGAACTAGATTCTTTTGTTTCAGAAACTTGGGATATATCGACTAAACCCTTCTTTGCATTTATAAGCTCTAGCTCTTTTTCAAATTGGGATAATTTTAATTTCTGCAATTCTATTTCATCCCTCTTTTCCTCTTGAATATTTGACATGAGTTCACGTACAAAGTCAATATCGTCCCTATACAAATCACTTGATTCAATTAGGTTTTTCAGTTGAATCACCTTAGCCTCAGCAGGAATCTCCAGCCCCATTTCCTCCGCCAACCTTATGAGCTCAGTCTTCTTATAGTTTAATTTTAAAGCCATTACTATTCACAAAAATTAAACTATACAAACAGAAAAACCAACTTCACATTCAAATTTCGAACCCAAGTAAACCAAAATCACTGACAAACGCAACCATTAAACAAGGAATAATTCAAAGGCAGACAACACAATACACTGCAATATTAATAACAACAAATTCACACTAAAACTCTACACATAAACCAATTAATGACAAGTAAAACCTGTGACAACACAATACGAATAATTAACAAACATGAATCCGCCCACACACTCAAACGCAATTCACGTACCTCAAATCTTTCATAGTCGAATTCAACACACTTAAATCCACAGGTCACCGACCTTTCTCTCCTAAAGCGTCTGGGAGAAGGAAGATCTTAATGTTAAAAAAACACGTAATCACCAGGTGGCGCTTGAATCGTGAGGGACAGGGAAAATTTCCAAGAGAGGAAAAGGGGAAAAATATAGTACGCGGTTTTTACAATCTACGTTTTCCCGCCAGGTATTAAGAACCATTTTTTTTTCAGGTAACGCTAAGTGATTTCTCTTTCATTACTGGTTAATTGTTTTACTTAAATATTGTAAAAATACTAAGAAATAACTTTTCATAAAATTTTCCTCTATCTATTTTCCTCTACCTATCCAGAAGACGAAGGACTTTCTGTACATTCCCCTATAGTAGATGAAGAAGAAATGGTTATTTGTGAAGATAGAAATTTTTTGGAAAAAGCAACGCTTGTGGATAATTTGAGGGCTACAGCTACAAGAAAGACAACTTCCAAGGAAGAATTTCAAAAGAAATGCACGGAGCTGATAAACACAATATCACCAGAACTTTATGATAATGTTTTAAGTTTTCTACAAAATGCTTCGGATTCATCACATTTTCTCTCTCAAGCAAATCAAGAAGCTGTACCGAAAAATTTGAATAAGGAGCCCCCAAATAAAAAGATAAAGACTCAAAGATATGTTTCAACAAAAAAGAAGACTTCCCAGAAAGCCTCGACTACATTTAGGAAACCAACACAAGAAGAGTGCCAAAGCATATCATCGAGTCTGATTTTGACAGCAAAAACCAAACAAGAATGAAAAGTGTTATTGTAAATTATGGAAGAGTTTGGTTTAAATGTTAATTTGTTTTTAGGTTTTCCTGCATATGTGCAATATGTTTCTTTTTTACTGTGGGTTATAGATCATAGTGCAATATTGAATTCCCGATTAACTATCATAGAAGCCATCTAATACTTATATAGGTAAATTCCTAATTTAGCGTACTTCTTGGCGCGATTTTAAAAACGCGCCAAAGTGGCGCCAAATGCGGAATTCTCAAAGTCTTAAGTCGGAATCGAGATGGCGTTTTGACCGTTGGACAAAAAACACGTTAACTGTGAAATATAGAAAAACATGAGCCGAAGCGGTAGAAATGTTAAAGAAACGGCGAAATTTTATCCGATTGACAAAAAACGTATTAAATCAGCGTTTTGTGGCAAACATTAAAATAAGAAATAGGGTAGATCTTAATTTTACTTAAAACAATAAAACTTAGATAAATATATTTAAGATAGTATAAAATAAATGAGATTTTTTTTTTTTAATAAATATACTTATATATAACATAACTATGAAATGTTGAAAAAAGGTAAGAAAATACGGTTAAATTATGACCGGAAGACAAAAAAATGCAGTAAATCAGCATTTGTTGAAGACATGAAAATAATTTTAAAAAACGTGAAAAAAGCACTAACCTTATGATGGAGGGATGTCTGTGATCAGGCGGGTAAATTATGACAATCGCGTGAAGGAAATCTCTAAACGTATCATCATTCACAATGCTTTCTTTGGCAGTAATTAAATTAGTAATAAATTAAAAAGTAAAATAATTAAGTAATATAACTAAATAAATTTAAAAGTAATATAATTAAGTAGTATAACTAATAAAAAATATAATATTAATAAGAAATATGATATATAGATAATATAGAATTAGAATAAATCAAATATAAATAGTATAATATAATAAAAATAATAATTAATAATAAAATAAAAATTAATTAGAATTAAATTAAATCAAATAAAAATAGTATAATATTAATAACAATTAAAATAAATCAAAGAAAAATAGTATAATATTTTATATAATTGAGAATTAAAATTCAAAAATATATATAGTATAATATAATATAAATAAGAAATAAAATTGAAATATATATAGTATAATATA
>BMAW01021878.1:1384732-1411264 GCA_019974015.1 Nephila pilipes
ATGGGGGATACCAATACATATCGAAAAGAAAAATATTTCTGGATTAAATAAACTTCTCTTTTATTTTTATTTTATAATTTATTTATTTTGCTTTAAGAGTGTGGATTTTCTTTTCTGACAAATTCGGCTTTATTTACATATTTAACTAGGCGCAATATCGAAAGAAAAATATTAAAAAAATGAGAAGTTTACTAAATTTTGTATTAGGATGTATATCTTTCTCTATGAAGTGAATTTGGTTCTTCTAATTTTTTAAATTTATTAAAACGATCTGAAAAATAATGGTGAGGATCAAAAAGGGATAATCAATCCCCATGAATTAAAAACTAAAATCATTATTAAAGAATTCAAAAATGCACGATTTTAATAAAATAAAATTTGTTATACAACTGAACGGAAGTACATCATCATATGTGTAGGATTGATATTTAGAAATTGTTAGTATGGGATTAAAACCTTTAAAATGTTTTTAAATTTACCTTTTGATAAATGCTATATACATCTTATAAAAGTGGAAATAAGTTAGTAATTAAAACACAACGAAAAATCTTTCTATTCAAATTTATCTAATTTTATAATAGAACTTGAAATAAATTATGCACCTTCGGTATGTATGAATTGGTTTGAATCATAAGTTTGAATCGTACATTTAACTCTTTTAGATTTATTTTATAGTCACCCTCCGTAGATGAAATTTTAATTTAATTAATTTTTTTTATTATTAGTTTGACATTTATTGCTTTTTAGTTTATTCATTTGCAACTAAAACGGTTAACTCTTTTTCAAAATATGAATTAGATATAAGGTTATGATTAATTTTCAGATAAACTTCTCATTGATAGTTTAATTGTTTTCTGAGAAAATCCTAATTAGTCTTCTAATAATTACAGTTCAGTGATAGTTAAAGAGAGGAAATTTAAGTCATATTAGGATTTTAGAATACTGCTAAAGTAACTGAATGTATTCTTTTAAAAATTTCTTTAAGAAAAAAAAAATGAGATAAAAAAGATTGTTTGAAAAAATACCATATTCTAACATCAAATGCCTTTCAACATTGTAATACCCGCCTCTATTTATTATATGAGCGTTAATTCTGAAGATTATTCTTATGCATAATTGCAAGTAATAATCTTTTATTGTATTTCGCATGTTTGATGAGGTTTGGTTTGGTTTTATTGACGTCGCTCTAGAAGCAACTCTGGGGCAATTGGCGATCGATCTCGTAATTTTGAACCTCGATCAAGTGACGAGGGCGACACCTGAGCTGGCATACCCTCTTCTAACTTCCACGCAACACCAACGGTGGGAGGGATTTTGGGCCCCGACAGATTTAACGTGCATTTTCCCGGTTACACGGCGGGTCCTTGATGGCATCAAGGCTCGAACAGCGATTCGACGAAAATCGTCTGCCGCGACCATGACCATTGAACTACCGCCACCATATATTTGAGGAAAAAACGAATCAAATAACTAATCATTTATGACACTAATCTACAGATTTATTAGTTGTATATAATTGTGTATAATAGATCAAAAATCATTGTTAATTTCTTTTTATTATTTCTTTCTCATTTATTCATAGAAGTTGTTTCTTGTTAAGTTGCTAATACAAAAATGTCTAGCTACCTTTACAGAAATTTTTTCTTAACATAAGGTTTTCAAATTTCATAAAGTTATCATGTCTTCATAAAATTATGATGTTTTCTTTATTTTTTCACCTCAATGATTAACTGTTTGCCACAATATATTTGAAAACACAATTTAAAAATTTTTACACGTCAATTGTTACAGGAGCTTTACATTCTAATAACTATGGAATCTCTACATTTTTAACACCCTTTCAGGATATTAATAACCACCTTGATTTATCGCATGACTTATAATTTGAAAGTATTTTTCACTCGTAAATGTAATTATTTACGAGTCTTCAATAATTATAAATTTTTATAAAATTTTATTATAAATTTTATTAAAAATTATAATTTTTTTAAAAATAATTTAAAGTCTTCAATAATTATAAATTGTTTCTTAACAGTATTGTCTAAAACGGAATATATGCGATTATTCAACGAGGAAATATATGGATCTAAAGAAAGAAAAAAAAATTACGAATAAAAGAAATTAAAAGAAAATCTAAATTAAACAAAAAATATTTAAAAAAAACTTACGTATTCCACAGACATGTATATGTATAAACTATTTTAAAAATATTTCATAAAGTTTTATAACAGTTTTAATGAGAAGGAACATTTAGAATAACTAAATGTATCTATATGTGTATGTAGTAAATTCGATGTTCTTTTACGAGAGCACAATTATATAAATATAGCATGCAACCCGTCGTTTATAAAATCTTTTTCGATGAAACTGTTTTAAAGTAAAATTATTATTATAATCAAACTGAATATATACTAAAAGAATAAAACAACAGCAACAACAACAACAACAACAACACACACACACATAACACATGGATCAATAAGTCCCGAGACTGTGCGGTCGTTTTTTTGCGATTTCCTCCTTCAAACGCACCAGCAAGTCAATATAATAATCACTGTTGATCGATTTACCTTTTTCGAGGTAGTCAATGAAAATCACGCCATGCGTATCCCAAAAAACTGACGCCATGACTTTGCCAGCTGACTGCTGCGTTTTCGGACGCTTCGGACGGCTTTCGCCAGCTGTGGATGACTGCCGCTTCGACTCTGGAGTGTAGTGATGTATCCATGTTTCGTCCATGGTCACGTAACGACGCAAGAAATCTTTTTTGTTGCGAGTAAATAGCGATAAACAGCTTCCTGAATCATCGACTCGTTGCTGTTTTTGTTCCATCGAAAGCAATCGCGGCACCCACTTGGAAAAAACCTTTTTCATGCTCAATTTTTCATGAAGGATAGTAAATACACTTCCATATGATATCTGTGTCATCTCAGCAATCTCACGGAGCTTCACTTTACGATCTTTCATTATAATTTTTGTCACTTCACTCACATTTTCCGGTGTAACGGCTTCCACAGGTCTACCCTAGCGTTCCGCGTCATTTGTGTCGGTACGACCACGTTTAAACTCGGCAAACCACCGACAAATCGTTGCTTTTGATGGACAAGAGTCCGGGTAACATTTTTCAATCCATTGTTTCGCTTGCACGGTGTTTTTACCCATTAAAAAACAATGTTTTATCAGAACACGAAACTCGGTTTTTTCCATTTTTTAAACAAACTACAAAACGACTTTACTCCAACCTCGATAACTCAGCTGTTTCTGGTCCGATCGACTTAAGATTTTGACACGTTTCAAGCAAAGGTTAGTACTCTAGAAAGACCTGGTTACTGGTTTACTATGAGCGCCATCTTTGGGTCAGTCTCGGAACTTATTGATCCATGTGTTATATATATATATATATATATATATATATAACATATAATATGAATAAAAATATGTTAAATGTGTGATGAAATTTCTAGAATACATTCATAATTTTAATAAAGCGAATTTATAATCAACATTTGAATTTTATTCAGAATTATTTTATTCATTGCTAATAGCAACGAATTGCTAACTTTGAGAGGATGTGGAAGTTTTGAGAGTAAAGTGTCTATGCTCAGGTGACATCTTCGTCACTTGTGCGGGCTCAAAATTACGAGGTCCGTGACTAATAACCTTCGTGTTGCTTTGAGTGCGATGTTAATAAACAATCAATTGATATTTTTACATATAAGGGAGGTATAATAAGTCTTTGTGTTTTTGACGAAGATGACAATGCTAAAGTAAGTTGGCGTTACAATTTTGTGTTACTATTCGTCAAACGGTGTCAAAATAAATTTGACATTGATTTATAGGCCGATTCGGCAACCATTTGCAGATATTTGCTGCGGCGTAGCGTTGCCACAATAAATGAGATCAGGATTTCTCATTATACTCGGGAAACCTCAACCAACAAGCAAAAGAAAGGGTTTCTTCCTGTGAATCTGATCCAAAGATGGTGAAGATGGTCACATTCGCCGGAAAAGTTATGGCGACGATTTTTGAGGTATAACGAAGGGTCATCATACGGTTTTTTTAGAAAAAGGATAAAAGGACCGACAATATCATAAACACGTCTCCTAAGTTAATTTTATTCTTTTATTTAGATATTCCTAAATTAAAAAAGTTATTAATTATTTTTTATGGGTATTTTCTTTAGAAAATGCAACTTAATAGCTATTGCTATGGAAAAAAAGAATTTCTCACAAAATTCAAGAGGAATCACTTCAGAAGAACTTCTACAAAAATTTCCCTATTCTTCTAACACATCCTCAAGCAATAAGAGGATTAATTCTATTTATTGAAGGGCAGTGGCTGGCAGCTCTAAGTAACGGTATCGTGAGAGCAATTACTTTACATCTTGTTCCCACTTCTCTTTTTTTTTTTGCAGTTATACCGAAACGATCTCGGCAGTTTGTTGCAGTTCATTTTGATCTACGTGTGAATCCAATCGTTTCGCTTCAGTTACGAAGCCAGCCGTGCGTACGAGAAATAATGTCATGCTTTTATTTTAGAAACAAAATTTGAAATTCACTCGAGTGAGAGTGAGAGAGAACGTAATGTCTGCACACAAAGTTTCATCTTTGATGTTGTTTAATGAAGCGTTATATCGGATGAGTTCTGTTCTACTGCCTCAGTTTTGCGAAAAAGGCGAGTTTCATCAGTTATGAAGTTTTCCATTAAAAATATTTCGTATTAAATGCGTGATATAAATGTTCAATTAGACCATCATCAGACACACGAACGATGTGGTGAACGGGTTGCACAGCATTTGACGACTTTGCTCTTATACACAGAGCCCCCGAGAATTTCTTACAAACTCCCAGTGATTTTTTTCTCTTGGGGTTACTTAAGGGAAGTGAGTGTGTGGGATGAGTTCCATTATCAATCGTATATTGTTCATGTGTCTGGTGTTTATTAATTTAAATTTGCAACTAATGCAACTTCTTTAGTTTTGTAGTTGTAGCTCTTCAAAGTTTGGGTATTCTTTTTAAGCCCCCTGAAAAATTCATTCCGGCTTAATCAAGAGATTGAATAATCTAGTATTTTAAAGATTCTTTTCTTATAAACTAGTTAATGATTTCTCCTTATACTTAGAGTCAATCTTTTGAACTGATGCTTCCCCACTTTCACCAAAAGGGAGCAGCTTTACTGATGTAATTTTTAATTTAACAGTACCTGATTGTTTTATCTATAATTAAATAGTGCCAAATTCAAGAAAATTCAACTATATATGCTAATAATCCAGCATTATTTTGTAAAATTCTAACTATAGTGTAAATTAATTTTTAAATTTTTCAATATCTATTAACTTTAGAGGTGATGGTGATAGATAATTATAGCTCAATTTAATTAAAGCCATGATATTACGGGCTTAGAGGACCTTTCGTTAGACCGTAAATGTAGATTTCGGCGGGTCAATGTATTTGTAACTAGGAAACCAGCTCTCTGTACACAGACTTTATGAAACACATGTATATTAATAATTCTTAGAAAAGAATAGAATATTAGTTTTTCAAATTGGTTTTAATGGGATTGCTGTTAATTGTTTTTTTTTTTTATAAAATTTTGTTAATTATTTTAATAGGATTTAGTTAATTGATTTTTAGTGGGATTATCATAATATTCTTATTACTTCGAGTAAAAAAAAACTAGATCGAATGATTTGCCTGTGACACTTAGGGAATTAATATACTAAGCCCCTTACATTGAAAACATACGATTAACATCATAATTTTGAATTACGGTTAAGTGACGAAGGCAAGATCTGAGATAATATTTCCTTCACTTAATTTTCTTATCACCCCGTGTGTGGATTTTGAAACCCAGTTCTATTTAAAGTACAAAATCCCTTTTGATGAGTATTTGGTAGAATCATGACTCAAAACCGTGACTTGATATATAAAAAAGAAGAGGATCCTTATTTAAAATAACACTGAAAGCATAATTCTCTTCTAGAATGAAATTAAGGATCTTCAATTTTTCAAAACGGTACCCCGTGATACTCGTGGAATGTATATTTTCAATACATTCAAAATATTTGAAACGTTTATGAAATAATTTGCAAAACTCCATTTTCAGATTCCATTCATAGAAGATACTTCAAATTTTTAATCACGTGCCAAGTGATACATTTTACTCTTTTTCATAATTCAAGGGGAGACTAAGAATTAAAAAAAAGATGCTGCTCAAGAATGTAGAATACTATTCTGAACTAAATGCATCAACCACTTAAAAACATTTAAATATTATAAGAGTTTTTTTAAATTGTGTTACTTGTTGAATAGTGTATGGAAGCGTTAGGTGAGCTTTAATGTTTGAACTCTCTAAAATAGAGCAAGAATGTTATTGAAATAAGAAATATCTACAGGTTGTTGAACCATTTTGAACTTGGAACACATTTGAGGATGTTTGATAGGTCGTCAAATCCACGAATTATTCATAAATTATTTACAGTACTTGAATAATTATCAAGAGTTAATAGCTTCACAAACCCATTTTAACGAAAGAGTAATTGGTTAATAGTTAATGCAAATAATGTAAGGTAAAGAATATTTAAATAGTTTTACAATTTTATTTGTTTTATATATTAAACAAAAATACAAAAATATATAACAAACTATTTTCTTAAAAAATAAGGAAATAAAATTAAATACAAACAAAATTAAAAAGATTTTAATTTAAAATCTGTCGTACAAATTAAAATCAAATTATGACAAAAATTTTAATTTCTAAAGTTTCAATTTTTAAAGATAATTTTTTTTATGACAATTGTACTTTTAAGCAAGAATCAAAATATAATTTTACCTGCAGTACATTTAATTTATTTATTATAAATATTAACAATAGTAAAAATTTCATAGAAGCACAAAAGGTATTCTACAATAACCACTTTTAAGTAAATTTTTCAAAAGAATTTAGGGTATGAAATGTCCTAAGTACACCGTGAAATTTACTAATTACTAAAGTCTTAGAATTAGTCTAAAATTCTTAAGATTCCTTGATTAGCTTCCTTATACTTTGGTGAAGATGCATTAATATTAAAATATTTTGAATTTTTTTTATCACGATCTATTTATTTTTTTAGCTTTACTAATAAAGAACAAAAGCAATTTTCAAAATTAAGTTTATTAGTCTCATAATAATTAAATTCATAATTAAATTTATCTGCTAAAATTTTGTGTGATATAATTACAACTTAAACTAAATGAATAATTCAATCTACAGCTAATAACGAGTAAGATAAAAACGCCCATTTTTTATCGGTTACTCAATAGTAAATTCAATGATTGGAAAAATGCTTACAACCATTATTATTACTATTATCTTGATTTAATCTTATTCACATTTTTAGATTGAATTTTTTGTTACTTGAAGAAATTTATCTAGTAAGTGGTTTAATTTCAGTTTAAATTTTAGTAATTTAATTTCCCTCTTTTAAAAATTCACCCTCTCTTCCTTATATTTTTAATTAAAATTTGTAATTTATTAACTAATAAGTTTTTTAACTTCATTTCAAACTTCAATAATTCAGTTTCTTTTAAAACGTTTTCTTTTAAAAATTAATGATTTCACCCCTTACAATTTAAATAACTTCACACTGTATCTTCAACTGATTTTCAGTTCGGTTCTAGCATATCTATTACGAGTATATACTAGGATTTCTCTTTAAGAAAATGGTCCATGCAGTTTATAAAATTCTACTCATATTGAACGCATGCTTTTAAACTATAACGCCATTTCATTTGGCTTCATTCATATTCAAATTGCCTTCATATTCAAGATATTTTACAATTTATTAAGAAAAACTACTCACCTTATTTTTTAAAAAATATATTTAACAATTCCACCCCTTATTCCAACATAGTTGCAGGTAGAAGATCACTGAGCAGAACACGTTCACTTTCTCCTATTCCAACCTAGGCACTAGTGTCACATCAACTGAACCCATCCACTCCTTCACGGGAACTAGACCAACACCCTCCGTCCAATTGCAATAAGGTGATTTATTCAAGAATGAGACAATCAAGGAAACTTTCCCTCTCTTTCTCTCAACGAGTAATCCCAATCACCGAGGAGATAAGAGGAAAACACAGGCTTCTAGTGATTCGGGGAGACAGACACTTTCAATTAGCTCTTCAAAGCATTTTCCGATATCTTTATGGTGTTTTCTTTTTTTGCTTGGATGGACACAGTTCAGTGGTTTGGCCCCCTGGGGATTGTAGACTGATAGGATTTTACAGGAGATCATTTAAATTGATAATATGTTTTACAGAAATTCGTGGCTGGTTGACTTTTTTTTCCTTCTTTTTCCGCCTCTGGAAGATCAATGAATCTTTGAAGTTCGATGAATCCTGAATTAGATGTGTAACAATAACAAAAGGAAATTTACACTCCTAACCTCACAAGATAGTTTCTCACGCTTTGTAATTAATACCTCCACATAGTTGTGAAAACATATACATTTATCCTTTCAAAATTGTGAAAGCTCTTGGATTATGATAATTTTATCCTACTAGATAGTAAAGGGAAGTAAAGGTGTCGAGTGGGAATAATGGAAAACTTTTCACAGAATGCGTGATATTTTACCTGTTAAATTAATATGTATTTTATTAACATTTGCTTAAAAAAGGATTTAAAAAACGATAAGACTAAACTAAGTAATTTTACACATGATGGAACATTTTTACAATCTTTGTATTGTTTATCATGCGTTAGTTGTACTACTCGATGATTACAAAGTAAAGAAGAATTTAAAGTGATAATTAACAAAAATGTTACTTTTCTATAATTCCTTCCTAAATAATAATGGCGAGAGACAGGAAATCGTTTTACAAATAAGTCATATTCGTACGAAAATTCTTTGAAAATCGGTAGAAAAGGGAAATAAAGGTGTCGAATAAACGTTTTTCCATACAAATTTTCTAAGAATGATCGATATTTTACGTATTAAACTAATGTGTATCTTATTAACATGTTTTAAAAAGGATAAAAAAATAGTAAGATTAAACTGAGTCATTTTATACTTGATGGAATCTTTTTACACATTTTTATTTTGTTTATCATATGTTAGTTGTACTACATGATCCTACTACATTAAGAAGAGTGTTTAGTGTAAAATCAATAAATGTTTCTATTCTATTCTCTCTCTCTCTCTCTCTCTCTCTCTCTCTATATATATATATATATATATATATTCATTATTAGTAAAAAGACAGGTAGAAAAGTTTTATTAATAAGACAATTCTGTTTGTAAAAGATATTTAAAGTTAATGCTTGTTCTTCAGTTGGTGAATGTGAGCACCACTTTGATAAATTTTTCCGAACTAATCGTAAATAATAAAATAGAAACTAAATTATCTTTTTATATTTGGATTTTTCCTAACCATCAATTCTCGTCACATCAAGCAGGTGCATGAGGTCAACAACAGGTGCTCTTCAATTAATTCGGTATAACGCTGCCTCCCGAACGCTTCTCTAACTCTTTCTCTTAGGAGAGAGGATTGCCAGCTCTGGTGTAGTCTTCATCACTTGACCAAGGTTCAAAATTACGAGGTCCGTCGCCAATAGCCCCAGTGTTGCTTCCAGTGCTAATGTTAATAAAACCAATGAATTTTTCAACCAATTTCTCTCTTAGTTAATTGGAATACGGCATCGTGTGGTCCTTTTGGTGCATTATGATGGCATTCTGTGTATATGTCCCATTCGTATCCAGATTAAATTTTTAATAATTATTAAGATTTAACACACTGGAGTAATTTTCTGTAATTCTGTACTTTTGAAGTAAATAATATCAAGCAGTGGTTTGATGTCATAATTTTGAATTTCTTATAAACAATGCTTTAGAACATTTCTTTTCCTGCAAAACCTTTAAAATTTCTATACATTTAATGTATTCCGGATTACTTTCATTACCCTAAGTTTCTTGATCTAGGATTCTTGGCTTAAAATTGAAGAATTCACAGTATTTAGCCCTTATCTAATATAAGTTATACTTGGGGTAACTAAATCGAGATAAAATTAAATCCGGGTATTTAACAAAGAGTTTTATTGTTTTAAGTTGTTTTTATTTATTTTTGTCATAATAATGGTTTATGTATATTTTCTTAATATAATAAATGCTTAAACTGAAAAACAGTGTACTAGATAGAAAAGATAAATTAAACTGGTAAAATATCTTGTCTAAATAAATAATGAGTGCTTTATTATCACATTAATGATACATATCGAACATCAGAAAATATGGAATGGATCTTTATTTTCAAAGAATTCGCACCAAACTACTTTTTAACAAGCAAAGCAATTCTGATTTCAATCAAACTATTTTAGTAATACCCTATACAAAGAAAATTCAGAAGAACTCAGGCATACCATATTGTGGTACTGAATTTCGACCAAACTGAGAAATCAATGATCTTCGCAGTATGAGGGTTTTTTCATCAATTACTAAGAAAAAATTACAGTCCCCTTTATAAAGGCTCAAGAGTTTCAATCTTCCCTATATTTAAATCAACATTTGAATAGTAATTTAAAGTGCATTATAGGAGTAAACCTAAATTTCGCTTTATGAATTGTCTTCCTTTCTTTTTTTTATCATCATATCCACATATATCATATTTCCTTAAAAAAATTTAAAAAACATTCTTGAAGTTTATATAAAATATTACTTATAAAATTTAATTTTTTTTCTTGAGGCTCACATAAAATATTATCTTATTAAATTTAAAACTTTATCTTGAGGTTTATAAAGAAACTACGCGATTTAGATGCAGTTTGTTGATCTGATTTCAAAAGCAATGTTTATTATGTAATGATTTTCTTTTATACTTATGGAACAATTTTCTTGAAATTATCATTTAAAACTTCTGCCAAGAAAAAAAAAATACAAACTTTTATGGAATAAACAGAAAAGAAATTGCATTGATAACAAAATAATACAGTTATTAAAATAAAGAAATAAAACTTCAGAAATGCTCTCAGAAAGGCATTGTCTTTACGAATTTAATGTACTTCTAGGTTTATCTTCTGATGTTGTTGGTTTATATTCTGAAAGATTTATATTCTTCCGTAGCTGTAGGTTTATATCCCAAAAGATTGATATTCTTCCATAGCTGTAGGTTTATATTCTGATTAAAAATTGTTCTTCCTGTTATGTATTTAGTGTATACGTTTTATTTAGCTATAAATATTAAATTTTAATAACTATAATAATTATTCCGTCATTATTTTAATATTTAAATAAAAAAGGAAACACCTTGCCAAAAATTATGAAAATTTTACATATTTTACTTACAGAGTCTCTGATAGGTTAAAAATAAAAAAAAAACTTCACAAATCAAGATTTATGCTGGAAAGCATTATATAATTGTGCATATTTGCATATATTTATTTCATATTGCAAAAATCATTCAAAAATGTCAAAAGAAAATTTTTGTTGCATGTTTTTTTCCAGAGTTATTCCATGAATTGAATTGTAATATGACGAAACGTAATAAAATTAATCTTAGTTTTGAAAGGGAAACTGTTTCATATATTTCGTTTTTTCTCAAGTTCAGTGATACAGAAAGTTCATTGAATTGAAATATTCTTATTTAGAAACTTTCACCGAAGCCAAGACTTAATCCTCTCGTTAATCTCATAGGATAAATTCTCATGCCTTATAATTACAGCTCTGGAATTCTTTTTAATATTGTAAATATCGTTTTAAAACGTAGAAGCAAAAGGATGTGTTACGTAAGTACGAACAGAAATATTTAGAACGTCATGTTAATTTTGATTTTTACTGTCAAAACAAATTCTTTTCAGGTAGTTATTAAATTTTCCTTCTTAATTTATAATCATGAAATGAATATTAAAAGAAACTATGGAAGAGGAAGCTGGATTTGGTTTTTCTTTAAAGATATATAAAAAGAAAAGTCAATGACTCATTTGAAGGACGATGTATTGTTTTCTATTTTTTGCTCCGATTAAATGAAGACTTATGAATAAATCAGAAATGGCAAATAATCAATATTTTATAAATTATTATACAGAGAGTTATAAACTCTTTTGGTCTCCATTAAATTTCTAATGAAATTAAAATTTTAATTAAACATCGAATAAAAATTTGTTTTGGAGAAAAAGATTATTAAATTCAGCTCTTTCAATTTTTAACTAGAACAGTTTATTAATTTGTTACTTATAAATTCAAGCTGAGTGTAACGTTCACTGGAGTTTATTAAACAAAGAAACAAAACTTTATATTAATTTAAGTAAAAATAAAGTTAATATTTCTTTTACAAGAATCATTTTTATGGTATTTCTAATACATATTTTTTCCATTTATTCAATACTATGAATAAACTATGTAATTTAAAATAACAGATAAACCATGCAAGAAAGCTATTTTTATTAAATGTGTTATTTTTTCGAGACAAGTATTAATAAATTATATTAAATTACAAATAAGCATTAAGAATGAGCTTATAATAGTTGCCCTAGTTAGTAATAGATCTCAATAGAGTTGATATCTATCTCAATGAAATGTAACTATTATGAAGTTTTATAATATATATATATATATATATATATAATTATTAAATCTGATATTTTTAAATATGATAATTCTCTTCACTGAAACATGTAGTTTTTTTTTATTTAATAATTCCCCCTTGTATATTTCAAGGGCTGAACTAGAATTACAATTATATGAAATATTTCAGTATTAATTAAACAATAACCTAAACATATTTTGAAAAACATAAATTCCTATTATTTATTTAATGATTCCAGAAATTCGATACAAATATTTTGAATATACTATAAAAATGTGACAGTTTCTAAGGAAACAAGTAAAGGTTCTTGAGCTATAAGTAAATGATATTTCGCTGCTGGCTCCCCTTTCTGATTGAAAAGAGAAATTTGGAATTCCGAAGGAATTGAACAGCTAAAATAACTGAACGTTTATGAAGTTATCAAAATAGATGTACAATCATTGAAATTTTAGAGAGGACAATGCTATAGCGAGAAGTAATATGCTCTAAAATTGATCTGTAAATATTTCTCACGCTTTTCAATGTTACATCTGGTTAATAAAATTTTTTCTACTTATTTCGATTAATTGTTTAATTACAATTACCTGACTTATTGTGATTTTACTTCCAATTCAAGGTAAGGAAAAATCCAAATTCTGTTGTTAGAGCTCTCTTGTCGTCGTGATTTGCAAAGAGAATAGAAACTTTATAAGAAATAATAAAATAAAATAAACACATAGTTATCATATTTAAAATAATTTAAGTAATGTAATGCATAGTTTTTAAAATAATGTGCAAAAACTCATTAATAACATTTTTTCTTTGACTCGTACAACAATCTACTTTCCACAGATTACATGTACAAAAAAGAAATTGTAACACTGTGATTTACCACTACCTTCCATGTAACTATTAAACGGTAGCCAGATGGCGCCACATGTTTTTTTTTGGCGAGCAGGACGACTAGCGAGCGCAAGCGCAATCGAAGGCGAAAGACTTGGTAAGAAGAACGATGTAGTCATGTTCGTGAATCTGTGTTTTATTTATGTATTTGTATCCTGTCCTGTGTTGTGGAACGTATCGAGCATTAAATAATATTTGTTCCTGAAACCATCCTGGCTATTCATTATTTCGTCCTGAAATAATTCTGACATTTGGAAAAGGATTACAAAATGATTTTAAACTGCTTCTTCTGTTTTTCAGAGGATATCTAAAGTAGTGTGTGTTGCACGGGTTCTTGTTGATGAAGAATAAATTCAAAGCTTAATTTTCTGTCATCATCAAAAGAAAATTCATCGGAAGATGCAAGTTGTATTTTAAATATTAATGTAAAAACACCAATTTTTCATAATTTTGAAATTTTAAAAATCTGTTGCAGAATTTCTCAATTTTCTTTATCTCGCTGCATACTCGAAACTACAGTTAAATATCACTAAATTTAACTTTAGTTTCACTTACATTTCAACTACGGTTATATTTAAATTATTATATAATTTTAAACAAAATTTTTAAAAAGTCTTTTATGAAACTTATGATAAAGTTATCATAAGTTAAAATGAAAAAATATTAGTTAAAGGGAAAAATAACTGGAAAATATTTAATATTCAAAATAATAACTGAAATTACAAAGAATCGAAAGATAATAAAAAATCTTAGTAATTAATAACAATGTGAATATTTATTTTCTTATAATACGCATACCGTTGATTTATTTAACGAATATAAGTTTATATAATAAATTAAATCTTTCAAATTTTAATATAGAGTATGTCAGAACTTTCTTAAAAATAAGTTAATTAATTACTGCTAAAAATTTCGGGAACACCAACGATCCATCCATGGTATATCACGATATATCTATTTTCAGCTGCAAACTGTTTGGAAAACACCTTTTTTTATAAATAGAAATAGCATAATATTTTCTTATTCACAGTTACTGAAGCTTAAAAGTCTTTGAAAAAAAATGAATTTTAAGGAGCTGATGTGCGCATTAAATTGATACTATTTTCAAAAAATAATATTCTGTCATATTTGTGACAAGCTAATCACATATAATTTACTGAAAATTGATTGACTGTTTATTAACATCGCACTGAGAAGCAACACGAGAATTAATGGTGATGGATCTCGTAATTCTAAAACACGATCAATCGGCGAAGATGACACTTGAGCTGGTACTTTACTTTCCAAACTTCCACGTCACGCCAACGAGAGGACTTCGTGCCTCAACAGATTTATCGTGCATCAGCCCCATCACATGACGAGTTTTCGTGCCATCAGGACTGAAACTCAATGGAAACAACACCTACCACGTGCTCACGTCCATACCAATTGTATTAAAAAGACTTGGCCTCCGCTACTGGGATCAATTATATTAAATAGGCTTGATTAACAGGAGAATAAATGTATGATGAGTAACACTAACTTATACCTACATATTGATAAGATTTCAAAGAATTAAGAAATTGAAAAATTTGTAATATCTTTTTTAAATTTAAGAATTGAAATATACATTGTACATTATACATTGGTAGTGTATACGGGGACTCATAACCTCACTGATTGCGCAGCTGAAGACATGAGCTGGGAAACTACAGCTCATTGATATCACCTTAAAAATGACCAGAAACGTTTATTATTCCTCACGAATCGACTATCCTTGATAAAATTCAGTCGAGTCTGAAGCCTTATGCGTAATAGTTGAAATATCCTTCATATTTCTATATGACTTACCTCAATATATCAAAGAATCTATAAAAATAATTTTTCGACTATTAATAAGAATTTGTTACATTCGAAATTAATATGAAATTCACATATTGGTCACAAATATGTATTGAAATCTAGAAAGTAAGCAACACAAGAATATATCATTCCCTTGTAAAAAGATATTGTAGTTATTTCAATCAACTTTATACAGTTTAATAACACAATTATCCCTTATTTGATTTCTCTAATCACGCTGGCATATGGAATAGTTGGATGATAGCTTACGGACAGGAAAAAAAACACGTTTAAATGTTAACTATAAATATACTATTCTTGGATAGGAACTATTAATTACTTTATTCGTATTGTGCCTGATTTAAAAGTTGAATTTTAATTTATTTATGTATTATATGTTCATCGAAAAATTTCGAGTTTATTAAAGAGGATACAAAAATTTTATTGTTTAACAAATCCACTTAATAGTTGTTCCAACTGTTTAAAAATAAGTTTCAAACTATAAATAAACAAACCCTTGAGCGATTTAGAATCAGTATTCTAGATGGATTGTTCTGAATTTTGAGAAGATTTTAAACCATTAAATTCGTTTTAAAAAGGAAATAAATGGCTCCAACTTTAACGAATCTAGTAAGCTGATTGAAAGCAATTTTCGACACACGTATGAATAATAAATAATTTTCTTTTCTTTTCTTGTTTTTTTTTTAAAAAAATTCCAGCTACAAAAGAATTTGGAATGACAATGAGTTATTTATTATTTTTTTATGTTTCTTAAATATAATAAAACAAAATAAAAAAAATCAAGTTTTACGTAAACTTGTGTTTGGTAAGCGTGTTTTCCAACGCGTGTTTTGTAACGGTTGTTTGTTTACCGAGTCCCACGAAAAGCGGGAAATTCTATTAAGCAGAAAATTTGACTTTTTAAGTTACGTTCCCAGCCATTTTTCTTCACGGACAATTGATAATTGTGCAATTTGCAGGACATTTCTTCGAAAGAATCACTTCCGGATGGTCTCATCAGCGTTGATGTATCTAACTGATTATTTGAGTGAAAAATAAAGTCAAATGGTTTTGAATTATAGAATGTTTTCCCCTTTTTATAGTAGCACACAATTATAATTTTTAATATAAAATAGAAAAAAAGAAAAAAAAAAAGAACGCTTAAATGCTTAACCTTTTTTTGAACGAACATGAAAGTAAACAGAGATATATGCAGCCAATGCAATTTTAATTTATATTTCTGTTATTAATATAACGAGAAGGAGGTTTATTTTAGGTCTAAAAACAATACTAAGTGCAAAAGAAAACAAAGTATATTATCGCTTGGGAATAAAATAAAAAAAAAATTCTTATAAAACTTTCCATTATTTGTAGAATATATACTAGTTTATAAACATGACACATTATATGTACAATAAGTACAATTAAAACATATGTTTGTCCAATATTAGAGTATAGAATCCAAAATTGGAAACGTATTTTTAGATAAAAAAATACTTCAAAAATAATATAAGTTTAAGAGAATGTAATTCATTTACCAGAAAACTCTTTAAATAAAGAAATATAATTCAATAAATTCCCATTCCGAACAATAATAGAGATATAAAAATGTTCTATAAACATGCCCATATAAAAAATCCAGTTTGCGATATGTTTTTTTTTTTAATTCACCGATCATTAACAAATTGACTATTCAAAGAAAATTACTTTGAACCTTTTTCTAGCTGTTTATTTCTGCCGAAGCAAGGTCCATTAAACACAACCAATACACCTCAAAATTTTAAGTCTCCAGTCAACCCGCTATTTTGATTTCGTGGCATAATGTTAAACCTATGGAATATTGACTTCAATTCTCACATCTTTATTATTTCATCTATTTGAATGCAATAAAGTGCATCTGAAAGAACAAAAATTAACTAATGCTTCTGTGGAATTACTTTTTACAATGTTTTTCTGAATTTCACTTGGTATGTGTGTGTGTGTATCATCAAATTTTCGATCGTTAATTTAACCAACTTCCCATCAAGCTAGAACTCTAAATCTTTGGGAATCGTTCTTACTCGCCTAACAATACAATATTTAATCATTTGCGACAAGTTATAACTAATATTTCAATAATTTTAATAAGTCAAAATATCCCTTCCACTCGACGCTTTTAGGATTGAGGGAAAAATTTCTTTCCCCCTCTGGGAACACCGGGAATTCCCCATACGCCACATGAGGTATCGTAAAACCTTTCTACTCACAAAGGGGAGATAGTAAGGGTTGCTGACTTTTAGTCAGTAATCATTCGCAAGAAAGAAAGATTCCAATATTTGGAGCCATGTCATATCACAATAATTTTTTCTGAATTCTGGTTCCCATTTTTAATAGAATGACTTACAAACTTTCAAATGCATGTTTTGATTTTATATTATGAATTTTTTAATATGTTCACAAATGTCTCTTTTTATGTAAATTTTAAAGTTAAAAATTATGTTTTCTAGAATTTGATGTACAGCATTTCAGAAGTACTAAGAAAGTATAATTTAAATGATTGGCATGTCGACTAGAAATCATGAATTAGTAAAAATTATTAGATACATAACTTTTATTTGCTCCATTCGTAATTTTTTAGTCTACTCAAATTGCTAAAAATATAATCTGAAAAAGAATTTATTGTATCCATTGCTTAATTATGAGATAGATTGATGAAGGATATGGTGCAATATAGGCTAATATCCCTTAAGTATGAGAATAATATTATGAAAATTTTAAGAAGACATTATATAATAAATATTTGCCTGTTAAAATAATTTCAGAACTTTTTTTAAAAAATTTATTCTTATTTTTGAGCAATGTTTTCATATTCCTTGAAAAATAAAAAAAGTTCGTTTGCGTTTTGTCCACATTCTTGTGTCTAAATGAGTATGACGCGTAATACATGTAGATTTATCTACACTTAGCCAATTATACTCAAATTAGCCTCACCTCACCTCCATGCGGTTAGATCTAGTAATCCAAAAATATTTGGAAACTAAGAAGGAAAGGCTTGTATGTGTTGTAAAATTTTTCAGTAAAAAATATTCAATAAATGATTGATTAAATTGAAATTATAATTAAAATTTTTAATGTGTTTATCACGTGTTTGTTTTGAATTTAATGTATAATAATTAATATATTTTGTCATCATATAAAAACATTGTTTTTTTTTTTTTTTATCTCGAATGATTTCCTCCTATTTTTAAAAATATTTTTATCTCTATTTTAATTATTTGTTTGCGAGTTTTCAGGTCTTTAAAAAATAATTTAAAATATTTTTAAAAATCAGAGAAAAAAAGTAATTCCACTGAAGCATTCATTTTTTTTTTTTTTTTTTTGCTCTTTCAGATGTACTTTATTGCATTCAAATTGTTCAAATAGTAAAGATTGGAGAATTAAAGTCGAAATTCTATAGGATTAACATTACGTCTACGAAATCAAAATTGCGGGTAAACAGGAGCCTTAAGACTCCCGTCTTGTCTTGTCCCGTCTTACCTGAGCTTGAGTTCCATTCTCCATATCTATGTCACACCATCGTGAAGACTTCTAGCACCGACAAATTTAATAAAAGAAATCCTCTTCACGACGGTTCCTCAGCGGAAATTACCAAGTATGACATATGCTTGTTTATTAAACGCTTTCAGCGAGCACAAATATATCTATCCGACTCAAAAGGCCCGCTAACAACAGCCGATGCACCTCTAATTTTGAGATATGGTCAAATGCCGCCATCGACGCTTTAACTCCATTCTCGAAGTACAATGTCACACCATCTTGAGGATTTTCTACCCCGAAATATTTAACATGCATCATCCTATCTATACGAAATATCTTTTGTGGAATCAGGACTCGAACACGCAGATCGCTAGGTATGATCTTGCGATTATGATCACTCATCCACTAATAGAATTTGTTGTTGTGTTAATTGGAGTATTAATGTTGGATTTATTACAATGCAAAAAGTTTAATATAATGTTCCTGTATATGGATATGTGGATATTATTATTCAAATAAGGCATTTTATATAATTAAATTAAAATTAATCTCTTTTATCATATATATTACTATAAATGGTGTGATCTAGCATCTGTAATTCTATACCTAGATATTCAGCCTTACATATATCTGAATTTGTCTGTAACAAAACAAAGTGTTGGGATAAAAATCAATGTTCCGCTTATATTCTTTAAGTTTACTAAAATTACCAGGCAGTCAATGTATCTGTATAAAACATAAAAAGAGTTGATAGCGTGGTTTGATTCATAAAAATGTACGTATAAATTAGTCTGAATGTTGCTAAGGCAAGCAAAGTAAGAAAAAAGCTAAGAGATAATTGAAGATAATGTAATTAATACTGTTCCATACTTTGGAATAGAATATTGGGTGTTAACACCGGTATTACAGATCTAACCACCACTCTTCAGTAAATAACATTATAAAAAGATGGTAAAAAACGAAAAATCAAAAATTCTACCTCAGGGAAAAAAGAAAGAATGTCTGCATAGGAAACATTTTCAAATAGACTCAAAATTACAAATGTACATTTTAATAATCAGCAAAAAGATTTTAACACACCAATTAATAATTTTAACTGAAAAAAAAGTTGTATTAATTATACTAGTAGTTATAATTCTAAGGTAAAAAGACTGAAACACGGAATGAATACAAAATACTTACCAAAGACGCATTATCATTACAATATATATATATATATATATATATATATATATTAATAAAATCACACATACACATAATACTAATCAGAATTTACATTCTTTTACAAAACTTTCATTACAAAGCATTATTCTATTACAAAACTTCCGACTACACTGCACACAGAAACAAAAATCTTCTCCTCTCCCCGTCTGGCACCGGCTGTCTGGCGCCCTCACACATCAAGTTTTGTAACAATATCTATACACATATATATGCAAACAACTTAGAAAAGTTTTAGTCATATTTATAATTTTTACATTTTAAATTTCTTTTTGAAAAACGAAAAGGATAATGAACCTTTGCACAAGTAATACAGAAATTATTTAATTTGAAAAATTGTTGGCAAATTAACTAATTTGATATTTCTAAGTAAATATTTATTTAATATATTTAACCAAATTACTATAAAAAATGTACAATATATAAAAATGGAAACAATAATTATACCTCTTGTCATAAATACTACTAATTATCCCATTATTAACGATTTTTAACTTAATATCTAAAAATCTGTTTCATATGAATTTACATTAATTTTAATCAGATTTAAATATGATGGATAAAAAGATAAATCTGGTTTAATATCTTCATTAAAATTAAATTGAAAAACTATAAGAGCATCAATATATCTGCATAACTTGAAATTATTGTTATCTATAAATTTATGTTCAAAGAAATGAAGATAAAAATTAGCTAGATTATTACTCGCAGCACCCCCCCCCTTGAGATATACCTATAGGTTGCCTATAACTTTTTCCATTATAACTAATATAATTTTCTTTCAGCTACAGATTAATAAGAAATTTAAATTTCTCATAAGATATAGAACTATTAATTTTAAATTCTTTATAATAAACCAATTTAACCCGAAATAAATCATCTAAATCTATGAAAATAAACAAATCTTCAAAGTTATAATTATAAATAGAGCAAATGTCTTTATCTTTTATTTAGTTAATACATTCATGACTATTTTTACAATATCTTATCAAAGTTATCAATAGTATTTTGTAAATTTTTTTGGAAAATTTTCCAGCTATAGAATTGTAAGTATTTGAAATATTAGTCACAGTTTTAAATTTAATAGAAACCTTATGAAATTTAGGAGTTATAAATATGTGAGGACATTTTGTTATATTCAAAGTATAATCTATTTTCTTTACAGAAAACTATAATTCTTTTGGTGATTTCTCTATCATTGTTAGTAACATTAATAAATGCATTATTATTAATTAAATGTTTATAAGTCATTTCAACATAAACTTTTTAAAAAATAATCGTATAGTTCCCTGATTCTTTATGAATATAATTAATAATGAATTTATCCTGTAACATTTTAATATAACTTATTAAATCTCTAATCTTAGTGCTCTCATTTATCTTAAAATTCAAATATTTCAATTCTTCATTAATATAAAATTTATATTCTTTAAAAGCTTCAATAAGTAAATTATCCTTAATTGTTAATTTTGTTGAAAAATTATCAATGTCTTCATTTTTTTTAAAAATAAAATCATTGTTATTGGAAATAATAATTCTGAAGCCTATACCATTACTCTTCATTTCTCTGAGATTTTGATCCCTAACAACAATTAGATTACCAGTAATCACATGTTAGTTTCTTCATTAACAAATTTTCTCACTATTATATTCATTATAACTCTATAACTCTTTTCAGTTATTTTGGTTATATTGTATACTTACCCTATTTTATTACATTTTAAAACATTTTTAATATTAGAAACATTAATAGGAACTAAGTTTTTATACTTATTAAGAATATTATTGAAGTAAATTTTATCAAAAGACTTTTTTATAAATCTAATACAACAATATTATTCATTTTTATTATCATTATTATAATTTATTTTTTATTTATTTATTAGATATCACATATATCTTTAACAATATGAAGAGAAGCACTATTTATATTATTTACATGAGTAAAACAATCCTTAAGAATTTTAATTTTTCTTTTTTTCATACCAAAACGAAAGAATTTAGTTTTGTTAATATTGAAGTCATTTCCAAATTTATAATTTAATAAATAGATTTCTTTTTTAATAAGTTCCAAACCCAGATATATCCAACTTTTTATTTCTTCCATTGTACTCTGTTTTATTATTGACTTATTTATGAATTATAAAAGTGTCTATTTATTATATTGTCTATTTATTATATAGTGTATATTATATTATCTATTTATTATACTGTGTATAGAAGTGAATTATTTATGAGTATAAAAGTGTCTTATTATTATTGACTTTATGTGAAATATTGACATTGATTTAACATTGATTTCTATAAAAATAATTTTTATTGTCATTGTGTTTAAATATTTGGGTAAGATTTTTATTGAAAACTAAAATAATAAAACCCTAAGGATATATATATTATAAAAACTAATATAATAATTTTCAAACCATAACTTTTTTTTAGTGTTAGGTACTATCTTAATAATAATTAATTCAACTTTTTCAAATTTATGAATATAAAAGTTTCTAATTTTAATTTTATTGCAATTTTTTAAATTCCTAATTATTAGTATCTTATCTATCACAAATTTAAAGTAAATAAAGTTATTAGTTTCATAGAAAATGAATTTGGAGTTAATATTAAACTGTCGATTATTAATCCTTTTATATACTTTTCATCTCTTATTATTACAAATATTGTCATTTAATTGATCAGTTTTAAACTTATCATAGTATTCAAAACTTTGTAAACTGTATTCCTTATTATCTTGAAATTTACTTTGAAGACAAGTATTATTTTAATCTTTACCTTTATATTTCCTATTCCAAATTATCCACGTTTCATAATTTACTCACTCTTGTTTACGAATCCTTTCTCATCTTTCATTAAAATATCCCTATCATACTTATGATTTAAATCATTGTATTTTCATTTCTATAATTATCAACAACTCTTCCTGCATTTCAAATTCTCATTCGTTAATTTAATATTGCCAATTTTCACATCATTATCCTTACCTCTTTCAACTTAATATATACACAAATTATAATAGTAATAATTTTTATTACAATTTAAATGCACATTCTTATTAAAACCACCACTAATTATATTATGTAAATAAACTAGATAGATAAATATAGAAATATAACTATAGTATTAATCTATAATACTTTTTTAATAAATTTCGGTTTTGTTAAATTTTTATATTTTAATTTTAAATTTAGGCACCATTTGAAAACACATATTATTAAAATAGTTTATTTTATAACTTTCTGTTTAATAATCTTGGATTTAATAATTTTACTAAGTTTATTAGCGCAAAAATTATAGAAGTTAAATAATTACTTGATATAGGCCTTTCAAAATTTTTTAATTTGCTTAGATAATTGATTTTTAGTAAACTCTTCATTTACGTACTGTCAATTAATCAATTAATAGTTTTGACGTTTATAAAAAAAAAAAGGTAATACTGAACCATATTGAAATGATTTGGGCGCAACAAATTTGCTTGAAAGATAAAGTTATAACTTCATTAGTTTAAGATATATTTTACAAGTGTGTGTTAACGAGTATAGATTATTTTTAAGTATATGTTTATTTACCTAGGTTCGATGTATTTTCTCCTTTTTCCATTTTTCTATTTGAATTTCAGAACATTTCTAGAATTTTGATTTTTCTGTAATATTAACGATATTGCAATTTCTGAAGCTGTGCTGGTTGGATCCATGAAACTAGTTTTAACACATTTCCCATTTGAAAGTATGGGGAAGTATTATAATTACACTGTTTCCATTTTGGTTTTTCATTAATTATTTTCTCTTCAGATTCGTTGTTTTTTGAGTAGCTTTGTATCTAACTTGGTTGTAATTTTCAAGTAATGGTACATATATGTTATGAATTAAAATTATTATGTATAATTTATATTTTAGTAAAGTAATGGCGTTTTTCATAATAATATTTTACGTATTCTTAATTTAGGATAATGTTTTTAACTTTATTGTTTTGGTTATTTAGATAATTTACTGACTCAATTCTTAACTAATTGTAAATTTTTTAGTTTTAATAATTTCTTATAATCTGTTTTCAGAGGTTATAATTTGTAATTTAGCATGATTTTGCATAATTTAAAATTTTGTCTAATTGACTATAACAAACATATACATTTTAATACATCTACTCTCTCTCTCTCTCTCACCCCCCCCACACAATGTGTTCATGAGCTTTTTTAACACAGATATTTTAACCAGCGTCTCTTCAACCAGCTGCTTAACTGATGAATCAAATAGTTAATTTCTAATTATTAATTAATTTAGAAGTATAAAATGTTCATTCCTTAAATTTTTTTTTAACACTGATGAAAATTAAATGTTACAAATGTTTTATTAATGTTTAAAATTTTCTCACGCGCTTTATATTTCACACAATTAAGTTTAAATGAACTATTTCGCTGTTAGGCCCAAAGTAAGGTCTCTGTCATTTGTGCTCATCACATTGAAAAATTGGTACTTATCGCAACCGTGTTGGAGACGTTTGATTTTTTTTTTACTGGCAGATGATTTAAGAAGCAAAAAGTTATTCATCACATACATGTCTGTTTGTATAAATTTAATTATTTGTTTATTTTTTAAAATTATTATTATTTTCAAAAAATTAGCGAGTTACCGTACTTTTCGTTCGAGGGAAACTTTTATCGCAGTTGACTTATAGAGCGAATTCAAATCACTTGTTTACTTAAGTTTCTCGATCTTAGCGTCATATAAATGTACATAACATAGATATGATTCAAAATAGTGTTGATCCACATTCCTCTCCTGATATTTACTGATTCATCCTATTGACACCCTGATTCTTTCAACGTGTTGCATGTGAATACTTGTTTCCCGATTTATGAAGCTATATGTATGATTGTCATTTTTATGCTTCAAGTCAGCTTTTTCAAGTTTTTTTTTTCCATCAGCAAACCATTAGTCAAATAAATTATACTTCTCAAATGTATGATTTCGTTTCAGATTCCATTACTTCATTTTTAAAAATTAAGATTATGCTGGAAAAATTGTTAACAAAAAATTTATAAAAAAATATTTCGAAACACAAGAAACCAATGCTGCCAAAAATGGTAATGCCATTTTTGGAAATCTCGATGACTGCCATGAATCATGGAAGTCAGGTTGGAATTTCATGCAATCTGAAACTTCAGTGATTCCCATTAACATGGCTTCAAAAATCAAAAGTATTAAAATAAGTTTAAAAAAAGTCATGTTAATATCATGCTGATATTCAGTTTTGATATTTTCCATGAGAATAATTAATTATTTAGGTGGAAATGAAGTAAAAATATTTTTGAATTAATAACTTAAGTTTCCACTTTTTTAAACTGCTGAGTTTGGATTGAAAACCTCAACCAATAGAGTCAACAAGAATTCAAAATAAAATAATACTATTTCAATTCGGTTGTCTTTTTTATGAGATAGTACCCCATCTTAGTGTACAAAAATACTAACTAAAACAAATGTAAACTCCATTATTCATTTTAACATTAATTTCTTTGCTTAAACTTAAGCAAGTTTTAAAAAATAAACAAAATTGCAAAACTGAAAATCCTTTAAAAATATTGCAGCCCAGTTTTGCTATGAATTTATCTAAACCTTTTTAAAAATAACTCCAAATACGTTTAACTCAATATTTATCTCAGTATGTTAATCATTACAGACAGCAATTTGTTTTTTCCTCGAAACAGCAATGCAATTTATTTTTGTTAACTTGCCTTTAACCATCTAAAACGAAGTGAGTATTTTTTTCTTGTTATTTCTTTTTCGTATTCTTATCTCAAAATCCGAGCACAATTTGATTTCGAATCGCTTTTAGCTATCACAAACGATTTATCAAATTCCATACCGTGTCAACACATACAAGGAAGTACAAACAAAAAAAGATTACCCATATATATCCATCACCAGAACATATTATTATCGATTTTATCGAAGGGTGTAGAATCATCGATTTGAAAAGTTTATGATAAAGATCTATAACAGAAATGTGAACAATTTCGTTTCATTATGAATATATTTGTAGCTTACATTGCTGTACTGTTGAATTAAATTATTCGCAATCTATTCTGTATGTTAAAAAAGCTTAATCTAAACTGTAAAAAGCTTATAAAATAAACAAATAAATAAATAAGAACACGTAAATAGAATTTTTTTTAAAGAGTGACAAGAAATCAGGATAGCTATTTTTAATCTTATGTCAAGCTTAATAAATATCTCCAAATTTTTTCTGAACATTGAAGCGTTTTCTACGTATACTAAAAAGGTATCACTGGTTGTCATAAGCGAATAAAAAGGATATAAAGTATATCGAATTATTAGCAAATTACTGTTCGAAATTCCCTGTATTTTAAGGAATTTAATAAAAATGTACAGATGTTGATACTTTAAACCACTTTAAATCTGCTCGTTTATTACGATAATAACTTTAATTAATGTAACAAAATCTTTATTTACACTTGATTATCTTTCTTCATACCTATTTCTCCAGAGGCATCTCTTTCTTCATACCT
>BMAW01021878.1:1411274-1481745 GCA_019974015.1 Nephila pilipes
TCTTTCTTCATACCTATTTCTCCAGAGGCATCTCTTTCTTCATACCTATTTCTCTATCCGGCACCAGAGTCGCCGTCTCTCTCTGTGCTGTAATGTCAAGTGAAGCCGATGTAATGGCCACCATGCTGACAAACCACACTGCTGCAAACATCGTCACACCGTGCGAGCAGATACTGGGCGTGTTGCAAACATGCCCATTTCCTGACCAATGTAATGTTATGTGATCTTACGGTTTTTCAGGGTCGACCTCACAATATGTCTGAACGGCATGGAGGTCCTACATGCCGTTCAGTGTGACCCTCAGCAACCCATTGATTCCATAATCTCATGACAGTGGTTGGATTTTGACCAGTGCGAAGGGCAATATCACGGAACGATAATGAACCACGATTCAGCATCATATTCCTTCGATAGAGGCAACGATTCTGCCTCTATAGAATTCAGACACTCGCTGGTAAGCATTTCTTCTTGTGATTCGAGGCATAGCATGATATTCCGAGTAAACTCCGACCTTACAAAGCGCTTTCCGAATGAGAAATTAACAACACAGCTTTTCTTTTATGTAGTGTTTCAGATGTAGTTTCTCTCTCCTGCATAGGTAAAATGCGCTGAAATACGAATCATTTGCATATCTCAATCTCTTCCTTTCATGTGATTCTGAAATTCGCTAGATCGTTCCTTCTTGGTGTTGCAATTTTAATGACCAGCAGTATATTAAAAATGAGCTAATAGATTTAAACGCTTCATTAATTTTGATTGATCTTTTGACCAAATTGGAATGGGATAAAGCATATTATCAAAGACTGAAATACATAATCAATTTGTTATTTTAAATTTATAGAATAAAAAACTATGTAGGACAATAGTTGAGTTATGTCAATAAAATTTATTAAATTATGTATACATGTTTAAGTTTTCGACTTATTTACCGAAAAGACATATGAAATACTTTTGTTTATAAAACTCATAGAAGTTATCGTACTATGAAGAACCAAGACCACAAATTCACTTTATCATAAAAGACTATAATACGCGTGTTTTTTTCTTTTCATTTCTTTCAAACACGAAAAAAGAAATACTTTTCGATCACTCTAAATTGGCATGCTCTACAATATTACTTTCATTTTCTCATTGTTTACTTTTGAAATCAGCACCTTAATAGTTAAACTAGTCAACCATGGAGAATCTCTTGAAAGTGAAAGATCTCGAGAAGGAAAGAAAAAACTTTTTTCCCATTTCACAGAGTAAGTGGAATATGAAGATTGTAGAATGGAAGAACGCTTCATAAATGTTCTAAATTTGATTAAATTTCCATAAGATTGATTGTAGATAAATATGGTACAGAGTAGGTTTATGGGTTGAATACTAAGTTCAATTCGTCTTTTAAATTTTATCGCATAAATTGAAAAATAATTTCGTTTAATCTGTAATTCAAAGCATATCTTGTCCCATAACTATTTTTCTTATATCTCTTTTTGTTTTAATGCATAAGTAAACAAAATGAGAAGATAATGTGATACAACAAAATACATAAATAAATATAAAATAGAGTGCATTTTGAAATTGGTTTCTGATTTTAGATTCTAAAAAGCTTATTATTATTAGGAAAATAATATTTTTGAATACTTCGAACGCAATAATTTTAATTTCAGCTAAATATCTTTTGAAAATAAGATACTTTTTGCATTGTTACTCGAATTCAAACATACATCCTATAAAGATTTAGATATTTCAGGTATTAGAACACCCTCATTTTTTCAATTAAGATATTTTCTAAGAACTGCTATCACAAAGCAACGTCACAAACGGAAATAAAAATATTCCGTTTCTGATTCTGAGCCCACTGTTTTAAATTGGGTTGACAGTACCAGAAACTCTCTTAATATAATGTTTTACGTCATATTTGCGGAAAAAGGCCTTTGTTGTCACGGAGCATAACGATCCCCGCACCTCAGAAAGTCGCCCCTTTTGTTTCGTATTTCACTTCCTCAGTGGGTCACAATAAACAAAGCATTTGTTCTCGTGCTTTGTGACAGAAGTTTCACTAATCATACTTCTTATACCAAAAAATAATAATAAAAAAAAGCGTAAATATTCCATCTACATTGTATTTTTATGGTGCATAGATATTAACTCCATGTTTTATTCATCAATTTCACTTAAATCGTCATTTTTTTTCTTCATGTTGTTCAGAAATGCCACTCTAAATTTTACGTGTTTCGTTTTGTGTTCAATTTTCATAATTTGAACTACATGATAGTCCAGCGATTAGAACCGAGGACTTCATTCGATATTTGATTCCCCATTAGCACGTCGCAGAGAATAATGATGAGCTGCTGCATGTTAAGTCGAACAACCGAATTTTATCTTTTATAAGGAACTCTTTTCTCGAAAAAATTAGGTAATAAAAGTAATTGGTTTCTTATACTTGGGACATTCAATACTTAAATAGACGAATAGCTTTACAGCGAACATGGTGTGTTACATTAATGCAATTTTTTATTTACTTTTTCTTATAATACCCACGAACTTTTTGCACTCGTCCCATCCTTTTGTGATTCTTCTTATCTCCTCAGAGAAAGACGCCATTTTTGTTCTTTACCCTTTCATTGTCGTTGAACTTGATGTCACACGAAGTTTCTTTCATTGGATCAAACAGATAAAAATCTCAAGGGGAAAGGTAAAGCTATGAAGAAGATAAGGTTGAAGCTCCCAACCAGTTTAGCAAACAGTTTCCAGCCTCAATTATGCCATATGAGGTCGAGCGTTGTTTTGAAAAGGAAGCGCACTTTCCTCTGCCATCTAGGACATTTCCCTTTCAACGCGGACATGACATTATTCTCAATTATGCCCAAGTGTACAGTTTATTGATAATGCGTTGCCTATCCAAATAATCACAGAAAAGTGGACCATGAGTACTCGACTCGTCAGTGACGCTTTCATAAAAACTTTTATACTTTTCCAGCCACGCGTAAGACATCGTGCAGTTCGTGCAACTATTACCGAATTCATTGTTCGTCCAAGAGAATATTTCTGAAGGTTTTACACTTTCCAAAAGTAAAAACCAGATGTCAGAACGTTGTTTTTGAAAAGTACTTTCTTCGAGCAGACATATCAGTGTAACTAAGACATCAGAGGTTATGTTTAAGTAGATATAAGCCCAAAAGCTGAATAGCACTATTCGCAAGGTAGTCAACATTAACGAAATTTTCAATTGTCTGCACATTAAGAGTTTTATTCACTGAAAATTTTTGTCTGCTTAAATATTGAATGATCCATCAGTTACTGATATTGACAAATTGCTAAATTCCTTGAAACTCAAATCTTCATAACTTGTAATATTATAAGTCTTAGACAAATACCTCGTTCGCGGAAGAGAGTGTTGCGGAAAATATAATAGTTTCTGTAATATATTAAAAATACCTTTTATGAAAACTTTTTTACAAATTTTAAGTCCTAAGAATCAGGATTTTCTTATACATGAAAGTTCCTTATACTCGTTAAAATAAGGTAGGTCTTAAAATTCTCCAATAAAGAAATGAGGAAACTCGGAGAGAAGGAGCCAACTCGAGTGTCGTCCTTATTACCAAACTTTGGTTCACCATTACAAAATACGTGATTAATCTTGAGCTGCCTGTGTTATGCATACTCCTGGAGTGCTCAAAACTAATATTAGTAATTATAGCACCAAAGAAAAAGAAAAAAGGCCCTGATTTTGGTATTATCACAAGTATTCGGACCTTGTATAAGTTCTCACTGAATTTGTCTGGGAAAATTAATGCTTTATCTAAAGTATGTGGGAAAAGACACATTATTAAAATTATTGCCCTTCACTAGCTATTACTTTCTCCCATTTTTCTGGCAACATATGAATTCCACATGTGAAAAATGACGCGTCTTTTGAGGCTATACAGGAATTGACTAATTTTTTGGTATTTTCATAAGAATAGAAGCACTGCTCAGACAGGCCATGTGTCGAACGTAATAAGTGATAATCGGAAGGGGCTGTGTTCGGTGAATACGTTGGGTGGGACTTCCCATTTAACCGTTTCCATGTAGGTTTTAACCAATTTTGCAACATGCGGTCGAGTGGTGTCATGTAAAAAAATCATCTTGTCGTGTCTCTTCTCGTACAGCGACCATTTTCCCTTTAGGGTATCGATTTCAGAAGATAACAATCTCCCGTGATAGTTTCATTCGGTTTGAGCAGCTCACAATAACTGAAACACTGCTGATCTCACCAAATGCAGAGGAGAAACGTACTTTATCTCCAAGATCAGAATCATTATTTTTGAAGCATCGAAACCAGTCTCTGCATGTCCTTTTCGACACAGCATGCTCGCTGTAAGTCTCAACAAGAATTCTGTGTGTTTCAGCTGTAGATTTCTTTTGAATAAAATAGTGCAACAAAATTCGTTGCAAATACACTTTACTTAGACCAAAACTCGACATTTTTAGAACTAAGATAAAAACCGTTGTTAACTAGGGCGAGCTAACATATACCGCAGTTCAATCTTACCGACAGTACTACCTTGTAGATGTGTTACCACTGAAATTAAGTGCACAGTGTGTTAGTACTAGTAATACCGTCTGTTAGGAAATAAAGAGAGTTTATTCAAGGTCCTAATAGTAAGACATTGCTCTATAGCCCAATTATATAAAAGGAAAAAAGAGACAATCGATATTTAAAAAAAAATGGTTTACATGTAATCAAAACTTATATTTCACCCACTCTCATAGTGGATTACAACACAATGCGGCTATTTAATCTTTATTGAAAGTATAATCCCGTTTCCTTAACATTCTTTCAGAAGCATCCCTTCTTTTCTTTAGTTGTTACCAGATGCATTTATCTCCATACTCAGCCTTCGAGACAGACTGTCGCCAAAAGTTTGTGGTGCAACCTTAAGTACGACAAAATTCCAATCAATCCGTGTCCGGTTTGCACCATCATCATTTAAAAAAAATGTCTTACTACCTTCTCACGAAGTCTACCAAAGCATGACTAATAGATCAGCGAACACGCTTTTGCCTGCGCGACTTTGAAATTAAGCGTCTGAATGAGAGGTGCACTTAAGGTATGGGCTTTTTTTGAACGCTTTTATAGATAATTGACAATTGTTTAATTTCAGAAGAAAAAAAGCCGGAATTTTTTATTGCTGTAAAACACAAGAAACAATATAGATTAATTTTTATTTATGTTCCCTTGTTGAGCATGTAGCCCTGGGTGTAGTGCTCCCATCAAATGTATCCTTTTGAATGTACTCTAGTTTTTCATTTTTTTTCAATATATTTTTATTTATTTTTAGAACAAAGAGAACTATGTTACCTAATTAAACAATAATGCCTTAACTTTTACATTTGAATTTTTCAAATTAGCTTATATAATCACAAGGTTTTTGTCATAATTTCGAATTTGGATTCTATTAAAGATTCGTCCTATGGAATAAAGGACGCTGCTGAACGTTGAACGGAATTTATGGCCTCAAATTCTTCTCTTAACATAGTATGGAATTTAGGAAAGTAAAGTATCTGATCAGATGTCACTTGACCGTGCTTGAAAATTACAAAATCCGTCTCCATTAGTCTGGAGTTATTACTAATAGTTCCATATTCAGGAGCTATTAGTAATAACTACAGAATGACGATAATTAAACAGCAAACTGAAGTAGTAGCATTGCATTCCTATGTTTATTTCAGGAGAGGAATATTTATTAAATTCTGATTAAATTAGTTTCGTTTTATTAGAAAACAAATAAAATACGGAGAGTCTTTCCGGTATGACGGTTTGTACTATTATTTGGGCTATCATCTCATTCATTTCCTATTTCATGTCACTTTAAGCTGATGGACTATAAACCTTTATGTAGTGTTGGGAAACCTATGAATTAATGAACCATCAAGTGTGGTCTCGTGAGATATTTCTATCTCATTTAATGTAATATATGATTGGATGCATTTAACAAAGTAAGAAAAATAAAATATTTTCTCATTCTTAATTACATTTAAAACTAATAAGTCAAAATTTTCTATTTGAATGTTCTGCATGTATTCACTTAGTTAGATTGCTCCTTAATTTCCCCATTTGCTATCTAAAATTGATAAAAATTTCGGTATCAGTATATGTACAGTAAAAAAGGCTAAAATAATGTGAATAGATATAATTTATTTAACGACATAGTCTTATAAGTAAATGAAAAAGAATAGAAACTCTTGATCTCGAGGTAAATTTTTAAAACTTGCCTCTATAATAGAAGTTCTTATTTTTTTTTTTTTTTTTTTTTTATCTCGAGGAACTTTTTGTCTGTAAGGAGACAACCATGAATATTTTCATTCTAACGTTCACCTACCTTTATACAATTGAATAATGCATAAAATTGTGCATGCGTAAAATTATGAGTGGGTTCAATTTTGAAAAAGAATGAATATGTAAAAAATACTATACAGAATTGCATGCACTTCTTTACATGCTCTTATTCCATGCTCTTCTTTGATACATTAAATATCAAAACACAAAAAATAGTTAATATTCAAATTAATAACTAAAATGCATTTCTTATATGTAAAGGGATTTTTGTTTATTAAAAATGTGTCAATGTGAATTTTGTATTTGTCCATTTGAACGCGAGAATGATTAGCTTAGTTTTTATTAACATCGCACTAGAAGCATCACGGGGGCTGTTGGCGACAGATCTCGCAATTTTGAACCTCGGTTAAGTGACGAGGACGACACCTGAGTTGGCAACCCCCTATCCTAACTTCCACACTACGCCAACGGGAGGACTTTGAGCCCCGACAGATTTAACTTGCATCAGCCCCGGCTACACCGTGGGTCTTTGGCAGGCAAGGATCGAGTCCGCGATTGAACCAAAACCGCCGGACACGAATCCGAAACCCTGATCACTAGGCTACCGCGGCCACGAACATGAGAATTAAACTGTGGTGTGGTAAATCTTAGATGATAGATACATCCGAGGCCATTATAAATTATTGCAAATATTTGTGAGAAAAGAAAAACGCAACTTTTAATCGATTGCCACTTAAGACTTAGGAAAATTAAATTTTGCTTGACTAAACTCGTAGCGTTGGGAAGGTGTGGAAGTTAAGAGCTTGCTCAGATGTCGTCTTCGTCACTTGACCGAAGTTCAGAATTGCGAGGTCTGTCGCCAAAAGCTCTTGTGTTGCTTCTAGTGAGATGTTAATAAAACCAAACAACCAATCTAAGCTGGTGGACTCTTAGGAGACCCTTACATAATTAATAACGTTTTTATGTGTTTACGAACACATTTTCACTCGGCGTTAGTTTTTCAAAAAAGGATTAAGACACTCCAATGAGTTTTAATAAAATTCTTTAGGCTCTAAAATATAACACAATCTATCAACAAGTACAATGGAAAATGTACATCTATATAATTATCTATTTAATAAACTTGTGTAATTCGCCTTTCAACGTTAAAAAAATATTCAAATAATATGTATCAATATTGAATATATAATTTATAAGAGACTGATGTACCTTTTAAAGAAAATTTTTGATCAAAAAAAATGAATTTATAGTAATCTTGTGATAGAAAATTTTCCATTGTAGATCATTGATTAATTGATGAAAAGCGCCGCTATTTTTTAGATAAATTCGGGAAATCTGTGAGTTAAAATTTCGTGATTATTACTGTTTATAGGTCTACCGTAAGTATACAATTCTTTTCCCACCTACAGTTGCCCCATTTAGTAAAATAACGAGAAAGAAAAAGCATAATCTGGGAACTTTTTCTTCTCGTGAAAGTGAAATTTAAACAAGCGTGCAAAAATTTAAATAACTGGGATAGAAAAATACACTCACTGAGTTCGAGTTCCCACGTGATCAGACAAAGCAGAACTAAATCTTAGGTGATATCACAAATAAGGACGACATCCGAGGATCAGATTGAATGAAACTATATGATGTCTCTTTGAAAATATTTAACAAATATTCTCAGAAATTTACAAGTAAACAAATGTCAATAATCTATTACATTTGAAACTTTAATTAGAAATATTCATTTTAAATTTTGAAGACACAAACCATAAAAGGAATAAGATTTTGTTAAGAAAGAAATGAAATATACTTAAGATAAAAATATGAGATTTTGTTAATAAGGAATGAAATATGAGAATTTTTACGGCTTATGAAATACAAGCAAATGATTTAATGCGTTCACGGATGTGAAAGTTATATCATTCATTTTAATTGTGATGCAAATAACATGAATGCTATAACATTCAAATTTATTTGCCAAACTTTTATTCTTTCAACTTATATATAACTTTAATTTTTTGCTATTTTGCGCTTTACTGCTCTGATTCATTATTTCATTTCGTTCGGCTTTTTTTTCTTGTACTTAAGAATTTCTGTTGGCTGGCACATAGAGTAATTTAGAAATGCAATGCTTGAAACGGATGCAACAGCATTCATAAAATATGTGCTATAACGAGCCCTCAGACAAAATGTAACTTATCAAAATTTAAAGATAATGATCAGTATAATAATAAATCATCAAACACCTATTATTTCGACTCGTTAAAATTCTTAAAGTCTGCGAACATGTTGACAGATTATTAATGATTAATTTATTACAGTAATAAACATAAAGGCTGCCGAAAACGTTATGTAAGATTGACAAAACTTACGTATTGATTTCGGCATCATGGCCATTATAACAGCAACCTATTGGCGGGTGGATCATTGATTCTAGGATAAATCACACGATACAGATGTTCAGAATAAAGGCTGATGATGAACGTTTAATCTTATTTGAGCTAGAAGCCCTTGTGAAGGGTGGAGCAGTGTCAGCTGAGATGTAATCCTCGTCCTTTGACTTTGGTTCAAAATGATAACGGTCAACATCAGTAAAACAATGTAAAACTAATAGAAGCGAAAACAAACAAAGGTATGAAGCAAATTGTTTTACAAAATCAATGACAAATTACTCGGGGTCTTCAATTTTCATACAGTTTATATTTATATATATCTCCGAGAGTTGAAATGAATATTCCGTTTTTCAATTAAGGCTGTTTATTCATTTTCATGAGAGAGAGGGAAGCACTAAGTATACATGATTAAAATGGATAGGGCAAGAGGCGCAGCTTCGACCCTAAAATTACATTACATTGGAAGAGAGAGCATTTTCTGAGTTACGGTGTCTTCAAGCAGAGGACAGCCTGTACAACTTTCGAAGTTTTAATTTCTGTTGGATAAATTTGATATCACTATTACTACTTCAAAGATAATTAAATTATAATATTAATGGATCAATTAAATAACTCATTTAATAAGCATCAAAAATATAGTTTCTTCAATAGAAATATATTTTTTACAAAATAAGGTAGAATGGAGTTACATGGAAATATGTTACAATTCATTTTTTTCGGGTAACTATTTAATAATTCATATTTTTCCCAACATTATTCTTCATATTTCATATGAACACTGATTTTTATCCTAATTATTTGATTTTATTGCAGACAAATTCAGATACGGGTGGGACTGAATATTTGGATACAAAGTTACAGATTAAGGATCACATCATTTATAGTAATTTATTTGATAAAAGAGATGCATTCGGGTTTAAGATAAATAAAATGCCTTACTGGGAAAGTAATATTCATTTATCCATATACAGAAACATTATATTAAACTTTTTGCATCATAATAAACTACTAGTTACAAATGATAAAGATATATTCAATAATATTAAGAAATTTATAAGAGAATGTAAAGAATACGATTATCCATTAGATTTTTTAAAAAGATGCATTCCCAATAATTTATATGATGGTTTATTTTGATGTGTTTTTAAGATTTCCCATGAGGAGTTCTTAGGGGACTATGGAAGATATTGAAATATCATTATGTAAAATGTATTTGACGTCTAAAAATGTCTTATATTATAATGATTTCTCAATAGAACCTTTATTTCATAAATTGATTTAAATATATTTTTAATATTTACATCTTGGAATAAGAGCTAAATCTTCTGGAATGGTGACAATTCAAAAAGGTATTCTTTTACATAAGGGCTATTACCTTTCAGGCCATTCATGAATTTTTAAACTTTCGTTTCAAAAGAAATCCACCACACGACATTAGGATCACAAAGACAGCAAGTTAATGGTCTAGTTGTGAAGATATTTTGAAAATTTTTGTATTATTACACATTTACAGACACATATTTCACTCAATTGAATTTCAAATAATTTTAACAAATAAAATTCTGATTTATGTATTATTTAATATGATTTCTAGTCATTGGTTTATTGGTGGATTTTTATTAAATATTCTACATTGAAACTTTTTACACTGAAATTAATTAAGTACTATTGGGTTCCAAATTTTATCTGGCAACAGTGTATGGTGGTGGACATCATCATTTAAAAAAGTTCCTTAGCCTATTGCACTGAGGTTCATGATCACTTGTCAAAGATACCTTTACAATTTTGAAATTTGAATTGATTTTTCATAAAAAACATGGATTCGGGTATGTAGTTTTTAAAGTTTTAAATCTTTAACTGGAAATATTTAATTATAATGTTTTATTGTTTTGAAAAAAATCTTAAATTTTTAATTGGATAATTTTAATAGGATATTTTTAAATGGATAATTTTAATAGGATATTTTTAAATGGATAATTTTTATTTGGATAATTTAATAAATGGTTTTTGATTAAAAAAATTTAATTGGAAGGTTTTTAGGTGAAGAACATATTTTATTAGTTTAGAAAACAATTGTTTTTGAAAATAATTAGTAATTGAGATATCTCGCCATTCAATTTTTCTTCTTTGTTTATTGTTTCTTTTCTTTAAATTACAAATTGAATTTGGGAGTAATCCATTTTTACCCAACAAGATGCATTGGGGAGGGTTGGTGTCATCGAACTAGTTTAACCCCACAATTCAGTCCCCAGTCTGAATATGCATGTTTTGTTTCATTGGGTATTCAAATTATTCTTTTAGTTTCAAATTTGATTCGATTTCATCTTTTTTACGTAGTTCTATGAAAGTGTTTTTTTTTTGTTGTTTTTGGATTTTAATTGTTCTCTTACTTTTATGTTTTTTAATGATGAATTCATTGCTTTCTTATATTATATATACTTATATACATACATATATATATATATATATATATATATATATATATATTATTTTAAAAAATTTCTATTGATGGAAAAGTGTTAGATAAAAAAATTTTATGTTGTGAAATGTTTAAGACAATTAATATTAGAAAACCTTCTTTTTTTTAGCTCTCATAACTCAAAAATGTCTTAGAAGAATTTTGCCAAATGCAAAATATGAGTTCATTTTAGGTTGAAGAATCAAACACGCGAATAAATATCATGAGTAAATCCTTTTTAGGAGTTAATTAATCAATTGACATCATAAATTAGCTCTATCTGAGTTATTAAGGTTATTAAGAGTGATACCGGATTTGTTTGGCTGAGATGAGAATTATGGAATTTCTTAAGGATGTCCCATTTTTAAATTATTAATTCAAATGTTAGCAAAACACGCAAAATGTAATATTTGTTACTTCAGAATTCATATTTTCTTAAAATTCCTTGGATTAATTGCTGAGAAAAAAATATATGGAAAACATAGCTATCTTTGAAATGTGGAGTAACCAAGGGAAGCCAAAATTGTTCTTGAAAAATTCAAATCACAGTTTGCACTATTTTTACTTTGAAAGTGTTCTTGATTTTTTCAAAGACATGTCTTACTTGTCGGATATATGGTATGGTGTTCTTTACAAGGATTGAGCGCAGAGATTACTATTCTTTTAGAATTCTCTGACATACTACTTTGATCAAAAAATTTTCTTCATGGTTCGTTTTTGTTCACTGGATGGGGCAATTTCTAGATCTTCTTTAGTTTACTGGTGTGGGTAGAAGATCTTTGAGTCTTCCCTTGATCAACTTTCTATTAATTGAATTGTTGTTGTAGGATTTCACTCAAACCCTATGAAGGCATGGTGGCTACTCTTGATGTTACCAGGAACCTATACATTGGACACTATATTCCTTGCTTGAACTCAGGTTTCTGTCCTGCACTCTGTCTCTTCAGCATCTTGCTGTTAGTTCACCATGCAGGCGATCCTTGCCGGCTCCTTAAACCCTCTGTAACTGGGTGTAAATGTATTTGAGTTCGGGTTGGAACTGAACAATACTTTATCAATTAAGATTGATTGTTTATTTATTTTGCTGGGAGAGTGCTTCAGTATACATAATTAAAAGGATGGGCAAAGAGTTGCAGCTTCGTCTCCAAGATTATATTAGAATCAATTTTCATTGCCATCAAATTTTGGTAGAATTTTTCAGATGCAGTAGTCACGTGTGTATATAATATATTTATATATGTCTCTCTCTCTGTAGGATTTTCCATCCAAATTCTTCTTCCTGCAATTAATTTATTTTCAATCTTTGCTAAGAAACCAGTTCCTCCGTGTCCTCAATAGATGCTAACCTGAATCAGAGTCATGTGATAAGCTCCGTATACCTATCGAGAATAAAATATAGGCGCTCGTTTTCTAGCTCCTCTCTTCTCATGCTGCCACTTGCTGCTCCTTCTCTTCCTCCTTTGCCACCCGCGTCAGGTAAACTTCAACGCCAGGCGCGTTCAGCGATCATCAGTGGGTTGTTCGTGAGAATAAGCCATCTGCTCCGTCTGGAAGAACCATTTCTTATATAACAGTGTAAATGCTGCTTCTTCATCTCTCAATAAACAAGTAGCTACCCAAACCATCCTTGAATATCATCAACAATTACATGGAATCAAATTACCCCTAGACCAGCCAGCCCATTGCGTGAGCAAACCATCGTAGATTCAGGATGTTTAATCTCTATCTTACAGTCTGCCTTATGTTCTCTTTCTCTCATTTAAAGGCCAAGCAATTTATTAACACTGTGATACCATTCTTTTAATTTATTTATGTAATCACTTGTCTGCCAGAAGTGCGCTTGTAATACAGTTAAGGATCAGACTTGTAGGAGGATGTTCTCCTGTAGACTCTGTCGTGAAATCCATGGAACCCTCCACTCTGTATCGCGTGATCCTGTTATAGAGATTCCCCTACTCTGGGAGAAAGCTCAAGCAAAGCCTCTCCCTTCTGACCTCTTTTGTGCTCATGGTGTTTGACAAACCTTGAGAACATCTCCATGCAATCTCTCTCTCTCTCTCAACTCAGCTTCTCAAGTGAGTAAACGGCGATTCGGCTTGAACTTTTGCTCTCAACTGGTTTTAATTAATTGAAGTGTGTCTAATAAAAGAAAGCATTTCATATCATATATATGATAATTTCATATAAATTATTATTATATAATAATATGCTAATACTTTCTTTACAAATGTTTAACTCCTGTCATTCTAATTAAGTTTATAAAACAATTCAAGTCAGTTCATTTTTAGTAATTGTATTTGTGTAGCGAATCATTTCTACATATGGGGGATTTGCATAACTCACTCATTGCTAAAGTTAGAGAGCAGAGTGTAAACAAAAATGGTTTCACTGTGGCTTTGGTTATGCTATGGGAATTTCATAATAACAATCGTCATAGAACATGTAAGTATGAAGGGGTTTCATTGAGGATGTGTTGACCTACAGTGTGGTAGGGATCATCCTTCTGGGTCTGCAGCCATGTGAACAGCAGTCGCGGGTCTTAAGAGCGCAATTAAGCTTTAATGCATAAATTAAAGTTAAAAAGGATGTATCAGAAAATGAATGAAGATTTACTTTTAAATGAGGAAAATTAGAAAAGTAGTTATTATTGAGAACATATGAATTAAGTTAAATCATTACACCATTATTATTTTATTTTCTGATCCAATTGCAAATTATCCTTTTATTTATTAGATCACGTGCGCTTTAAAATTTGTTTAATACTCTTTTCCGTGGTCATAAATCTGTCAGAAACAATCCCTACTAGACTCTCTGTCTATCGTTAAATCCCTCTGAATCCCTATATATATATATGTATTGTGGCCGCGGCTACCGAGTTGTCATGATCGTGGACTCCCTGTTGGCGACTTTCATTGAGTCGTAGGTTCGAGTCTTGATGCCACAAAGACCCGCTGTGTAGCTGGGGTTGATACGTGTAAAATCTGTCGAGGTTCAAAGTCTTCTTGTTGTCATGAAGTGGTTGTTAGGAGAGAGAGTTGCAAGCTCAGGTGTCATCCTCATCACTTGACCGAGGTTTAAAATTACGAGGCCCATCACCAATAGCCTTCATGTTACCTCTCGTGCGATGGTATGAAACCAAACTGTACACACACACACACACACATATATATATATTATGTATAAGTTTATAATATATCGGCAAAAAGAGAGACACAGTAACCAGCAATAAGTAAAGTTTATTATGGCATAATATACTTATAATTATATAGAGCGACTATGCAGTAGTCTCAATAATTTGTTGAATCCTTCTTGGCGGCAATACTTTAAGCAACATGTCAAAGTACAGTTTTAAAAATATGCGGATTGTCTCCAGAGGAATAGCAGAACATTTTTTTTTCAATCATTTGCCTCAATTAGCCTTCTGAATGGCGATGGCACCTTACGCAAACGACGTCCAATGTCGCCTCTTTGATTGGTGAGAGATACAGGTGGCCATGGAAGCATCTGGTTACCTTGGAGAGCATGTTTGCGGATGCGCGTCGTATGCGATTTGGAGTTATCCTTCTGGTAAATGGCATTCGGAATCCGTTGATGAAAGGGTAGTGTTACTGGATGGATATAGTCATGCGCTTATAGCAAATATGACATCATATTGCAAACAACACGAAGTAGTTCTGATCTGCAGTCATAAGCAATGCCGCGTTCTACAGTTTTGGCTGGATTGAGCCTTTCACGAGATCGTTCTCATGCTCGTACACAGTGGCTGTCCTTTTTAAACAAAAGCATGACTTATCTGAAAACACCACATCATGCCACTCCAATTTCCATGTGTTTCTATCCCAATACCATCGCAAACGTAGGTGCCTGTGCTCTTTACTGAATGGTAGACTTCTAAACGGACATCATGAATGTAGACTCTTTGATGTCAATCAGGGAATAATAGCCCTGTTCGATATGGTAGCATCAAAATGTCCTGAAACTGACAAAAGATATCGATTTAAGGGTGCTGCAGGGTCTTCAACGCAACCCTGTAGACATGTCGATCCATACTTGCTGACACGACTTTGGCAGTGTAACAACTCCTGGATCGTGCCACATCACCTTCTTGCAACTATCTCTGCCCCAGCTGATGTACGACGGACGTGTGTAGGTGCCTGTCCAATGCGATCACCAATATTGAAATAACATTTTGTCCAAAGATAAATTTTGACACATTTAAAAGTAATTATCTAAAAGCTAAAACTGACCTTCACGTACCCAAGTTAGAAGTAAAATACCAGTAACTTATAAACAAAAATTAAAGTTAAAATTTTCACACAAATATTTTTTTAAAAAATATCTCGACAAAGATAAAACAAAAATTAAATCTATTGAAAAAAATTAAAAAAAAAAAATCTTTAAAAACAAAAAGAAGATCAGGATACTTCTTGTGTACTCGTCTGCTTTCTGGAAATGCCTCTGTCTTCGGCGTCCTGACATTTTAAGCATTAAATGTTTCCTCTGAGACAGAAAAACAATTTACAAGATTATTCTGGCCGACGGAATAGCATAATCATTGTCGATTATTCAGATTCTTTCCCTATATCTTGCTTCACCTGTCCCAGAATCCAACGCACTTCGCATCATTGGCACAATTAGTACACTGCGTCTACACTGCAATTTTTATGTTTTCCCTGTGTTCATGATGTTGCATTTTCATAGTATGATGTTGCATTTTTATAAAAGTCTAAAATAATAAATAGAATTAATTGAAAACAAATATTACTAAGTTAACTAAAAATCAAATTAAGAGTATTAACCCAAGTTAAAATAAACTAAGTATTCTAATGAAAATAAGCCAAACATTTACTTAAATACTAAAAAAAGTAAAAATAATAATTCAATTCAAATACTATCCGTCAATTAAAAATTACAACTTAATTAAAAACCAAAAAAAACCATCAGCATCATTCAAAAATCAAGAGAAAAGCATAATAGTAAACAAAAATTGTTGTAATGAAATTTAATGCTGTTCCACACATTGTAGTGGAGAATGTGCATTGAAACTAGTTTTATGAATTATATACAGATGGAGGACAAAATAATACGAACACCAGTGAAAAAGTATGACGTATTTCACACCTGCAGTCCAGCCGCGCCACCTACAACAGAAGTCTGCCACCAATTGAGCGTGAAGAGGAAGGTATTAGTCTCTCAACAGCAGTCACCTGCGTTGCATGCGTCTATCAAACTGTCTGTGATAAGTTGAAATGTCAGACCTGTCTGAGTTCCAAAGAGGAATGATTGTTGGAGCGCGTTTAAGTGAAGCATCGGTTACGGAAGCAGCAAACCTTTTGGAGTTTGCAAGGAGTACGGTAAGGATGACAGCACACATGAAAGAGGGTAAGACGACGTCTTCAAAGCACAACAGTGGCCGAAAGTCAAAGCTTTCTGATTGGGGTAGACGCGTCTTGAAGCGCATAGTAGCCCGAAAGCACAAGTAATCGTTATCCGAGATAACATTCGAAATGAACAGTCATCTCCAGGACCCCGTTTCAACAAAAACTGTCAAAAGGGAACTTCATGCAGCGAACATTTATAGCAGAGTGACAATTCGTAAGCCCTTGGTGACAGCAACTAATGCTTTCAAGCGACACCAGTGATGCAAAGATCACAAAGGCTGGTCCCCACAGCGTTGGCAACAGGTAATATGGTCAGATGAATCGTCATTCACCCTATTTCAGGCGATAGGGCGCGTTTATGTGTGGAGAACGCCTAAAGAAGCGTTTAATCCTGAATGCCCCTTGCCGACTGTGAAGCATGGGGGGGGGGGTCCCATTATAGTATGAGGTGCGATATCTTAGCGCGGTCTTGGACCACTTGTTATTCTGCATGAGAAAAATCAAATCCAATCTCTATCTAAGCATTCTAAGGGATCATGTCCATCCTTATGTCCAGACTGTATTCTCTAAGGAGCGAGCGCTTTTTCAAGACGACAACGCCCCTATCCACACTGCTAGGTGTGTTCAAGCATAGTTCGAAGAGTATGACGATGAAGTTGAACATTTTGCCTGGTCCCATCAGTTTCCGGACTTGAATATTATTGAACATTTATGGAATATTTGGAGTCCAAACTTCGTTCCCGATTTCCACCTCCATCCAGCCTTTCGGAATTAGAGACCGATCTGCAGTAGGAATGGCTTAATATCCCTTTAAATATTGTCCATGACCTTTATACATCTATCTCACGTAGCATTAAATTTGTACTTCAGTCAAAGGGTGGTTCAACCTCCTATTAATAAGGATTTTCCATTATTGTACAAATGTTCGTATTATTTTGTCCTCCATCTGTATGTGTTTACATAATTCAATAATATTCAAAATTATCATCTAAATTGGTCCAATTAAGACACAACAAAAATTCTTGGAAAATTGAATATACTCAAGTATATATAAATAAAAAAAGGAAATGGAACATAGTTAATTCTGAAAATTACAATACACACGTTTCTTCAAGTATGAAGTTTGATGTTTATATATATTAAAATATAAGAAAAATGTAACACCATAATGAAAATAAAAATAAAAATTATTAAAACTAAATATTTAAGTAATATTAGATATCAATAATAAGAATTAATTATGAAAAAATAAGAAGAGATATAGTAAGACAAGTGAAAATTGAAGAAATAAAAATCATTTGAAAATAATGAAAACGGAAATAAAGACATTTAATACTGCCACTGGCTTAGGAAAGTGGACAAGCTACTTATACATATATTAATGATCAAACTTAAGAAGTCAGTCATAGTTTTATGAAAAAGGAAGAACCTAAATTCATGAGTCATGGAGAAAAATGCACAAAAGAAGAAAATATTAAGGGGGAAAAACTCCACATATTAAAAAAACCCATGTAAAACTTAAACACTTAATTGTGGATTGCTTTAAAGCAAAGTAAGAGAAAATCGATTAAATACAGAATCAAAATAAATAATAATAATAATAAAAACTCACAAAGGATTTCACCAATATTGAAATAACCATTTCGTCCAAAGATAAATTTTGGCACCTTTAAATGTAATTATCTAAAAACTAGTACTGACCTCTACGTACCCAAATTAGAAGTAAAATACCAGTAACTTATAAACAAAAATTATAATTAAAATCTTCACACAAATATTTTTTAAAGAAATATCACGGCTAAGATAAAACGAAAATTAAATGTATTGAAAAGAATTAAAAGCAAAAAAAAAAAAAAAAAAAACCATCAAAAAAAGAAAATTAAGTGTTATAACTTTTATAATTTAAATTGCGGGGTTTTGGAAATTCAATCGGAAAATGAACTTGAATACACATATGATAAAATTCATTTAATTATTTTGTATCTTTACAGATCTAGTGGCTCATTTAATATTACATAGAATATAAGTATGTAAAATATTTTTTTTTAAAATCGATAATCAAATTACTTTCACAGAAAGATACTGCATTCACAAATTTCTTTTCGTCAAAAATATTACTAGATATTCCATGATACCCGATTTTCAATTAAGTACCTAAGTTTTCATTTTCTTAAATAATATTATTAGTTTGTATTAGTTATACATAAGAAATATAAACGATAAATCAGGTTTAAATTATGGGTAAAATTTATTTTTGAAAATTATTAAATCCTCCATGCATCCAAACAATTATTATCCTCACAAGATTTTGTTCACAGAAGAGTAAATATGTATAAACTAAAGAATTACTAGCAGGAGCCCTTGGAGTATGCCTTTAATTTGTTTTTTGTTTAACGCGCAACAACTTCGTTTATATTGCGCAACGTCTTTGAAGGAATCGTGACTCGAATCAGGTGTTTAACTAACGTCTCAAACCAAAAAATGCACAATTAACCCGCCGTTCTCACATTCTCTACAATGTGGGTTAATCTAAAATGATATTATTTATCTAGTCCTTTTAGTTAGCCATGGCAAATTACAACGGGAAAGTTAGAAACAGTGACGTTATTGGATATTGAATGCTTGAGTGACATTTTCGTAACATGCGTTAAGTACCCGGTTAACTTACCTACGGAACACCTACTACATTAAAAGTGCTTTTGAACTAAACATTTAACCAATCATTGGTAGAAGTTAATACTTTCAACAATCTGGAATTAAACATTAGTATTTCGTTTTAAAAATATATTGGAAATTAATATTCAGTTAACGATTCAAGTAGAATACAGAAATTGATTTAATAGTAAGAAGAAAAGTTATAAAATTGCAACCTGAATGTGGAACATCTAAAAAATTTTATATAATTTTATCTTCATTTTTCCCACAATGTTGCAATAAATTATATTCTTTAGTTATTATTATAATTAATATAATTTATCATTCTTTATTATAGTTGATGATACTGGTAACAATATCAAATACTTGAATGATACGAAAGCAGGTTATCCGTTATACATGGCGCCATCTGTATGCTAAATAATAAAGTTAACACTTAAATAAATAATTTTGTTAATGTAAGCAGGAGTGAATTTGCCATATCATATAATTTGGCTTTTATTTCAATGATTAAATAAATAAAAAGCCGTGTAAGTAAATTAAAAATATGATTGAATCAATTATTAATTTGAAAGAAGAAAATTTATTGGAATTTTAAATAAAAATTATTAAATTTAATTAAAAACCAAAAGTTGAAAGCTTTTTTTTTTAAAATGCATATAGCGAGATTATCGTTTTGAAACTGGTCATACCTGATATATGCTTGTAACTAACAAAGTATGTTGTCTAATAGCTCTTATAATATAGTAGAATATTTAAAGCTAACCTTTCTTTTCCTTCAAAAATTGGATATATATGCTACATTAAAAAATTATCTAAATTGGTCTCGTCAAAAATTGAAGACTGGCATATCTTATCTCATACCCTCATAAATAAATGAGGTCCATTTTGAATGTAACATTTAGCATTGAATTTCATTCTGTGATGTGATGGTTGAAGCTCGTTAATTGTATGATTTTAAAAAAAATTTAAAAAACAAAAAAAATGTAAGCTTTTTTCTTACTATGTTATTATTACACATTTGTGTGGATCAAAAAATCTATATATTTAATATTACGTGTAATTCATACACTTAAAAAACTACTTTGGAAAAGCCCCGATTTTTAGGCAATGCATTTCATGCCAAAGAACAAATTAAATGAGAAAAGAAAGAAGAAAATATATGTCTACTAAAAAAATTGATTTTTTTTGAGGAAATTTTTGAGTGAGTAAAAAAAAAAAAAAGTTATATATTCATTATAATCTTCCTGTTATGTCAAGATTCTATTTTCGTTGAATTGAGGTAAAAATTAATAAGTAATTTATCTGAAACGTATGAGGAGTTGGTATTTTTAAATTCAGTAGAGATTTAGCATTTCTCTGGAAATTGAAATATCGCAGTTTTTTTAAGTTTATACTTCTATATAATATAAGTGATTTTTTTTTTCATTTGATATTGTAGAAAAATTTTACTAAGACGTTTCGCATAAGCCGCAAATGCTGTTAATTAAAGAATTTTTCTTAGTTATGACGTCGTCCAAAAGACAGCCTTTTTTTCATAATTATTCCCATATTAATGGATCAATTAAATAACTTATTTAATTAACATCTAAAATACAATTTTTTCATTAGAAATTCATTTTTTTACAGTATAAGGTAGAATGGAGTTATGGAAATATGTTACAATTCATTTTTTTTTGCGTAACTATTTAATAATTCATATTTTCCCCAACATTATTCTTCAGATTTCATATATATATATATATATATATTATTTCAAAAAATTACTATCGATGGAAAAGTGTTAATTAAAAAAAAATTATGTTGTGAAATGTTTAAGACAATTAATGTTAGAGAATCCTCTTTTTTTTAGTTTCCATAACTCAAAAACATCCCTGCAGAATTTTACGAAATGCAAAATTTGAATTCATTTTAAGTTGAAAAATCAAACACGCGAAAACACATAATCTAACATGAATAAATCCTTTTTAGGTGTTAATTAATCAATTGACATTATACATTAGTTCTATTTGAGTTATTAAGAGTGATATTGGTTTGTTTGCCTGCGATGAGAGTTATGGAATTTGTTAAGGACGCCCCATTTTTTTCATTACAACTGTGTATATGCATATCGTAATTACTGAAGAATATTATAAATTACTGACCTTTGAGGTCAAAAAAATGAGTTGACTCTGAAAGCAAAGATTAATAATTTGTATTTTTTGGAAAGCAGTAAACTTAAGATAAACTGGTTTGGAGCGATTAAGTTTGAATCATTGAAAAGAAGCAAATATAAATACGAAAGAGTCAATATATGAAGGAGGAAAAACCCTACTCCGGTGTTTAAGAGAAAGGAAATTTTTAGCGGAAAAAAAATTTCTGCTTGAACAAGTTAATGAGTTCATATTAAGACAAGACAAAAAAAAAAAAAAAAAAAAAAAAGAGAGAGAACAGTTTATACTAAAATCTTTGAGCAAATAAATCAATAAACATCTTAAAATTCATCATCAAAAATTCGTCTAAAAATGATAACAGAGATTTTCAAGTAACAAAAATTTTATTGATAAATTTTAATTGTTCCATAAAATGGTCCAAAAACGTATTATGTCATGGAATGATATTACAATAGAAGTTAAGATTGAATGCTAAATAAAATTTCCGTACTTAGCAAAGCGCTTCAAAAACGATGATAATTTTAAATTTTACGAATGCAAATTCCATTTTATGTCCTTGTTCGTTCATTAATGGTGAAGGACTCGTGAACCAAAAAATTTCGAAAAGATAATTTTTCTTCAATAAAACCGGTATTGGAGAAAATTGAAAGTTTTTAGCTACGGTATATCATTAAATATAGATTCATTCAGGAATTTGAAAATTCAAAATCTCTTTATTAAACAGCGATTAACCCAATGAGCTTAAATGATTATGCTTATTATAGCAATGAGTGAGAATTTCTATCAAGAAATGGTACGGAAGGAACAGAATACTCTACTGACAGAAGATAACCATTATGGCCGCCATTTCGCAAATACATTGAAATTTTAGGCTATTAAATTAGATTTAAAAATACTTGTCTTCAATACGTTTAAAATATACTATCAAACCAAATTCATACAGAGGGTGTTACTAAAACATGAACAATACTCCTTAGAAGTCAGCTTAAAAGTTAATGTTGTAGATTAACTTCTTGTAACTTTGGATCAACTCAGTTTGGAATCAGTATCAGCCAGATGTGATAATGAAGCGTGACATGAAAGCTGAATTTGTCACAATCTTAAGCAATATTACATTTTCAAAACACGTGATATCAACTTTCATCATAGAATTTGGATGGATTTTGTAATGTTTGACTGTTAGTAATGAGTTACTGGGCTTGGCGTAATTCTTTTGCGCAGAATAAGATTTGCCGTCTGGAAGGAGACGGGTATTGGTCTTCCGTAGAGAATGTGTTCTCGGAGAAAGCTCCGATTTTATGGCAACACTCAGCTCCTATTTGAAAAGCCTCCAATGAGAAGGTACTTTGTAAAGCATCTCTGATTTTAGCGCAACGCACAGCGCATATTGAAAGCTTTGTTTTCCAGTTGGACACATACACGCTGTCGCGGGCTTTTATATATATACATTCTAAAGAAATACTTTGGGGGCTTTATTGAAGAAGGGAAAACATTTCAAGTTTATTCTGACAATTATGCTTCAATATAGGAGAGGAAGCGGCATTTCGAAACGAACGTGATCTAAAACCAATTTTTCGCGGAATATTGACTGATATTACATAATGCCTTTAAGCAAACATTCATTAATTCATGAAATTGATAAAGAAAGTGAGAGCTGTTCACAAAAATTGCAGAGAGACTACAAAAGAAAAGAATTCATGTATTTGATAATGCAAATTATAATTCATTAAAAGTTAAAAATTTCCAGATACTATGATAGAGTTTATTTAAAACTAATTGAAGTACCTGATATTTACTAGGGAATAAACTAGTGTTTAATAAGATTGTGTTTTGATATTAAAATATGTCCCTGAATCTTAAACTATTATCAATTCTCAATCCCTTCTTCCTCACCAATAAAAAGGAAAAGCTCTAATTATTTATCGCAAAAGGACCAAAGCAATATTCTTTACCAATTTATTAATTTTTTTTTAATGTTTAGAAGTATCTTATTGTTAAAATAATCAATACTTTAACCAACTTGAAAATTTTATTTCACACAAATTGAGGTATTCTGTAGATTTAATATTTGCAAACATGTTGTAACAAATAGAAAGAATAGCAAAAGAAATGCGAAGTGATGCTATTTCATTGCAACATCATGACATTTAGGTTCTAAAACATGCCAAGAAGAAAGTCAAATTTTGAAAAAAATGTTTGAAGATATCGAAACAAAAATTATGGCCTTATAATTGTTCTAAAACTCTATATAATTGGATTTTATTTTCAACAATATTTCTTGGAATCCTGATCGTAGATAAATTAAATTTAGTAAATTTATATATCAATAGACATGTAAGAAACTAATCAGATATCCTTCATTTTTACACGATTTTTTTTCAATCCAGTAAGAATTGCAAGAGAAATATTTCAGTGCTATAAAATTTTTTCTTGAAATTTAAGTTCATCATTGATGATAGCAAGGAGGGATAATAAGTCAACAAAGCGTCATCTCTCAATTGTTTCTAAGTTATATATAAGATTATTGCCAGAATTTTAATTTTAAGAATCCCGGTGCATTGAAAATATGTTGAGTGCCCATTTATGTGATAAAGCTTTTTAGAAGTCAATCTTGAGGGAGAGAGAAAGAGAGACGATAAATTCTTGGGCAACTTCTTCAAAAGGATCGACTCATTTGAAATTCATGTAGGTAGGGAACGACCTTGCTATCAGAAGCAAGTCTGTTTGATTGAGAGGCTTTAAAATCTGTCAAGGCCAAGAAGTAGGTGATTTCAATCGACAGCATACAAAGAGATTTGAGAAATTCTAATTAATGTTGAAAATTGTTTATAAGCTCATTCTGTTGTGCCATGACAGGATGACAGTGATGTATAACTCTTTTAATATGAGAATGAGCAGTAAATATTATTCATTTATTTATTTAAGTTTTACAATGCCCAGAAAAAATATAATCCAGTTTCGATTTTTGTTGTAGGAGGAAAAGAAACTATAAATTCGTGCGTCTGTGTATAAGATGCTGACGAATAGTAGATTATTCATACTTCATCTGATTTTTAATTCTGGTTGTAAAACTAAAAAAAATTAAATGAGGTTCGTATTGATTTTTTTTTTTTTTTTTTTTTGCTTTTGAGCCATCAAATTATATTTAATAACTTATTATTTAGAGCAGTGTATTTTAAGTTTTTTAGTCTTGTGTCTTCTAAATTTAAAATTATCGAATGATTCTCCCCCTCCCTACGACGATAAAGATGCATGAAAAATAATTGTATTTTTTTAAAATTTCTTATTTATAAGTAAATAAATAAACTTAATTTTTAATTTATGTAATTTTTAGTAAGAACTTTTGTTAAATTAAAAGGAAATACTCATAATTTTTACAATACATGAGTGGAAAAAATACTATCTTAAAATAGAAATAAAAAACTTCAGCAACATTAAAATTAATTGAGCCTTAAAATCTTCAAGTGGCAGGTGATGAAAATTCAGAGAATGAAGCATCAACTCGAGCGTTGTCATCACTATCTTACATGACCACCAATAGCTTCAGGGAGATGATAATACTGGTTAATAAGGTTTCTGTTCCTCATCAAGTAAGCGGTGATATTTATATTTCAGAAAGTGTTGAAAATGAATAGGACATTAAACATATTCCATCATTCACAGATTTTTAAGAAATTCAAAATCTTGAAAATCTCACAATTTTATAACACATATTCAATACAATTACTGTATAAATTTTGGCATTAGTATTAATAAAGGATTAAATAACCACTAATAAAGCATAAGATTAAAGTAAAAAATTGAAAATGTATTTTGTTTATAAAGTTTTGGAAAAATTAAAGAGAATTTTTATGGAAAGAAATGATATTCTTAAGAAATGTCCCAAGTTTGACATTTTATGTAACAGTAAAAGCTTTAACTGTGGATAACTTCTCATTCAGTATCTTCTTTAACAAGGCTCTAAAAGTAATTTTTGATTATATTGGGGGGGGGGGGTCTTTCTTTCATGATATCGATTTTTTTATTACAGAAATATTCTGATGGAAGCGATTCCTATGCTCGTCGCTAACGGCCTCCATACATTCAGGGAAATTTTTTTTAATGAGAAACCAAGAAATGAATTTTTAATGACATTGAACATCCTGAATATTTGGAACTTTTTAACATGTCTTTCATTAATGTTTCATAGTTAGGACTTTGATAATTTCCTAGAAATGCGTCACAACCTTTTTAAAAATCAATCCAAACTGCTTTTTCGAAACCATTTAATGTATCCTTAGAATTTTTTTTCCTTCATAAGGCACCTAATTTGTAGGCCAACGAAATATCCTCCTTAACTTTAGTGCATTTTTGCGATGGTAACTGTTCTTGCAGGTATTGAAATCCACGTCCTTCTTTATTCATATTTTTAACGAAAATTCTTCATCAATTCCAACCTTAAGTGTAAAGGTGGGAGAATAACTTTCTAATCAGAGGGGCTTTTTTGGATATATTTTTCAACTGCTGTAATAATTAAAGTTGCATCTATGGATCAAACATATATAAAAGAAAAATGTAATATAGTTATACTGATATACGATAGCCAATGTAATCCAAAACATATGAATGAAAATCCTTAAAATTGGTGAGTGACAGATACTTTTTAACAAACATATTATGTATTTTTCAGCACCCTAAAATCTATAAGAAATATAAGAAATACCCAATGCATATTGAGGAATAGAAAATTCTTTAAGATATGATTTTCAGTGTAATCAAATGCATAACTGAACTAAGATAACTATTATACATTCTAGAATGATCCAATATGTATTTTTGACAGCATTCGATATAATTCGATGGTATAACTGATTTCGAAGTCATAGAAAATATGTGAAAAGTGTGTAAATAGATCAAGGATGTGTATTTTAATGAAAAGTAACTTCTCAAAGCTTAGCAAACTTTGAAATTCTATTCTTCCCGTGGATACTCAAGGCATGAATAGCGATGATGTTAAATAGTGCAACTTAAACAAAAAGTTAGGTTTTGGGGAAAATAATTTCCTAGGAAGAATTTACGTGTCCATAATAGAGTGATGATTAAAATATATAACTACAGCCGACTCAACAGGTATTTCAGATAGAATTTTTGACATGGTCTATTCTCGAATTTTTCCTTCGACTAACATCTGGGGTCTCTTTCTGACTTTATATTTAAGTTCACGCCTTTTTTCCAATCAAATAGAACGTGATGCAAATCAAGCAAAACTTTAGAAGTGTAATAAATACAGATAATCAAATCGTATAAAAATGCCAGCGAATTGAGTTGATGGATAATAAGGTTACAGTAATAGGAAGGGTAATAGTGTGATGCGTGCGGAAGTCTTAGAGTGTATCGAGTTGATTTGCAGAGTTTAGGACTTAACGTTGTCAGAACAACTGAATACTTGAAGGAGATACTCGCATCGTATTCCGAGAGGCATATTCTTTGATAGATTATAGCGGATAGAGACATTAAATGTTTTAAGAGCATTTCCCCTTTTAGAGGACCAATAAAAAGTATATTTCTCCGGTAAGCGTATTCCTTGATATGTTATAGAAGTTGTTAGTACTCTCGGATTGAGACATTAAACTGTTTGAGAGCAACCCCCTCCCTTATTATTGGATAATTAAAAACTATATTTTGGATATAATTGACTGTTTAAATCATACTTTGTCTGTGGTTTAGCATAAGTTGAATTTTATATCTTGTAATTAGAGTAACAATTACGATGACAGACGAGAGGGTAACAGGATTCCGTCACAAATTCATTATGGAAAACAGTGCTTGAAGCGAAAAAAGGTTTTAATCTCAACTTCTAGAAGGATAATAATTAAATTAATCAACCATGATCTGCAATAACTATACAAGTAACTCCAAAAACTAACAATTGTTTTTATGCATACTTTGGACTAGTGTAATCATTTACATTTTTCGTGAAGGCGATATATGCTAAAAAACAATTATTATTCATCAATACAAAACAAATGATCATAGGTGAACGAGTTGGCCCATTAATGTAATCAATAATATTTCATCTGAGACGGCAAACATCTTTTTCTCTTTTGATGCAGTCTTCTGAATCAGCATTTGAGGGATTCCATCCCACGGCGCCAATGAGCTGCGACACACTTCAAAGGAAAAAAAAAGCCACCTGATATAAAATGAAGCCTATCATTTCTGTAAGAGTTACGATAAATCTCCTGTCACAATCTTTCAGTATATCGTAGGATGCGGGGATATGGCATCTAGATGTCATTATAATAGATGATGACGACCATAATCATTTTCTATTGACAGGCTTACCCTTATGAACTAGCTTATTCATGCCTGGCATACCTCTGAGCAACGAGTTGATGTTTTGCACAATAAAAGTAGGCATTCATTGACTATCCTCGGTTGTCAAGTCCTTTGCATATTCTAAGTAATTCCGTACCTGTTGACCTTATATTTGCATTCAGATTATTTCTTACTGCATTATATTTTTATTTTGTGTAAGTGAATATTTAAATTTCTTTTTAAATAATAAGAGTGTAGTAACACTGGCTTCTTTAAAAGGCACAAATTTATGCAACAAAAATTTTATGAAAAGTACGACAGATTCCGTTGACATTTATATCGAAATTATTGGATTAAAATTACGAATTTATCAAGGTAGGCTTAAAATGAAGTCGTATTTAAAAAGATTATCAAGCTATCTAGAATAATTCAATTATTAGTTCAACAAGAAAAATATAATTTGTGATTTTAAATCAATATTAAGACATAAATTGTATTTCAACGGTCAATATTTAAATATGTTTTGTCATCTAATTAAACTTAATTAGTTTAATTTCATTTAAATGTATACTATTTAATTTATTAATTCAATACAATACGCATTATAACTTTTACATAAATTTTAAACATGCATTATATATTTGAATCGTTGAATAAATTTGTTCAGAATAAATATGGAGTTGTAAATATAGATTCCTTTCAAATATTTCCGCATATTTCTATTCTACATACACAAATTCGTAACGTATTATTTCATAAATTCGGAAAACTGGGTCTATTAAGAAAACGGATTGTTCGAGACAAATAAGGCAAAGGAGAGAGAGAAAGAGGCTGAGAGTGTAGTTGAAAGAGGTATTTCAAGTGTCAATTTCAATATTGAATTCAAATAAAAGTATGAAAACTTTTGTTTATAATAGCTGAAATGCTTAAAAATATTCAGATAGATTTCCTGTAATTTTTAGAAACGTAGGATTTATTGTAATATGTAATTTTCTCTCTTACTTGTGAGTCAACGTATAAAGAAATAGATGAATATGAAAGAAAATGTGACAAAGAATTCACTGACGAGTTTGATTTATACTGTCTGGTTTGTATTTCAAAGTACTTCATAGAAATTATGAATATTACAAATGAAAATTAATAAAAATGATGATTTATTGTTTGATTATTAAATAAAACAGTAATGTGGATTTATATTTATAATGGAGATATATACGTCTTCTCATTATTCAATTATCTAATAATTATTCATCAGTCTGAAATAATCTGCACGTATCAATCTTGCTCTCCTTTGCTTTGTATAAATCACACAAGAAACATATCAATTTGTCCAACTCACAATCGCATAGCTCATAATACAATGCTCATAAAAAGTTAAAGCGAATAACTGTGCCTGAAACATCTGGAAATTCAACGTCTCATCATAAAGGTTATTTCGAATCATTAATGAAAATAAATACAAATTACAGGGTTATTCAAAATGATTCATCCGATATCAAAATTCCATGTTTTCATGAACGACACAGAATGATAAGTAATGCATGAATGTAAAGGGAAAATATAGGAGATTTTATTTTTACAAGTGTTTGATGTAACTTCCTTTAGTTCCACATATAACGTCGATTTTCGATATGTAAATTCCTTCCGAAGAAGTTGCAAAGTGTCTCTGGTAATTGATTGTACAACAGCAGAAATCCGTTGTTTAAGTTCAAATTAATTTGGGGGTATGCTTGTGCGATATTATACCTTTGACAAAATCTTAAAAGGAGAAATTGCATGGGGGCTTATTAGGTGAGTTAGGTGGTCAGCTGTGTAACATCTAGCTATCTGTGCCACTGCTAGCGATCCATATGCGAGATAGCATCTTGAAAGCTTCCAAAACAGCTTGTTGGAAATAATTTATTTGAAAACCACCAGTAGACGCTAAATACTCGTTTAAAGTATGAGAGCATATAGAATCACGGGGAAGTTTTCAGATTACATTTAGTTCTTGACCGCGTAAGGCTGATTTGTTCCTTGTTTCGGATGTAATTTTTCTCCTGACATATTTGGCGCGTAGATATTGTAATAAATGTGATAGAAAGGCATCTCCCTCTCTTCTGAATTTTGGATTATTGTTCCTTAAAACAGCTCTCGAGAAACAGCTTCACGAAAAATACACAAGACCCAACTATTTTTGACAATACAAAACTTTACAGTTTTTCTTTGTATTCGTGTATTACTTATCATTCTGTGTCATTTATTTTTGAAGATATGAAATTTTAAAATCGGATGAATAATTTTGAATTACATTGTACATTGATCACGGTAAGTTTTTTCTTTGCTTGCAATTATACTTCCAATCATTTTTATTTTGAAAAGTTAATTTATTTATTATTTGAATGTTATTCAAATTTAGCATATTTAATTCCTTTCTTCGAATGAACCATTTCTAATGTTTTAAATAAATTTTTGTGAATATTTTTGTTGCACTGAAGAACTTAAACTTGGATTATTGGATGAGTGCTTTGTTATTTGAAAGTGGAAGGGACTTATTTTTTTAGGTGTATAAGGATAGGAAGGGTAAAAATTTATATTTTTGATCAACAAAATTAGCGGTATTTCTTACTTGAAACAAAAAAATTATGCAACTTTTTTTCGTAAGAAATGTGGTAATTTAATGTGCATATGGTCTTCGTTATACATGAGTAATATGTCAGTAGTTATATCATTGTTAAGCTTCTTAAAAGAATTCATCAGTTTTACTTCACAAAATCATTTTGCGCTTTCATTTGTATTTTAAAGCTGTGTAAAGGACTAAACAAAACAATTTAAACCATAGCTACTGTGTTTCTATATTAACTAAAGTTTGTAATACTTTCACTTAAGAAAACAGAATAATTTTCTTATTTTCCATTCTCTAATTTAAAAGTAAAGAGTCCATTCCTATTTTGTGATCTAATTACAATTTATCCTTTTAGTTATTAGATCCCACTCTCATTAAATCTGTTTAATAGGTTTTCAGGTAGTCATAAACATGTCAGAAATAATTACCATATGACCAGGAAAAATAATTAGTATAAATGTGATCACTATGTAACCGGTAGAAATAACTAGTATAAAATCAATTGCAAGATAGAAGCGGATAGATCCTCTATCCACTTTTGCTCTTGTCTGTTACAATCTAGAACGCAGCGCTTTATCTCTTGTCTTCTTCAATTTAATAATGGTTGTCTCCCCCTCTCAGCTAAAATAAATAAGCACCCCTGAATATTGAATATTCATGGGTGTTTATGAATATTCAAAATTCATGGATGTATATTCGAATAGAACTTTTATTTACTTTATTAATTAATTTTCAATTCCTTATACATATATACCCTACAACATGCTTACAGCGACCTTGCATTTACAATGTATCGGATTGCCGTGAGAGACAACTCTCTCCTATAATTCATTAGCCCCCCTGTGCTGAAGACACCTCCTCGCTTTCGTAGATGGCTCCCGCCAGTCTTTCAGATAAAGTCTTTCCAATTCCTTGTGATTTCTCAAGCCGCCTCTCTAACCAAGACTTTCCGGTCCTAGTGACTTCCCAGCCTTGTCTCGTCCTTGGACTTCGCTTGTCGTCCACCACACTTTCCCAGTAGCATCTCTCCGCTATTCCGAACCTTGCATCGTCTCCTCGGGGAATAGCGCTGTCTAGTGAGAGAGCTGACTTCAGCAAAACTTACCACACTCGGCTATTTTGACATACTCGTGTCCTCACAGTAGCCTTAAAATCTGGAATACACATAAAACTAAAAGAAAAAAAAAAACGGGAATCAGTACACAAATCACAAAAAATCACAATTATTCCGCCTTTTCTGACTATTATCCAGTCCAAAGATCCATTTGATATGCTGATGACAATATCCTATTTGGCTTCTCTAGCTCTCCAATTTTGGCTTTCGGTGTCCTTAAATCTCCTATGTTGTGTCGCTCTGATCTGTTTTCGAACTGACATCCTTCTCTTTCCAACAGAGTTTAAAGCACTTTTGAAGAAAAGTTCCATGATTTCACGTTCCTTGATTGGGAGATAATGCACGCAAATCCGTTCCAAAGCTGTAATTCTATCCTTTCTCGCGAGTTTTACTTATGGTTTCCCTTTCCAGTGTAGATGTTGAGTACGGTCAATTTTCTTTTCGCCTCCTTATCCAAAACAATCTTGCTCGAATGCTAGATTGCCCAGGAAAAACTCCGAAGAAGGATTCTTGGCACCTGAAATGGTCGAATGTCTCCCTTTCGCAACACGTTCACCCAGCTTAAGGGGTAAGGATCCGTCAATAGCTGTTTACTGATTATAATTTTACACTCTCGAGTGCCTTTCCCCAACAAGTTCGTCCAACTCATAATGCCTACTTCATAAAGATAGCATTTTACTGCAGTTTTGTCAATTTCAACATTTTTCTTCGTCTCGTTCTCGAAGAAACTAAGCTGTCCATCGGGTTTTACTTCCACCCTTTGTGGCCATGCTTCCTCGATCTTCGAATACAGGGCGATGGTTGTATGTATGCTGTCATTCCTCCTACAGCTCTTTTATGCGAGTTTTGACACCTAATTTTTACCAATTCACGTTGTTTTTCCATTTGTAATAATTTTAATCACTGATTTTCCTGTTTATGTGCCTGTAAAGGCTAATTTATTTCTTCTTCATATTTTCGTTCCTCAACTATAAAATTTAGTTGATCGGTGACCAATTATGGTACATTTAAAACATTCAAAATTATTTTCTTTTTAAAACGTTTTATTGTATTTCACTTGGTGTGTGTGTGTCATCAAATTTTCGATCGTTAATTTTACCAACTTCCCATTAAGCTAGAGCTCTTGAAACTTTGGGAATCGTTCTTACTTGCCTAACAATGTAATATTTAAACATTTGTGACAAGTTTTAACTAATATTTTTTTAAATAATGCAGTTTAGCCCAACTGCTTGCCGTGGTTTCAAAAATTGCCAAACTTGGCGATTTTTTTTTTCTGGCTGAACGTTAAGTCAGTGAAGCGGACCAGCGGATTTGGCAAAATACCACCAAATAATTCATGTCTCCAAGAGTGATTTGACTAAACTGCATTCCAACCATTTAATTTACCGGATGAATTAATTTTAGTTAGTTTTAACGTTTTTATGTATTTCACTTGGTGTATGTGAATAGGAGTGTCATCAAATTTTCGATAGTTAATTTAAAGAACTTCCCATCAAGCTAGAGCTCTGAAATTTTGGGAATCGTTCTTACTTGCCTAACAATGCAATATTTAGACATTTGCGATAATTTTTAAATAATATTTCAATAATTTTTTTTAATAAATTTTGCCGCCATATAAAAACGTTGTTTTTAAAAACGTTGTTTTTAAAAACGTTGATTTTTATCTCGAATTATTTAATTTAATATACGGTTAAACCATCTGTAGGGGCATCCATTTTGAAGAAAAGTTCAATTAAATCCCCTTTTGTTGCATTCCTAAGCATTTTTCTTTTCTAAAATATTTCTAGTTCAAATACGAATAATCAAAAATTGTCATTTCCATTCTTTTGCTGCGTTTGTATTCTACAAACACTTTGTCTTCCTTATCCATAATCCAGATAAACTTTAGTCCAAACACGCTCACACTTTAAACTTTTTCACACTATTTTTTTTAAACTCTCTGTCCAAACCCGTTGAATAAAATCAAGTCCATCAAAATTTCTAATTATCTTTTGAAAAATCTAAATTCACAGGTTCATCCCGGACAGAACGTCCACTTCCGTAGTGTTTGGGAATTATAATCTGTGTTCAAAGGGTATGCAAATAATGAAACGTTATTATTCACAAAGGATAGTTTAGCTTAGATAAATGACAAATGCACTTGCTAATACTACAATATGTTTACTGCGTCCTTGCGCTTACAATACATCTAAATCCCGTGACAGACCAACTCTCTCCTATAATTCATTAGCACTCCTATGCTTAAGACATCTCCTCGCTTTCGTCGATGGCGCCCACCAATTTTTCAGATAAAATCTTCCCAATTCTTTGTGGCTTCCCAAGCCACCTCTCTAACCTAGACTTTCCAAGTCTGCTCCTAGTGGTTTCCCAACACCGTCTCGCCCTTGGACTTCACTTGTCCGTCCTCCACGCTTTCCCAGCGGTGTTTCTCCGCTGTTCCGTTCCGGTATCGTCTCCTCTGGAATAAGGCTCTCTAGTGAGTGTGCCGACTTCAGAAAAATTCTCTCCCAACCCCACACATATGTGGGATACAGTAAATCCTTAGAAACTCCAAGAGATGGCTCTCATAGCATCGAAAATGGTTTGATTTTGTAAACATCATGACTCATTAGACAGCTGTCAAAGTCTCAGTTACTCATATTAGTGATCATTATACTTTTTGCACCTCAAAAATTCCTCGTTATAAATTTTCGAAATAATCCTCGCTTTCTTTGGAGCAGATTCATCGGAAACAAATCCATATTTTTGATTGTGTATAACGATTAATCAGTGTATAAAGATGAATATATCGATCATCGACGGTGACAACTCGACGCAACAGCAATCAAATTTGAAGACTACCAAATCAAAAGTAACTTATGAATCAGTGTCAAATTTGTTTCGGCACCATTTAATAGCTGGAAGTAACAACAGTTGACCTTAATGATGCCATCTATTTGTAAATACAAGTACTTTTTGAACCATCCTTGTTTAAATGTTTGTGTAGGCGTGCAATTAATTCATTTTATCACCTTTTTAATTTTGGTTCTTTAAGAGCCAATTCAAATTCACCTGTTCAAAACTGTAACTATTTTCGACTCTCGAGTCACGGGAACAGACTTATCCTTCTGAGCCTCATTAGAAAAGTCAAAAGCATTTTGTAATAAATTAAATTAAGAGAAACAATATTTTATTGAACAAATGTATTTATAGGAAATACAATTTTAAAAACTGCCCTACATTTACAACACAATACTAGTGCTACATTATTAGTGATCAAACGACACCCAACAGCCTTACGCTTCTGGGTCAAATATATTAGGCATGCTGAAAACAGTTTGGCCGCTATTTTTTTGCATGATCCGCGCGTCGCATTCCTTCCCAGCTTCTAGAAATGCAATCCTCTCTCATCAGTGAGTTTGCTAGTTAAGTATACATTATATATCACCCACTCATGTAAAAGAGTCCACACGTTTTTTAAAATGAGCTCAACTTTGTAATTGTTTCTATACAAGAATACAGAAGAAAATTTGTGACGATAGTTGAGTAAATGCACTGAGATATTCCCATTGTTCGCATCATATTCCTTAGTAATGGAATATAATACGAAAGACTCATGATGGGATATTCTTTGTTACTTTTATATATATAATAAAAAAAAGTTTTAATTTTTGTTCATATGACATAGCTCCGCAGGCTGCAGGTTGCCCAGGCCTGATCTAGAAAACAGATAATTCTAGGTTGTATTTTGGGGCAATAACTTAGCATAATTTATCTTGTAGTAGTAATATCAAGCATTAAGTCATGCATAAACTGGATTGAGTTTAACATTTAGATTATTATAAATTATGTATGAAATAATTAATTACATAGCGATTTCACGTTCTTATATATTTGTTTTTTGTTTACTCTTTGATAAAATGTTAGTGGTCATATTTTATATACGTCATGTTCCATAAAATCTCTACTATGCGTCGTCTTCTTTCGATAGAGTTTCGCTTCTACTTTAAGTTTATTTTCAATTTCGTTTCTATTCTTGAAAACACCCAATCTTCCTAATTTTTTTTTTAAAAATTTGATTTATGATTATTTTTGATTAGTTATTTTATTTAATTCTTATGAAATTTTTAGATATATATCACTTGAGGATATATCTCTTATATCATATTATCAGATACTTTTTCTTCCGTTCTTTTCCTATTTTCATCGGTAAATTTTCATTATTTAATTTATTTCGTGCAATATGGCATTGGGTTTTCAAAATTAAGTTTGGCTTAAAGTTTACTCTTTTTTTGGTTCCAGTAAGGATAGGGAAGAAATTTCAAGATAGGTTAAGAATTTCAAAAGTAAATTCTTATTTAATAAAAAAAATACACAACAAAGAGCTATAGCATTCAATAAAAAAGGTGTTCTTTCAATCTGTGTTATAATTGTATCTTATCTGTGTTTTTTAAGGACAATATCTCGATTATAGAAACTTCTTTCTAAATTTTAAAGTCTTCCCATATCGGCCATTATTAAAAACGGGCTTCATTACCAGGAATTGTTGTTACATAAAAATTTTAATTGTCCATGAATAGTGTTAAGTAGTATAGTGTAAAATATAATATAATATAGATAGTGGGAAGCAATAGTATAGAGAGATTGTAGGAAAATTATGTAATACAAAATATTAGGGACTTTCAAGATACTAACACTGTCAAGGATAAAACTTATGGATCCATTTTCGTTTACTGGTTATTCTTAGAATTATCATTTTTTTTTCGTGTATCTTTACCCCTTCTGAGATGTATCCATACCAATTTCGCTGAAAATTAGATGAATGGTTAAAAAAGTAACTAAAAGAAAAAGAAAAATATATTCTACTCATTAAGTTTAATTTAAATTATCATATAAATGTCTTTAAATTTAATGAAACTTTGTATTTTAAAAATTTAATGAAACTTCGTATTTTAAGAATTTAATATATTGTAATTTAATTTAACGTGGGGAGTCTTTTTCCTTCAAATGTACTGAAAATTCATTTAAAATATAATAGCATCTGAACTATAATTTAAAACTGTTACACTGCCCTTTAAGGAATATTGTGGACTATTTTTTTTTGTAAAAGTATGTATGTATGTGCGGATGTATTGTAATTTAATAATTTAATAAAAAATAATCATGAATGTTAGAATCCTAGGAAAGAATGTTCATTTCAAAACTATATTTATGTGTTATAAGAATTATAAAAACGTAGCATTGATATTAAATTGTTGATCTTAATAAACAATGAATGCTACCATCTACTAAGAGCCGCTATATACACTAATGCTTAATAGAAAAAAAATAAAGTTTTAAAAAAATTTTAATTTTCAAATTTTGTGCATAGATCATACTTTGTGAATATATCTCAAATTTGAATATATATTAATATTTTCTGCACAATTTTTTAATGCTTTTGAATATTTATTGTAGTAAATATCTTACCAAATAAATATATTTTTAGGTGTGATTACACAACTATTTATGTTTAACAGCAGAAAATTGGATTTTAAGGTAAGTCAATTCATTAAAAGAGCTTTACGTTTTGAAGCTAATCCAGTTTTCGAGAAAATGTACATACGTGTAGAATCACTTTTTGTGTCATATATTAGCAATAAGTTGAATATTTTTGTGATATCAGTTACATTGTGATGCAATGAATGCTCTAATGAAATACTGCAGTGTCATTAAATGATGTAACATTTATGAGAATTCGTTTTAACTTATTACTATTTGCATCAGTTGTATTCTTATAAATTTAATCATAGCATTTTATGACCTTGTTTTTATATTTTATCAAATGTAAGGTACAGCTTTGACTATAATCACTGAATTTCTTAGATATAATCATCCTAAGATTACATTTCATGTTAGAGACATTTACTTTTTTAGTATTAAATTTTTGTGATTTGCGCGCAAAACCACTTGTGACATTTAATATACATTTCAATATCCTCAATAAATTATTGTTATTTTGTAATTAAATGTACTTAAAAATAAATTATCTCTAATTAAGAGCTGATTATTTGTGAGTATTGTATCTTCAGCAATGAAAGCAATAAAAACTACAGCGAAATTTCAACTTTGTCATTAGCTAATATTTTATCGAAGTATGAAATAAATTTTTATACATGTTTGTCATCTCATTACTGTTATGATGCAAATTTATTCTTAAATAAAAAAAATTATTTATATGTTTAATTGAAGAAATAATTATTGTTATTTGACATTTCTATTCATTATACGTTTGAATGCGCCACAGCTTCTGAAATAATTAGTATGTACTGAATATTTGGAAATATCAATGGTTGATAGGAGTTGAAGTTTTTTGAATTGTGCGATGTTCTCTTAAAGTGTATTTTAGTAGTAAGTTTTTTTTCTTATTGTAAATATTCTCTGATTATACATTGTCTAGTTTCTTTGATCATTCATTTCTTGTAAAAAAAAAAAGATTCTTAATAGACGTTCAAAACAAAATAAAAAAACATTTGATTAGAAAAAGAAACATTTTAATAAACTTTTACATAATGATACGTACATACAAAGCAAAAACATAAAGAGATGGACATAAGAATAGCATCAATATTTCCACGGGCAGTAAGGATTCTGTAAGACTGGTTTGAAAGTTATAAAAAAAGAAGATTGTCACTCCAGAAACCAGACTTTCCACGATGGAAATTAAGAGATATTTTGCTTCTCCCTTCGCAAGTTCAAAAAATCGGAAAGAAAGAACATTTAAAGAATAATTTTTAAGTTTTATAGTATATTTTATTCATTATTACTAAGAGAAGAAAATATTGGAAAATATATTCCAAGGAAGAAAGTTTAAGTAAGTATCAAATTAAGAAGAAAATAGTTTGAACTAAATAAGTTTTTATTTCTAGTTACTTTTCTAAATTCCAAATTTTTTAATGTTTGATGTATGAACAAGCGAAGAAAAAAGCAGGGCCGAATACAACAATAAGTTATTCAAATACCCCAGAAAAAGCAGAACAGACGTTTTGTGTCTGAGAAGTACAACGAAGCTTTTAACATAAAAATCACAAAAGATTAAACAAATTCTAGAAATACTTATTTACATGTATGTAAAAGAATATTTACTTGAATACGATGAAAAGAATTTGTCTGCCTTTAACATTGAAAACTGATTATTGGTATTAAATATAACATGATTTAACAGCAATTTAAATAATATGACACGGACGGATATATTTGCACCTCGTGGAAGTAGGGCATGTAGAAATTGGCACGGAATGCACTAAAAGAAGTCGTCTATTTTATCACAGATTCATAGTAAATTTTAAGTATTCTAGTTAAGAACTAGGAGGGTTGATATCGTACGAGAAAGAGAAATGGTAGGAGTATAAATAAAATTTGTTTGTAGTTAGATTTAAAAATACTTTTTTTTTTAAAAAAAAAAATAAGTTACTTAAAAATTTGAAGAAGGTCAGTCTAATTTCCATCATTAAAAAGTTTAGTATAAATTGAAAAATGACAGTATTAGAAAAAACACAACGCAAAAAACAACTTTTGTGCGACTGAGAACGTTAGGTCCCCTTAATGATCCCCGTATCTTCTCGTTATCATTGAATGTTTGTAAATCTATAGCCCACCAACAGGGGATACTAACCAACGTCCAAACAGTTATCTTAACAGTTCTGCATATGTGTATTAGTAACACATTTATTCAGCTCCTATATCTCCAAGGAGCGATGTTGCTGCTGGCTCTGGTTCTGGTACAACTACTTGCTCCTTTACTTCTGAAGCAGCTGCTTGAAAACCAGCTGGTGGTGGAGGTCGATAAGCTCCACTTCCTTTCAGGCTTTCATTAGGATGATCGGGGTTCTCTCTGTGAGGGAACACTTGAGGCTGATTGGGTGGCTGATGTCCAGGTATCTGCCTGTTTTCATAGTCTGGTCGACCGAGTATTCCAGATCCTGAAGATGTTTGAGGTCCTTGATATGCTGGCTTAACTTGAGAATGTGTTATGGTATTTTGAGAAGGAGATCCTTGCTTGGTAGTTTGACTGCTTCTGGATGGTGTAGAGATTGGTTGATAAGGTGCATTGGGTTGACCAAATTCTGGCTTGGGATATATGTCAGGTCCGCGAGTGTAACTGGAGCCAGTATCATATTCGGGTCTTGGGACCTTTGATTGGATTCCTAGCTGAGATGCAGATTGTGGTTGATAACCACCAGTAGTTTTTACTCCTGAAGGTGAGACAGTTTTGATTCGTTGAGGTTTAAATTCTTGTTGTTGGACATATCCTCCATCACCTCGAGATGGACTACTCACTGGAGACGGGTATCCACTAGCTATAGGTCGTTTTTGGCCGGTCGAAGTCGTTTTCTGCTCATAAGCAGTCGAAGGAGACGATGGTGGACCCGATGGGCGACTCTGTGGTCGAGGCTGATTGTAGCCTGATCCTCCCTTTACGTTGGCATTTGGATGATCAATTGGTTGAGGTGCTGGAATTCGTGGTTGAGAAGGTCGAGAAACGCTCTGAACTGTTTGACTTGGTTGTTTAACTCTTCCGGGTAGTAGGGCTGGTTGTTGAGGACGTGGCTTCTCATAAAGCTGTGAGTCTACTGGAGTAGGTCGTTTAACTGCAGCAGGAATTGAAGGAGGTTGTGGTCTAGCTACTACTATTGGTGCTCTTGGCCTTTGCACTTGAGGCTGTTGTCGTCCACTACCTTGCGGCAATTTAACGCCCGAAACAGATGTAGATGGTGATTTTATTCTTTGTGGCTGTTGATGAATAATTGGATCCCTATAATCTGCCCCTTTGATTTCGCTTTGAGGATGGTCAATGATTTGAATTGGTGGCTGATAAATTCCTCTGGAGGGTTCACTAGGTTTCTTAATTCGATCCTGTTGTGGTGGTTTATATCCACCTGAAGTTGATACGCTTGGTCTTTTTTCAATAGTAGGCTTTATAGCTGTAACTGCTATTTCTGGACGTGGTCTTATTGGCTGTGGTGGAACATATCCTCCTTGTGGAGAAGATGGTCGGCCGATTCTGGTTGGTTCAAATCTAGGAATTTGTGGTGGAGGCTGATTATATCCAGGTCCACCTTTAATGTTTGAATTAGGATGATCAGAAGCAGGTGGGAACACAGGTTTTGGTTGCGTTGGTGGGCGAACACCTCCTGATACTTGAGGTCTAGAAGATGGTCGACCAGCGGGTTTCTGTTGCTCATTTATAATTGATGGAGCAATTGGAGGCTGAGGGTCAATAGGTCTTTGTGGTACTGGTGGAGGTACATAAGAGGGTCTTGATGGTTTCTGAGGAGGTCCAACATTTGTTACTTCTTGCTGTACTGGAGGTGGGATATAAGCTGGTCGAGATGGCTGTTGAGGTGGCTTTGGGAAGCCAACATTTGTTACTTCTTGTTGAACTGGAGGAGGAACAAAAGATGTTTGTGGCCTTGAAGGTTGCTTAGGAGGAGGTGGTGGTGGTGGAGGTACGTAATCCGTATCCACATGTTCTTGCTGAACAGTTGGGGGAGGCACGTACGATGGTCTACCAATAGGCCGTTGTGGCACTGGACGAGGGGAAACGGGTCTTGGAGCAACTGGATAACTAGGGTACTCAGCGCCTACTGGGCGGCTAGGTTGAGGAACTCGAGGTTGCTGAGGTGGTTGGTAACCAACATTACCTTTAAGATTAGCATCTGGATGATACTCGGTCTGTGTTACTGTAACTGGGATTCTAGGGCGAGAAATTGATCCTTCAGGTTGTCGAATTACTGGAGGAGTAAGTGGGGGTCGAGACACTCGTGGTGGAGAAATTACAGGAGGAAACGAGGGTCGAGGTGTGTGAGGGGGAGGAGGGGGAGGTAATGGCAGAGATTCTGGTTTAGATGGTTTGTATCCATCAAACTGGTAACCAGAATCTTCTTCTTGCTGGATAGATGGCTGTTGAGGTACTCTTCCACCAGTTCCTTGACCGTGAGGTTGGGAAGGATATTCAGGCTTTATTCCTACTCTTGGTGGCTGAGGTTGAGGCTGAGGAATCCTCGGGGGTTGAGGTTGAATCCTCGGGGGTTGAGGTTGAATCCTGGGGGGTTGAGGCTGAATTCTTGGTGGTTGAGGCTGAGGTTGTGGCTGAATCCTTGGTGGTTGAGGTTGTGGCTGAATCCTTGGTGGTTGGGGCTGTGGCTGGAATACTGGAATTTCAGGCTGTTGAATAGGACGTTGATATTCGGGTTCATTTCGTGGTGGGGGAGGGGGAATGCTTACTCGTGGAGGATATGAGCCAACTGAAGGAGGTTGGTCTGGTTGCCTTGGATAACTTGGGTAAGAGGGCTGTTGGCCTTCAGGTACTCTTGATTGACCAGGTCTGAAAAGAACTTCTGGAGTTTTTCCTATATCAGCATTAACATTGTAGAACGAAGGGCTCTCTTTGCAATCAAAATTGTACCAAAAGTCACAAGCTAAAATCCTCTGATTGAAATTCGTTCCTGGTCCACATAGAAAGCTCTCTTGGCGATCTTCGAAGCATACGTGGTACACCTAACAAAATAAAAGCATGTATTAATTTAAAATTACTCAATAGTATTTATTCAAACTTTAAAATTACACTTCCCTCTAAATTTAAATTCAGATGCTAAAAACTCAAGTTTTAGTAATACGTTATTTGTTTCATCTTAAAACTGACGAGAGTTTTCAGAATCAAAGCAATTGAAGTATTTTCATTTTATTCATAACAATACACAAACTGGCTGAGTTTTAATTCATAAACAATAGAGCAACATGAACACTAGAATTGACCATTTAACATTACCAAGTTGGCGGCAAATCTTTTTTTTAAGCATGTAAGAGCTTTGAATAAAAACCGCCAAACCAAAAAGGGATTCTCAGACATATTATTTTTTTAGAGAAATTAATGATACAGGATTGAATTAATGAGTTGAAAATTATGTCAAAAAAAGTAAATTTAAAGGGGAATATCATACTTGACATTGTGTTTCCACATCAGCATATAGACCAGGATTGTAAGGCTGAGCAGAACAGGTGAAGCTTGTTTGTGGTATAGTTGGCGTTTCTCCTTTAACATATCCATCATGCCTTTGAAGTACACTATCGAATCCAAGAGACTGAGAGTCACCCTCATCTCCTCTGGCACCACCCTCGTAAGATTGCTGCAAATACGTATCATAAAATGAGTTTCATTGATAGTAACTGATTACGAATTATAGAACAATATGCTCATGATACTTTTACATGTTCTGATTAGGACTGATATAAATTATATTTATTTGATATTAACTTTCGGTTTTAGTGAATTAATGTATAAAAATGTATCCTGTTTATAAGCTTTTTATAGTTCTTTGGTTGAATACATACATATAAAAAATTGAAAGAACCAGAAAAAAGGAAAAATGTCATGGAATAATAAGCATTTAACGAAAAATAGAAATTATTTCACGTTCATTTTATTGATGCAAATTATTCTTTGTAGTTATTAATACAGTTTATATCACCAATATATTGTTAAATATCTTTATTGTTAAAAAAAATAGCATTTAAAATAAATAATACAAATAAGAATTTTGTTTTCTTAAATTTTATAGTTTTACATGAATTATTATCGAGTTGAAATGTTTTTAAATTCGCAAATAATTTAAAATTACATTAAAAATGAATTCAAGATAAATTTACTTACACATTGTGACAATTGAATGCACAAATTACCTGCAAAGAAAAAAATTGTTATTAAAAACACGTTCAACAGAATATAAAACAATCAAATAATTTTTACTGGAATAAATTAGAGGTTGTTAACAACCATTTTCACTCAGTTTTATTAATGTAAATGACTTGCATGAAAGTAATTAAAAATTCAAATCAATTATGCTTCAGTACAATACAAGAAGCATTCTATTAATATCAAATTTGAGATGTAATCTTCTACTTTTACCTAACCTTGGCTAATCTGAAGTTCTTCCAGTGGTTATTTAAAACATAAGTACAGTGCTCTCTTGGTAATCCTGCAAATAGTGTACCGAATCCTGAGTACCGACAGATTACCGAAAACGTCGGATTACTAGAAAATCACTAAAACCAACGCAATCGAACAACAAAAGCGAAGCATTATTGTACTATTACGGTACACGCAAATAAAGAGTCAAACACAAAAAAGAACTGAAACTAAAAAAAAGTATACTTTTTTGTATTGATAGTCTACATAATTCCGTAGAAATAAAAGGCTTAAAATAATTAGCTAACATAGTAACTAAAATGGAAATCTGCGTAATCAGTTAAGTTGAGAAAACTACAAACGAGGGTACATATATAAAAAACGAAACTAAATGAAAAAGGAAGCAAAGTAAAAAAAAGTTTTTCCGAAAAGAAAAAAAAATTGTTACTTCCTCTCTTTTATTATTTTCTCTATGAAAGTCCTAACAACGAATGAACCAAGAGTTACTATGATGTTAATCGGAAATTACTGTAAAAGTCTTCAGAAAAAAAAAAGAAACGTTTTGATAATGAAAATAATTTATAGAATAAATATGAATCACAAAAAGAACTTAAAGAAGCAGCGACTTGTCTGCCTGTATAAATATGCCGGATTATCGGTAAGCCAGATAGACGAAATGATGGATTATAGAAGTAGAACTGTATAAGAATTTAAAGAGTAAAATAAGTCTTTTTAAGTTTTTGAGAATCTTCCTTTTAACCTATTTTTTATTTGAAATTCATTTGATAAATTTTTTAAGAGTGATAGTCAATTTTATTCCCTAAGCAACATATTTTATCTTAAGATAACACGTCAAATATATATGAATGATAACTTTGATAGAAATTTTTTTTTAACTACTACAAAAATAGCTAGAAAACTGTCATACATTCACATGCGATATTAAAAAATCACATTTCACTTAATATTAAAAAAAAAGATAGAAAAAAGAGTTACGAATTTTATTTCTGAACTTCAACGTTTGGTGCCTCGAAGGTCATTGGAAAACCTTCGGGAAACTTGTCCTTCTAAACTGAAATTTTTTATTTGCAAATAAAATACCACCAAAACCACTTTAATACGGGAATTTGTATTAGCAATCCGTTACTAAAAGTAGAAGAAAAGGATAAATCACGTTGAACACCACATATTTCTCAATGGACAGTGACATTTTCTGCTCGTGTTCGAGAAAAGACACTGAATGCCCAAAAGGAAATATCAGAAAATTTTCGAGGACAGTCAAAGACAAAAAATGTAATGCATCTTTATCTGTTTTAAATTGTCTGACGTTTATAGCGGGTTTTCCGCCAGGTTCTGACAGTTAAAAACATGTAGAGAAGATTCTACCGAAGGTCATCTGAATGTGTAAGACGAGGTCGAGAAGAACAGATTAATGTGCGCGATATATTTTTTTTTCCTATCGAATTTTTTGCATTCAATATAAATCTTCCTGGAATGCGTGCGGTAACTAATTTCTTTATATAGGTAATCTATGTGTCAAGTAAAATACATTAAAAACTCAATCTCTTCCAAATAAAACAAAACAATATTATGACAGCCATTCACATTGTATCAAAAGCGCCATCATGCGAAGCTTCCGGGAATTTTTGAACAGTTATTGCAATATTTTCATTTTTCATAGTTGCAATTTGACGTATTTCTGATGATTTGATTTGACATTTTTATTATAAGACTAGAATGGTATTCAAATTATAAAATTATCTTACCATAATTTCGTTTATGAGTGTGTGTGCGCTTGCCATGTGGTCAGAAGATTAAGTTTTCGCTATCAGCTCACTAACGGTTAGAAAGCTTTCAAAAGTAAGTCAAGTTTTTAAATGTTTACCTAAATTAAAAGTGTCGAAAATACCAAATAAATACATCTTTACCAGGCACAATTATTGCTGAATTTTCTTTAAAAATCGCCTTAGAACAAAACACGAAGCTTAAAAGCCCTGTACTCAATTTAATTAAATCTAGATGTTTGTATTGCATTATAGTGATATATAAACATTTATAATTTTGCTTCTTTTAGACAAACTGATAAAAGTACAATGCCTGAATACTATCTGTGTGTTGTTTTTAAGCAAAAAATATAATGGCATGTCCTTGAAATTTCTTTTAGGATATGATACTTTCAATCACATATAATTCAGAATAGAACTCTAATTTAGTTTTAATTTAACAACATGAAACTTTTATTCATATATTTAAGATACGAGAACAGTATTTATTTCCTAAATGCTCATTCAATTTAATGGATACTTATAGAAGCCATAACAGTACCTGTCAGTGTTTTTCACTCTGTTACGAAAATTAAATCTGTCTTACAAATCGTTACAGTTACAAGATTAAAAAAACAGCATTTTAATAAAAATATGATTATTTAATATTTTATGTTATATAAAGAATATATATATATACTTCTATTTTGAAAAATATATAAATATTAGTAATCGTTAAATTCGGTAATTCTATTACTTCAATACATCGTATGTGTTAATTATCTTTTAATTATAATTAGATATATTCTTCGGAAATGCAACTGAAGTAAAAGTTTCTGTATTTCCTAACATCCCTCATTTGGTGAAAAATACGAATGGATATTAAATTGAGTTTTTGTTTCAATTGTTAATAATCTTATAGCAAATATTGGAACTGCATTAATTTTTAATATTTTCTAAAGTCGATATGAATTCAAAACTGATTAACTTAAATAATAAAAGCATGCAATAATCTTAAAATTTACATTACTGAATCTCAACCAAACTGTTTTTGTAAACATAAAAATTATTACATGTTATAGACTGACTACATTAATTCTACCTTCGTATCAATGAGGTAATAACTATCTTTCGTATCTGTTTCACGTCTGTTGCATCTGTCATGCAGACCACTAGTAAAACAAACCCGCTTCCTTATGTCTCTACTGATTTTTTAAAATTTAAATTTTATCTTTAGGCATTCATTTCCTCGTCGTTGAAAGAAATGAAAAGTGAACTTCTATTGCTAGGAAGTCTGAAGAAGTAAGTGGAACACAACATCCCTCGAAGGGATGTTCGATCGAACTTTTTCTTGAAGCCATACATCTGCCTGGGGTACAAGTCGAACAAAATATTTTTCTTTGTTCCAAGTGTGACGAGTGATCGACATATTTTCCCATCGTTTTAATTGGTAGCACGAGCTACCGTTTACGTGGAAAAAAAAGAAAAGACGTTAGTATGTTTCACGAAAACTAAATTATTAATTCTTGATTTATTTTATATGTAAATAAATTTTCCAAAATATTTCTTTTTTTCTTTATGAATGTGAAACTTCTACTTTAGGAATGTCTTATTTCAGTCCATAAGAAACATTAAAAGCGAATTCTTGATTTCATAGTTGACTGTAATTTTTAGTTTCTTTGTCTTTTCGTAATGAAGACGCATTTAAAATCATTTTCAAGGTTTTCCCTTAAAATATGGAAGATATTTGCTAAACTATGAGTTTTAAATAAATTAGGATAGTTATTGTGTTTCGTTTCATGATCGTGAATGAAATGCTCGATGATTGAAAGTATTATCTTATTTTTGTATGGAATGCATTTTTAACAAGGAGTTTGGCAACATTTTTAATGATTTGATACATTGTTGTACTAGTGTATCTCTAAAACAAAATTGCTAAACCTTTTAAAATAATAGCTTAGAAAATTAACCATCAGCAGCAGATTATATGTATTATTTGTAATATATTATCAATTAATGCATATTAATTTAATAAAAAATACAAATAAAAAGTTATTAAGAATACAGTGAAAGGAAATAAGATTTTAAAAATAGTTCTATTGCTACTTTTTTCTTATGATTCCATAACCATTTGAAATCGTAAGTTTTCTTTTTTAGAGTTTTTTAGCGTAGAAAATATGGCAAATCGTTTTGATATTTCCTTTCCATAATATGTATTTTAATATCAAAGTAAATTTCCACTCTCCATTGCATAACCGAATCACATGACATTAACATGATTCGAACGAATATTCCGAACTTATTCTAAGTAAGATTTATCCGTCGATGACAATGTTTTTTATTTTTATAATCTGATTATGTGACATATTAAAAGCTTTTTATACTTGCGGATATTCTATACCTAGTTCAAAATTCGTTTTTTCCCCCAATAACTGCTTACAATAGTAATGTAATAGATACAAGCTTAACTACTTTTTATTCGATGAAAACACAGATACAGAACTTGAATTATATTCTTTGATTTGTTTTCGTTGTTAATATACAAGAGTTCAACTAAACACGTGGTATTAAAGACCTTTATTTCTTTGTACCATAAAAAAACATTTCTAACTTGTCTCTTTTTTCACAGTTTGCAACATCTTAAAGGAATGTATTAATAACTTTCGAGCACCCATTTATCTTTTTTAATGCTATTCCGGTTATGTAGCCTTCGGATTGTAAGACTTCCATCCTTCCTATCCCTTTCAAACTTAGAATCACGACTCATTTCACAAAATGTAAATCAGAATTTAAACCTGATTAACGAGCAACAACAGAAAGATTCTCTCTTTTTACTGTTTGTTGTTCATTTATCAATCTCAAGATTTAAATCGTATCTTTGAAATTATAAAAAGTATCTTATAATTATATTTGACTTAAAATGAATTCTCGACGCAATGTATTTAAACATTTAAAATACCAAGAACTTGTTTTTTTAGAATAATACGGATACAATAAAAATTTAAAAATTTTTTTCATTGTAATGAGTTGAATAAAATTTTTAATTTTTAATGTATCAGGCCCTCTAAGTATTTAAACAACCTAAAATATATGAAGGCAAATATTCAGAACATTATTTTTTTTATTTATAATTAATTTCTGTTGTGTATTTACATACATTAGCTATAATATAGCATTAGCTTGATGTTTTCTAATTTGCAATTTGCCATTTGTATATTGCTGTAAATATAAATCCTTTGTTCTTAAATCATGAGTTCCAAAAAATTTATTAAAAAATATTTAATGAATAATAAAATGAGCTCAAAAGTATATTTTAATAAATTTATTTTTAAATTATTTAAGACTTCGCAATTATATGTTGTTTCGAAGACGGATCTTTTCACTTCACTTTCAAAAATGAATGAAATTTATGCTTTACCTTTTAACCCCGATGAAATAACGATAAAAAAAAAACAAAGACCATTTCCTTAAAAGATGGAGAAGAAATGAAATACTGGGATTAAACTTCCTTGTTTCCCCTTTTTTCGAACGCATTATGTTACAATATTTTATTGAAAAGATTCGATTTCAGGAAGTGATATTGAAACCAAAAGGTCAGCAATATAATGTGGAAGAATGCAAGAAGGCCAGTTGGCAAATAAACAATCATATTTGAATTCTGCGAAATATTGCAATATATTAAAGATGTTATTAAGCAGAAGATGCTTTGTAGAGATGTGAATTCTATTACATCGAATCAGATTTGAATACACTACACTAATTTTCATCTGAACAGAAAATTCTCGAATTTCAAAAAATATTGAGTCAAATTTAAAAGAAGAATTTTATTCCTATAGTCAAAATTCAATGACAGCTACCTTTTTTTCCACGATTTGGCAGACGATTTATTATGAATAATTCTTCCTCAAAGTTTATTCTAAGTTTCTTATTTATTAACTTTTTATATACGAATAGAGAAATAAATTAACCAGAAATTTTATTCAGTGATAATATTTCTAAAGAATATATGAAGCAAAAATTTAGAATATTTACAAAATTTTAGTTGAAAAACGTAAATAGTTTTCCAAATACCTGTCTAATAAAAGAATAAATTACAAAATTATTCCACATATTATACAGCCTCTTTTTTATATTATTAACTATTTATCTTTTTTTTTTAAACCACATCATGAGAAACAAGTAAAAATATTTAAGATAACAAAGAAGTTGAATAAATATTCTGTGTAAATATGATGACATGAAGGTTTTTACTCCAATTTCTATCGTTACCACGAATCTTGTCAGTTTAATAAACAATTAAATGAAGTGAAGGAAAATAGTTTCGTAAATCCCAAAATTATCAGTTAAATATTCGTATTCATTTCGATTCTTCAGTATTAAATCGCCCCATCATTTTATCATATTCTGAAATTATGCATCAAATCATTCTACACTTCATAATATCAAGTATGTATAGCCTTGATCGAAATCAATAATTTGTTCAGATGGGTGAAAGGTCTAATAACGAAAGTAATGTGAAAAGTTATTAGATATGTTGTTTTAGGAAGGTTGTATGTCCTTGCCATTTTATTAAAAGCGTGTATGTTCGCATCGCAATTCACGAATGATTTATTTTAGCTTTGAGGAAGATGTAATGGGGTAAATTGAAAATAATAATCGGTTACTTAAAACCATTATTCATGTTAAAATAATTGAATCTGCGAGGCTTAAAAATATGGAAGCAACATTAGAAGTTGTAAAATATACTTTTTTCCCCTACCACTAGAAAAGGGAAAAAGAAACTGAAGCAATATTTTTTAGTTTTTCATGCAATTGTACAATGTCTACTTAAATGTTGCATGCAGGGGCTCAGAGTGCTTTTGAATTGAAGTATAATATCAAAAATATTTGAAAAGTGCATCTTTTCATCTCACATTATGCTTGATGTACCACACTGTTTAGCACGAGGAATGAAAACTGAAATACTTTAAATCTACAGCCATATTTTTCATTGTAGAGATCCGAATACTACAGATCAGTATTTGTTTCTATATTGATTGCTGAATGTTTCAGGAAATTAGTCTAATTGATTGACGTCTGCCCTGCTTTTCCCAAAATGAAAACAAAATCCAACTGTGTTGGACTGGTCACGATATTCGTAGGAACGCACGATCCCAGCGGGTATACTGTTATTTTTTTCACGCATTTAACAGGAAAGAGAATGGGTGAAAGAACTTAATTACTAAGCAAGATTTATAAAGCAATTAATAATTATGGATTTCAGTAATAATTTTTAACCTTTCAGCAAAATCATAGTTAAGGATAGACCATTGGCACCAGAGAGTGCATTTTGAGTAACAATAGTAGTGCAACTCTTAACAATAGTAGTGCAATCGGCAAGGGATAACACGTGAGGTGAATTTTTTTTAATACACAAATGGTCTTAAGGCTCCCGTCTACCCGCCATTTTGATTTCATCATCTTAATGTTAATCCTATGGGATTTTGACTTTAATTCTCACATCTTTATTATTTCATCTATTTGAATGTAATAAAGTGTATCTGAAAGAGCAAAAAATAATGAAAGCTTCTGTGGAATTACTTTTTTCCCTAAGATTTTTAAAAATATTTTTATTCTTATTTTAATTATTTGTTTTTGAGTTTTCCGGTCTTTAAAGAATATTTTCAAATATTTTTAAAAATCGGAGGAAAAAAGTAATTCCACAGAAGCTTTCATTATTTTTTGCTCTTTCAGATACACTTTATTACATTCAAATAGATTAAATAATAAAGATGTGAGAATTAAAGTCAAAATTACATAGAATTAACATTAAGCTGATGAAATCAAAATGGCGGGTAGACGGGAGCCTTAATATATTATTATAATAAAACAAACAAAAAAGAAAAACAACTCTTTTAATTAATCTTTGATGAGTAATTTATAAAATAATTTTTTTTTTCTGAAATAGGAAATTTAGTGAATTAAACAATATTTAAATGTTTTTTTTTTTTATGGAAAACATTGCTGTCTATTTTTCTTCTTGAAATAGTGTTTTTGTGTCGGGAGTCAGAAAAAGATCGTGATTCATGTTTTAAAGAATTTCATTTGAACAAAATTTGTTTCTATCACTCATTTCAGCTTTAGACTTGTATTATTTATTCCTCTCTATTGATTTAATAACCACCGAAATATTATCAAGTCTTCTTTACAAACTTTTCAATATTACTTATAAAGTTATTTATTTCATATACATTTTATAGAAATTATTGTTTGTCCTTTTAAAGTTGCACTGAAAAGAAACGCGAGAGCTATTGTCAACGGACCTGGTAATTTTGAAGCTTAGACAAGTGACGAGGGCTATACCTGAAAAGGCACTCCTTTCCAAACTTCCACATCCCACCAAAGTGAGAACTTGGAGTCTCGAGAAATTTAACGTGTATCAACCCCGCTACACTGTGGGTCTTCAGAGGAATCAGGACTCGAACCCATGGCTCGATGGAAACAAAGCTTACCTCGACACCTCAGCTATCGCGGCCACTTTTAGATATAAACTCTTGCTGAGAATTTTCAGCTGCCCACAAAAAAAAATGTACAAAATCATAAACTTCGCTTAAGCTGAAACGAATTTTAAATGCTTTTTAAAACATGTCTTTAAAATATTTATTTAAAACATATTCTTTCTACTGTAATTTAAAAATTATTAAAAAAGTTCAAAGAGATTTTTTTTAAGAATACGGGAAGAAAAAAGTCCTGTTTCATATTTTATGACCTAAAATACTCCAATAGAATTTTCTTTTGCGAAATTAACAAATAATATTGCTTCAAATCAAATTTAGCGCAAAATAAAATAAGCAACTTTAAAGTAATAAGGATTCAGTGGTGCCTCTTACCATAAATATTAAAAGCTGAGCTTCAAAAAAGAAAAAGGCTTTGACTTTTCTTACATATCAAATTTTTGATCGTTATCTACTAATTGGAATGCCGCCTTTTCTACTATAAATTCAGAAGACTCTAGAAATTAAGATAGTGAAAAGAGAGAGAACGAAAGTTAATTAGACATTTTTCTCTGCCTTGTTCATCAATAGAAGTTATTTTGCATTTTTATTTACTTCTACGAAAAACTGTATTTGAAGTGATTAATGTAGAATAACTGCATCGTGAAAAAAGCTGAATAATTTGAACTTTATTTTTTAATTCATCTTTTAAATTAAAATCGATAATATTCAAAGATAAGAATTTGATGACGTTCGTACAATTACCCTACTTCAGGAAACAAGGCCATTGCAATACCACGTGACATAGTCAACCCCTGGGGTTACGAATAACACCCTTTTGCTAATCACATGATTTCAGTTTATTTCTTGAGTTGATTTCCCGCATTCATATGGCTATGTTTCATTAATAAAATAAGAACTAGATGCCAAATACTGTCAAATATTTCACGTCTCAAATAAGGCTGACACCAAGGGAGAGAAGTCGGTAAAAGAGAAAGTAAAATACATCGCACATTGGTCTTTTATTTATTTATTCATTGAAAATCCCAGATTGATCGTCTTGTGTAACTCATGTTCATCCGCAAATCGCTTAAGGCTCCAAAGAAAAAAAAAACATTTTAATGACTAGAGAAAGAGAAGACAGCTTTTTTTCTGAACCCGGAAGCAAGGAGGAGTTGATGGGACGAAGCGGAGACATATTTTGATCATTTTTTCGCAGTCGTTGGCTTTGAAGAGCGAAGAAAGGACCCTCAATTAATGTCTGATAAAAGATTACATATTTATTGATTTCTCTGTTATCAATTGTTTCTCTCTGAGATAAAAACTTACCTTAAACAGGACTCTAAAATTAAATACATGCTTTTTAAGTTTTATTGTTAACCACCGATAGAATCAAAAACTTCTTTTTTATTCGGAGAGGGGGGGGGCGAGAAAACTGACATTTTTTTTATAAAAAAAAAAGGCATCAAACTTATGAATCAAATATAACATACTATTTTCTCCCACATAATTACTGTGAAAATTACTTAAAGGAGAAAAGAGCATTAATTAAAAGGAGGAAAAATTGTGCCATACTTAAACACTCCACTCTCTGTTGTAGAATCTATGCAAAGCAGTTGAATATTATAATGAAGAGAGATTTTCAATTATATGAGAATGTTAATATAAAGTATAACTTTCCCATGCCAGCTCAATCCATCTAATTTTAAGATTTTAAGCTATTAATATAAAGAAGACCTTGGTAACCATGCGTTTTTTTTTCGCTACGGTAAGTTTGGATTCATTATCAAAATTAATTTACATTTTGTAAAAATGTAACTTCAAGCCAAAGATAAAAAAAATGCTTGTATTTCACATTTTATGAAAATTGTCATTTTTTTGGTTTTATCAACATGCACTACCATTTGTGGTTGCGGTAGTCTAGTGGCCATAGTTCTCGTGGCCGGCGTTGTTTCCGTCGAGCCATAGGATCAAGTCCGGATATCACATAAGGCCCGCAATGAAGCTCACCTGACACACACTAAATCTTATGAGGCTCCCCTTTTCGGGGAGTGTAAATTTCGAGAGGAAGTTGCCAAGTCAGGTATTGTCCTCTTCACTTGATTGAGGCTCGAAATTACGAGGTCCGTCGCCAGTAGCCCTCGCTTTGCTTATAAATTCGATAATAATAAACAATCTATCAGTCCTCCATAGCAATTGATAATGCTGCTGTTAATATTAACAAAAATATCGCAGCAGAATATGAATTTTACTAGGAATTGTGTATTCTTTGAATCTAATCTGTAGGATTAGATATTGCTAACTATATTAAATAGCAATCAGCTAGTATTAATATGATTACTTGATTTGTATTTCTTGAAGTCGAAAAGTAGAACGTTCTGAACCCTATTCTGTTACTATCAATCGTAATAAGAGTTACCGAACTTTAAATTTTATGGAGCTTCGGATTCCACGTGTGGTTGATTATTTAGGAAGAGAGGCGGCTATGTATCAACATTACTATGAAGATCGCCTGACTGAGCCTCGAAAACTTCTCATTCATTTGCCAATATTAGTATCGCAATTACTATATTCCATTATTGCGTCATAGTATTATTCTGAATGAATTTATATTTGTGACCACATTATTCGTATTTCTTTCACTTCCGCGGATTTTTGACTTAAACATTTTTTTTTCTTTGAAATGACATGTCCGCATAAAGATTCAACAGGAACTAGTGATTCTCTACAACAATGTCATTATAAAATAATTGATACTCAACAAGCTTTGGAAAGAAATTTGACGAAAGGTCAGATGAGTGGTAAATAGGTTGCCTTCACAGGTGGGCGCCATCGCATTCTCCAGATGATAGCATGCGAAGGTAAAGAGTAAAAGTACCTTAAAGTAATGATAAACTTTCTCTGCGTTTCATCTAATTGTTGTCTGATACCTTGACCTCTTTTTTCCCATGGTGGAAGAAGACTCGCCCTTGTTTGTTCCATAGCGCCCGTCAGTCAATTGTTTTCGCAAGAAGGATGGGGAACTCGAGGAATGCAGTTCATCTTCAGCACGGTCTGGCTAACATATTGACGTGTGGGTGGCAAATGGAAATAACGGTTCACGGCAACCAACATTATGGGTGTGCTGAGGTCTGTGATGTATCAGAGCAATTCGTGATAAGAACTGATGTTAGTTCGTGGCAAGTGAATAAAAAAATCAGGTTTGAGGCATAATCTTTATGAGAGGTCTTGGTATTTCGAAATATGAACTGTATCTTTTAAGTGAATCTTTTTGGGGGAAGCAGGTCGTCCGACGGGACATTTATTTACTTGTTTTAGTTGGAAATTAATGGGCATTCGTTCGAGTTTTACCACAGTTATTTTTTTTTATTAACCTGCAAGGGTTGTGTATTTCTTGCTGCTTATGTAATTCGTAAAAGTGGAAGAGAAAAAATGCATTAGTTTGTTTCAATGGAATAGTTCTTAAAATGATAAATTAAAATTTTTTTTTTTAACTGGTGTTGGCTCGACACCGAGCAGAAAGATGTAAGAAACTATTTTCCAGAGAAAATTGTGTTTTATAAACGTCTTATTTAAAGTATTTTAGAATAAACGAAGCTATGTTTTTTAACCGTTATATTTCTATAAATTAAAAAAGCTATATAAACTGAGATATTCAAAGGTTTTATACTAGAAAGTTACATCAAACTACATGATGATATTTAAAACAGAATATGGGAATTTCTTTTCAATGTAGTTAAAGGAATTTTAATCTATAAATGATAAAGGCGTATCTTTTTTTAGATTAAAAAATTAAAACACATATTCGATTAAAAATACAAAGAGCCATTTTTATATTTGTTTTTGATTAAAAATTGAAGTAATCTGGACAACTATATCGCAATTGTTTCGAATCATGTGTAATTTTCCTATTTTTAAACATTTCAGTGGTCGAAGAAAATGAGATCAATAGTCCTTTTAAGCTTTTGTATTCTTAAAGCTAAGTTTTCTCTCATATTTTATTTCCTTAACTATATTATTTCTCACTTTATAAATCTTAAATTTATTTATACTAACCCAGGATACAACCTTTTCTTACAACTAAATATTTGTATTAAAATAAATTTACTATCTCCCCATTCATATTTGTTCTAGACTGATTATATTTCTCGTATTGTATTTCAAAACCACTTGTTGAATATTTCTTTATGGAATTCTCCTCTTTAGGTGAGTAAAGGCATTATGATCCCGAAATATTTTAGTGATGTTTTTCCTCCATGGGGTTTACTGAAATGGGTGACTTGCCCCTTGTGATATGCTAGGAATACTTCTCTGTTTTAGACCTTTCTTTTTGTCAATCAATTTTTACCTTTTCTTAATGTCTAATTTTTACCTTTTTTTTAACACCACAGCTTAGTCAGATTTGGCTCTTGTGCCATAAACCTCAACTTTCACTCACTTGCTCATTCTCAATCAAAATCCGGTTCGAATCCGCATCGACGGAGAAATGACACATTGACTTCGAAGTCCTCTTGGAAAATAAAAAAATAATAATAAAAAAAGAGGCTGGTGGATCTTTAAATGGGTTACTAGGAATTTCTTTTCCCATGTCACGTGGGATAACTCTTTCACAAAAGAATCCAATAGTTACTGGAATTGTGAAGTCTCACCACGTGTGGAATGCAACGTATCTTGAACCTCTAAGGGCGTCGCGCGTTTGATTCCTGGAGGGTGGGCCGATTTTTTACACCCCCAGCTGAGGCTATGCATGTGTTTTTCCGTTTTCTTTTCAAAAGAAAAGGTCACGTGACTCTTTTTTTACACAAACGATAGATTTCGGGATCCTCCCAAAATAAGCGAGAGTGCTTTGTGACCTTTGTGACTATCTCGAATTCAAATCATCTTCACGGCTTTCAGAAAATTTCTCATTCATTCACGTTTATCATTTGTTATCGGGACACGAGATGAAGATGCCTTCGTTTGTTTGCCCGAATGAGCATTTGAAATTGCGCCGTGTTCTGTCATTCTGTCACTTTCGGTGGAAGAGGAACACCTGAATTGTTTTTTGTTATTATTTTTACGCTACAGGAGGACTGACACCTGTTAATAACAGCGTCTTTGCATGTTAAAGATTTTTTTTTGAATCCAATATAAACAATGCATTGAGCTCAAGCGCATGTAAATATGTTTGGGTTAAATTTTTGCTTTAGCTTAGGCCAGGAGGTGAAATGGATATGAGAAGTCTTAGGAATATTGACTTTCATATGGGTTAAAGAAAAACTTTTGCATTTTTGAAACGAAATAAATTTTATTTTTATCGCTAAACATAAATTTTCGACGAGTTTGTTCATGCGCATATACAACAGGTAAAGAATGCTTTACAATTTAAAGAGATGTGGAAAAAAAATTAAATTTATGCATAACATTTCTTAAGCTTTGCGCTGCAGGAAAGTTCTCAATGAAGGTACTAAAAGAATTAAAGTTATATGAATATTAGAAGAAGTAGTTTCGGTATAATTTAAATTCTTCAACATCCGAGAACGCAAGAACTTGCAGGTAAAAACATTCTTAAAGTTTATTTTGGAACTGTTGAAACACACAAGAACCAAATGACACTGCCTATGTATAAGATATTATCGTTGTAATTGTTTGAAAGAAGGGACTTAAAACACGCCCGGTAATTACTGATTATAATATTTCTTTGTAATATAAAGTTGAAATTTGTAAACTAACATAACATTGTCATGTTTCTTTAAATAAGTATCTATATAAACACTTACAAAATATAAAATTGGTAATTTCTCCACAACTTAGTTTAGAAAAAAAAACTAGTATTGGGAATTAAATGAGTAATGGGTCATAATTAGTTTTGCAGCTATGAGATTATAGAAGGGTGTCATAATCAGATGTTTTGACCTTACTCTATCATAGTTTAATATAGTTTATAATACCTAAATTTGGTGTTAAGACTTTTTTGATTCAGAAATCTTTTTTTAAAAAGTAAAATTCGTAATTACCATTAATTCAACAGCTCTATTGTTGCCATGATTAGTTATGCGTTGTTACATTTTATTCTATTACTTATTGTTAATTTCAGAATGCATCCATAATCTTAGATATTAGAATTTATTTCAACTGTTTTTAAATTCTATCGCAATCGACCAAGAACTCATAGTGTTCATTTTCGGTAGTTCGGTAAGTTGAACCTAAATATATATTATATAATTTCTATTTCCTGGATATAATTTGAATATTGATGCAGAATTATAATATGTTGTCACGATAAATAATTTGTTGAATCTTCTTTTATTCACATTGAGAGACACTAGTTTATTTGTATCACTAATAGTTTCAATTTTTTTTTCCTATGGAAATTTGCGTGATTTATTGCTGGCGTAACCTACGCAGACTAGCTATATAATTTAACTTCTGTAGCACAACGATCAAATACAAATTAAAAATATTAGTGGCCAAAATTATTTGTATTTGAACCTCAAATCTTATCTCCATTTTTTTTTCCAAATCCACACATAAGCATTCGAATCATAATGAATTATATTAAAATAGCGTTCTTGACCTCCAGCCACATAATTTATTCGTGTTGAACTTAACGACATTCTATACGGGGAAACGATAAGATAGCGTTTCTGATTGGTTTCCTTGGATCTGTGACTGAATAGAAATTGGGAAACGCGGATGTAAGCAATTCTTTCATTAATAAATTGTAATTACGTCTTAATCAATCAAGGGTTTCCAAACAGATGATTGAAAAGACTGGAAAGTAAGCACATAGGAACTCAGATAGGAATCTGATTTACCCATTTCTTTAAAATAGGCATGGTAAAAATACCAGAGTGATCTAATAGTAATATTTTTATTTTTTACAATCAAATGTGATAATTACAGAATAAAAAATAACTAATAATGCATGAATATTGAATATTAATAGATTGCGTGGGAAAAATTATTTGCTAAAGGAGACATAACAACAAAACACCTGATCAAGTTCTACATTTCTAACAACTTTGTTAGAAGATAATATAGTTCTAGAGGATTAAAAACGCATATACTTATAGAAATTTACTGATCCTTTTTTATTTTTAGTTCCAAGTAATACATTCAATTTTGCCAGATGGTAAGGATGAATAGAATTTAAAAGTTAGTTTAAATTTATAAAAATGTGGTAAGTGATTAACCTATTTCAGATGCCTCATGTAGCGCATTGTAGTTTTTTAACAGGTGAACGATTCTCGATATAATAGAATGAATAAATTGAAAATGTCAGCCATCGAGACAGAATGAATGTTAAGAATGAAAAATCTGCTGTAAAAAGGATCTTCGTTTCTTTCATATCATCTTAACATGAACCTACGATAAAGATTCATCATAAAACTTGGCTGATAAGGAACAATAATATTTGTCATTAAGCAAAGATAAAGACATCATGCAGAGCCTTCAAGAATACCTCCAAGAGGTAAGAAAGCATGAACGCTCAATCCACAAAAGTTATTCGTGTCTACACAGCCATTTTGATAAGCTTTTTATTTATGCGGTGCACATCTTAACATGAAAATGGAATAATGCAGACATTCCACCATTTCAAAGTAATTTAATACTTTCCTGAAAGAAACTCCAATTAATATTCATGACAAAGAAAGTCTCTAAATGTGTATTACTTTTTCACAGAACGATTCAAATGTTGATAAAGAGTTTAAAAAAAGCATAAGAGGTTGCTTATGCTTTCCAAAATTATCAAATTGATAAGGGTTGTTAATATGTAAGAGTTTTATTGTTCCCTTTAGATCCATGTCCCCCTCCCTGGTGAAAAAGAAAGGAATTATTTGGATGCATTGCAGAGAAGCGCAAGATTAGCCTTGTGAAGGTAAATGCGAGGTACTAGCGACCTAGGTCAATTCTACGACCTCAATGGACGTATTGGTTACGTTTTATTCATGCTGAAAACGCCAAGAAGCTTACAGGGGTAAAAGCAGGTCAACGAGGGATAATTGATTGAAAATTTGAAGCAGTATGTGAAAGTAATAATAATTGTTTTATGATTAGTTTTTTTCATGCTCTAGGATGGATGGAGTATGAAGAAAGTTATTAGGTTATCATCGCCTCTTATCGATAGGTTAATTGTTTTCTGGTCACATATTAATGCAATTAGCAACAGTCGTGAAGAAACTTGGAAAATTTTGTGTTGCTGATGTTTTATTTAGTAAACAAACTGAATTAAACGTTTTGCCACGCAATCTTCTTTTGAGATTGGAATCGATTGAACAAAAGCGCAAATATTTTTGCATATAACTCAAAAAAACATCAGACTTTTTTACAAATTTTTTAATAAACATTCAATTTATTCCAAATTATGTAATTTGATTTTAAATTTCAATGTTTTTTTTTTAATTACGTAATCGGTGCAGAATAATTTGAGAATTCTCTTCAGTGGTGACAAGAAAGAAATACTCTGTAAAAATCAGCATAAAATTATCCAGTTTATTCAATCCTTTGATTACTCAGTATTCAAAATAAATTAAATCGGTTTACTTAAATAGTCCCTTGCAAATAATTATGATGATAATATTTACTTATCTTGTAAAGTTTCTGAATATTAGACCATCAATAACAGGATCCGATCAGATATGCATGCTTTGAATATCATATATTGGTCTAACCTTACGAGCACTCTTATGAATCCTCCTAATTCATCTATTTATCCTCTTTCCTTAACGCTGCACTTCTTAAATAGTCGGTTCTTTCACAAAGCGCGGTTCTCATATCAAACATCGATATAAAGCAGTAATGATTAAAGGAAAATGCGTGTGAGGACCCATTACATTACATTAAGGCTTATTACTGACAGAAGTCAAAAACCGATGTTTGATCGAAAAAAGAAAGACTATGCAATGCTTGTTATACGATTCAGAAGCGTATATTGTTACTCTGTCGGTTACTTGAAACATTTTATTTTCCCTGTCGAGCCAAATACTAATAATGACTAATTATAAATATTAATTAAATTATAAAACTGTTAAAGGATTAATGGTTTTATTAATAAAATTACGAGACACTCTTGAAAATGGACCATAGTATTCAATTAAGTTACCAAAAAATGCGTAAAAAAATCCAAGCATGTTTTCCACGTTTATGTGCATTAATATATTTACAATTTTCTTAAGAGAAAAATGTTGGTTTAAGCTCTATAAAAAATGCAGGTTGTTTTTTTTACACTTTTTCTATTCATGAATTTTAGGAATCATGCGGTTTATATTAAAATTCCCCATCGTGTGCATTTTTAGCTGAAGGGGAAAAAAAAGAGATATTAATTTACAGTTGAGATCATTGCTACACCACCCATTAAAACGATACAAGTGATTCTATGTAATTCTTTACTTACACCAAAAGTGTTTAAAATGATTTTAAAATGATACGTAATAATCGTCTTGTCGTGTTTGACGTGACTAAAGATAGTTGAAATCACATACATTATTTATCTCTTATTCACTTATTACTTCGTTACTCTCTGAGCATATAATTCACAGCACATGATGAACAGCATAACATTTAAAATAAATTCTAATCGCATTAATCTTCCCGAAGAGAAATAAGAATAATAATTAAAATCTTCATTTAGTTATTGAAATCACCGTTCAACTGGTTCAGAGTGATCCTTTTCAAAACTCGCTTATGTAAAATGACTTCCACGCCTAATTAGAATGCATGCATCACATTTCTTCTCCGACAACAATTTAAAATTCCTTCGAAAACCGATCTCAGTTTATCACACGAGGCTAATCACCACCAATTACGGTTCCGAGGCACAGCAAGTGATTGGGTGACACCCAAGCGTGTCTATGATGAGGTGGTTAATGGAATAATTTAGAATTTAGCACTTGATGTTGTAATGCATTCAGCGCACGTCACCGATACATAACGGAAGCTCTCTACTCAGCAATAATCATCTATCAAATGGACATTCCTATGGCATATTTTAGCGCTTAATTTATGCCACACAAAACTGGACAATAATAAGATACAACCAGTTTTAAAACTTGTTATTAATCTGATGCATTTACGCTGCAGACCTTCTTTTTTTTTACTTTCCACGAGATTTTTTTTTTTGGTTGTTTTTTTTGTCTATGTCGTTTCTTTTCTATGCGTTGCATTTTTTCATTCTTTTTTTCTTTGTATATTTTATTTCGAAACTTTCTTTCGACGAGTCCATGTAAACCAGGCCGATCTCTGGGCGTAACTTGGGCCTACTTATTGAATTTTTATTTTTCGAAATTTTTCTAGAGAAGTTCTCCGATCGCAAAATGTTATGATACTATAAGACATTTTGTAGTCTAATCGCTTGTTAAGTATCATAACATCTGCAACAGTCACAGGGTGTGGCTTATCACCCCAGACTATTCGACACAGTCAATACTAAATTGCTTTTCAATTGGAACAATTCGAGAGAAAAACATAGTTAAGAATAATTCTTCGTAATGTTTCTCCTTTTTTTTTCATCGTAGTATCCGAAATCTCTGAACAGGTTTCTAGAAATTTGTTTCTAGTTTTGTCCAATTTGCTTAAGAAAAGGTTAAAAATAAAAATATTTTAGAGAAGCATTGTTAAAGGGATGTTTGTGATTGAAGATAAAGAGATTATATAAAACTTCTTATAGTAAATCATTCATGCGGAAAGTTAATGGTGCTTTTAATCCGTCGTTTGAACGTCTTTTCCGTCATGCAATTACACTTTCTTACAGTTTGCTTTCAGATAGAAAACATTTATTTTATTTTACTAAAACAAAACAGGAACAATTAGATAAAATCTTTTAAATAAGAAAATATTTATTATTTCTTCTGTTAAAAATACCTTGTTTTCTAACAAATGTACTTCTAAATTCTGTTAATTATTTTTTAATTAAATTTCTTAAAAATAATTTATTTAGATAAAACACTAATACTTTAATTATTAATTAAGATTAATAACAGTGTTTTAAATAATGAATTGACAAATATTTATATTGATATCAAACAAAAAGACAACATAAAAGCCTCAATTTTTTTATATTTGATTCCGAACATACGCACATTCCTCAAACAGAAACTACAAGTATTCAATATTTGTATAAGCAAGTTAAGAAATCTGTAATTCCTCCCTTCTTTTATTGTGTTTGAATTAGCTTGAAAGTAATTATAGTAACATGAGAAAATTGTGAACTTTTCAACAATGCAAATTTTTTTTCAAGCGAAAGAATAATAAAAATAAAATTATTGGCTACTCCAAATTTTCGTCCTGATGTTGATTAATGATAAATTCAGTTAAAATATTATTTTAAAAATAACTTATAAATTTCATGATTATTCGTGATAATATTTTTCTCAAATATTTGTATTCATCAACATTGAAAAATTACGAACTCCCAAGCAGCTTTTAGTAAATTTCTATTGCTTTTGGCACAGGTTTATTAGCATTGTTTTACGTTATGTAAACCTTTTCATTTACTCGCCTTACACTCAAAAATAATCTATCATTAACTAAATAGAATATCTTCTATCTATTCCCCGGTTCAATTCATACAAGTCGATCTCTTTCCGCGCCTGGAATAGCAATGAGAAAAACCTTTTTTCCAACTAGGCGTTGCTCAGTTAAAACTTCTTTTTCTTTCTTCTCTAGGTACTCCTTATCTTCCACACGTGCGCCTTGCGGTGAAGTAATAAGGCCCTGAAAAAGCACTTTCCATTTCAAATGCTCTTACTTTCTCCTTATTTGTAAATAAGGAGTCATGGTCTTGCCGATGTACGTGATGACCAACAGCAAGGAAACTGAGTTGAATCACAAGTGCAGGGCGTGTTACACATTTAAGGATCAATGTTCATGAATTTCGACACTTAACCAAAGGAACATTAAGGCAACTTGTGCGGTTCCGACTGTATCTCCGTGTGGCTTTTTTAATACTTCAATTCGGCCTTGCCAGGGTTGAATTGATAGATAAAAAAACAAATATAGAGAGATTTTAATTGGGTCCTTTCTCTCAATATACATATGTTGAAATGTTGCAAATGAAGAAAATTAGATAATTTTTTTTATGATTAAATCACAGTTCAAGGTACACTGAACTACATTTTCAAAGTTAAAGGACGAAGGTTCACCTTGTTTCGAAAAAACCGATTGTTAATATTAACATATTTTAAAGTTTCCTCGAGTTAATTTAAAATTTATTAGTGTTTAATAAAAATAAAAATATGACTCAACTTTCTGTTGATTTTAGTGCTACAAAATATTCTTTGATAGGTAGTTTCTTTTCGAGGTTAAGATATTTTTTACGCAATTTTTTTATTGTTGCAATTTTTTTAATGCTATTCTATAACAATATGCGATGTGGACAGTCATAGTAGTGATAAGTCCTAGATTGGATACATTTTGAAGAACTGAATGTGTGTTTATATATAAACATAAACAAATCCTTGCACAATTCTTGTATTGCCAAATAATTGCGAAATGCACTCAAAATTTTTGCTTTCAATGATCTGTGATTAAAAACTTATAAATCTCAGTCCGAACTTAAAAAGAAGAATTATTCTTATGTAACCTGAATAATAATATACATAGGGATCATTAACTAACTCATAAAATATTATTTGCTGTAATGTAAGTAAATAAAACAAAATACCTTTATATGTTTATACATGACAACAGTGTAATTAAAATTACAATTATTTTCATAACATTTCATTCTAGATTAGAATTAAAAGCGTTTAGAGTTGTGTGTATGTGTGATTGTTAGATATTATACTTATCCAACACACAATATAAGTATCTGAAAAGTTGCCTTGAATTACATAATATTTAAAACAAGTTCAATCAGTATTGCTGTTTTCTTCTTCTAGAAAAACAATAAGAGTAAGAATAATAAGTTTTCTAGAGAATAAATTCTTCTAGAAAAGTATGGGACATTCTTAAAATATTTTTCTCCCGTAAAATATTTATGAATATTTTATGTAAAGAAATGTATCTAAGGGATTCTCTATATTAATCCCCTTCAGAATGTTTTGAGGCGAGGAGTTAAAATAGAGCAATTTAAAAATAAAACAGGAACAGTAGGCGAAGCACTTCCTACTCTCATAGAGAGTTCGCATTTTTATTAATGAAATTTCTAAACGCAATTATCAGTTTAAAACCTGACGTTATTTAGGACAACATCAAAAATTAAATCCTTTAGGGCAATATCAAAATGAAATTATAATTGAAATAATGAAAACCGAATGAAAATCTTAGGCAATGGGAAAAAAAACTATTTTGTGCATAATTCTTTGAATTTGGTGAAAATATTTGAAAAAACAGTGAGTATAACCACTGACAAAAATTTGAAAGTAAAATATTTTTAAAAACTTTTATGGGACCCTACACATTTGGTATAATTATCAATTTCATATGATTAGTTTATAATTCTTTTAGAAAGATTTACTGAGAACTATATAAATAATAATACATTAGAAAAATCCTTTCCATAAGATTAGAATCTTAGGTCCAGATTAATATTTTAGAGGATTTATATTATTTATTAATATTCCAAAAATTCCTTGACGTATATTGTTTGCATAACATTTCTTAATATCTTCAAGAAAACAACTATTGGTATATAATTATACAAAAAGGAAAATAAAAGTATAAGCTAAATGATGATTAGGCACTTAGTTTTAAAAATATTTTTCTTAGTTTTTTTAATACATTAAATACAATTAAACAGTATCCAAAGGTGTAAAAGATCACTATGGCTAAAATTAGTACATTGTTCAGATAAAATTGTTTTTCATTAAATTTTTCGTTTGATTTATTGGGAATAATAGATAGATTTGAGGTAAAATAATCACATAAATTTAATGATAGTTGAATAGATTCTTAAAATAAATTTGCAATAAGATTTCATAATGAAATAATATTTTGAAATACACTTATGAATATAAAAAAAATAATATTTTTAAGATATATATCACTTTAAGCACATTTGAGGAACAAAAAAAAATGAAAAGCATATAAGCGCGAACGCCTTTCAAAAAGAACTAAATTATCTCATTTTTCTCAATGTCAAGAAAATTTAGTTTTCATGTAATTTAAATATAAGCTCTCGCCATTTTGTGATAACGACTTATTTCTATGTCCTTCATAGAAAAAAAGAAGTTAGTACCTTTATATGAATAAAGTTAATCTGATACATACTTTCTAAAACTAAAACATAATGAATGAAATAAAAACTAGACGCTATTACTATTCTTGTAAGTAATGAGATAAAAGTACCATCTTTAGATGGTATAAAAACTCTACTACTTATAACCAGATATACTTGACCTTCTTTTAAGTTTTCACAAAGTGGAAAGAAAGAAATTCTCAAGTTTTTACTTCTTACAATTGTCTATTTCAGATAAAATGCATAAATCTGGAAAAACCTTTGAACTTTTTCTATGATGTCATTAAATTCTTTTGCAGTGTCTTTAATAAAAGTTTTTAAAAGTTTAAGATGATTTGACGAGACTCCCTCAAAAGTTTTCCCATTATAACAAAACTACAATCGTGATTTGCACCTTTCTAATAAAGAATGCCATAAACTCCAGACATATAACGCCTCATTAATATAACTGAAAAAGGTTTTAAATTTAGGAGGGAGGATATTATCCCGATTATATAAATATAAATTAGTTTCTGAAAAAGGTTACTGTAAAATTTTGGAAATACAGTGTCCTAATAAAAGTGTAAGAATTGTATTAATTATCACGAATAAAATATTGAATTTAATGAGTAAACAAAAAAAAAAAAAAAAAAAAAAAAGAACTCTGAAGGAGCATCCAACTTTCTTAAAAAAAGTGGTAATGTTGAGATTTGACAATCATTTTTGGTATTTCTTTTGAACGTAGCAGTTTTTATTTTTCATTATGAAATATAGTGAAGTGAGTTTTTTTTATATGATTATAATTTACGATATTTTATTTCTTATGAAGTTTTACGGTATGAATACTTCCAACAATACTTTACAATAAGAAATTACTTTGAACAACAATGCATTTATTTTTTCGCTTTCAGTGCTAAGTAAATAAAAATATATTTGGTTCAAATATTTCATATTTTCTTTCCTGAAATTGTAACATGTTGTTGTACTCGTATTATTAATGATGACAAACATAAGAGTCGACACATATCAATAGGAATAGGCTTTCAAAACAATTCGGAAAAACGAATCAGCAAAAAAAAAAAAAAAAAAAAAAAACCTATCTAAGAAGTCCTATTTTTCTAATTGTAAAATAATAAATTTAACTAAAACGCAAGGCAATATATTCATGAGTATGTAGTTGTGTAATTTGAAATCTCCAAATTCATATTAAAAATTTAATACTGAAATAAAAACGATTAACTGATTCAATACCGAATCTTCTAATGTTCTGAAATTCTTCATTACAGATTTAATATGATTTGGGACAAACAATACATTGACAAGATGACAAATGGGGCACTTAAGAGAAAATTAACAGTTTGAAGTAATGATGAAGTTAATTACAACTTAATTGACTTTACATAATTTGAAAATCTAGGTGATAATTGATATTTAAATGCATATCACTCGATGCTAAGTGAGTGTTTTACTTTAGGGTGCCTCTAGGCTTACATTTCTCGTAGCAATGCGGAATCGAATGCATGTGGTATCCCATTGTGGAGATCGAAAAACACCCCGCCTAGCCTCAGCAACCCATTTCATCAGTCCAGTTCTGTCGTAGGAGACGGAAAAGTATAAATTAACACGAGCTGCCACCCAATCTCATCATTTAAAACCCAAACACCTTCCAGCAAAACGAATTAATAAGAAAACAAAACTCGAAGCACTCATTTTCTTACATTGATTTACATCAACTCGTGATTTCACTCAGACGTTCATTTGCTCGAACTGATTAGAAACGGTTAGACAGACAGAAACTTAATTTTTATTTTCTTTCTTTTCCTTTTTTTTAAATGTCCTCGAGGATTGCCCGCAGTTAATGGAGTAACCCGCACCTTTTTCGCCATTTAATATGCGAGACCTGGTTTGTGAGGTTCGTTAGGCTTAGCAAATTCTTACACATGGTCATTCTATAAGTAGAGTTTCCGATATCAGGACTTAAAGGAACTGATTGGATTAATAATCAATTGTGGCATGCTTTATTATGAATTTAAGGGTTAAGCAATAAATAGCTGAAAGGTCATGAAAGTGAGCTTAAGTTTCTCCGAAGGGAAATATTAAAGCAGTAGATTAGATCACTGATACAAGCTGGTGTGAGAACACCTATTCCAACGAATTACTTGAAACACTGTGCACGTTCTGGCAGTCCGTGAGAAATTTATTCAAAAATTATGCTGAGAGTTTAGCGTACTCATTTTTTGTTCTGTTACTTGAATTTATAATTTGAGAATCTATTAATACAATAAACTAAAACTAGGTCTATTTATTATATAAAATGCATTTTCTTCGTGGAAAGATGTTCTGACTAGAAGAGCAGCATATTTTGATTTGAGATATGTGGATCATTATGAGACTGCTACCGTGCATAAGAAAAGCCTGGATATCAATTAAAACTAGTTTCTTTTTAAAAAGAGAATTAGTTAAATATCTTAAGCAGAATTTAAAACAATATTCTGAATGTAAATTAGTTGGAGAGCCAGTCGAAAATAAGATAAGATCTTTTTACTTAAAACGAGCATTTCAGAAGTTACCACAAATGAACAGCTGTGCTTGAATACGAGAGCCATTCAATTAATCTTTAGAATTTCCAAGAGATGGTGCTCGTAGCATCGAACATAGTTTATTTTTTGAAGGCATTATGACCCGCTGGAAAACTGTCTAAATCTCAGTTAATCGCATTCGTGGTCATGACGCCTTTCGCACCTAAGCAATTTTTCATCACATCTTTTCCGGCCAATGAGACCATCTTCGCCATTTTCGGAAAAGGTGCATAATCATGAATCTAGGTCTCAACTACGGTGACAACTCGACGCGGCAGCAATCAAATGACTAGGAATTAAAAGTAACTTATAAATCAATGTCAAATCTGTTTCGGTTCAGTTTAACAGATGGCAGTACCCAGTAGTACTAACAATTTATTTTAATGATGCCATCTCTCTTCAAATACTAGTACTTTTTGAACTTCCCTCGTATTTTTAGAGAATTAATTTCGTGAGATTATTTCACTCATTCCTTATTCATCTTTCCCTCTAAAAATTTGAAGGAAAAAAAAAACTTCCATCAGACAGAAATGATGGCACCATAACTCACACAACGAAATTTATCAAATTAGTTAAGTGATTACTATTTACGTAAAGCAATAATGTTGCTGTGGATTATATTTTATTAGCTGCAGCTCATTAGGAGAAATCAAGTATTGATTATTTGCATATATTTGGTCCTTCTAAACTTCCTGGTGCGAGCTATTCGACCTTGTTGGAAATGATGTCATCATCTGCAATTCGAAAAGGAATGAAACTGTGACTAACACATCCCATACCTTTAATGACACCAACCCGCAGCCTCGAGTGCGTCTTTGAGGCTTTTAATTTTGTTTCTTTGAAGGTCGAACGGCACAAGCGATCCTTATGTAGGAAAATAGTTTTATGTGATTTAGATTTGAGTATGAAAAGTTATATTAGCTCGAAATTTAATCGCCTTGTCATAACGTAATTTTATTCAACAGTCTGTCCTTGGAATTATGAAGCAGCAGGCACCTCACAGAACGAGATTCATTTCGTTAATTTGAGTATACACATTGAAATTAAATAAACTCTTTTACCGTCTGTTTTTATAAAATAGTAAATGCTTTTTAAAATTTTTCAATAAAATTATATAATAAAGCAAAGTATTAGTATATTATTTTTTAAGCTTGAGTTTTAATTTATATTCGTATTTTTTTTTTTTTTGTAACGGAACTCGAAACATCATTGTTGAACAATCAGAAGTTACTTTGCAAAATTGTATTTTACTACAAGTAACAGGGTTACTTAATGTTTAACGAGTGGTTTGATTCAATGAATATTTAATAACTTTCATAGCAATGTCCTAAGGCCTTGTGCCTATTTAAAATTTGATATTGAAATATACTATAGTTGAAAATCCCTTTAATGAAATATTGTTTTACGATTAGTCATGCAAATAGAAGGAAAAAAAATTCTTTTTATCGAATTACATTCACCATGAGGTTTTTTTTTATTACAAGTATTTATTGTCATTACACGAATATTATACACAATTACAGGGATTTTTATCTCTTTTGGCGTAAAGCAATTGTCTCCTTTTCTACAAAAGGAAGTATTAGAAAAGCTGCCATTTAAGACCAAAAAAAAAAAAAAAACCATGAAATTGGAAAGGCCATTACAAATGTTATCTCGGAAAACTATCTTCAGTGTTGCTTTACAGTTGTAATCAGTAGCCGCTTGTTAGAAGATTGGGATGATAAAGCACGTTCGTATCTTCAAACAAGCGCAAAATAATCGTTGGAGTCCAAATGCTAGTCGAGACAGCTTAGACAAATAAATTGTATGGATTACGACGGTTTAAGGGCTGTGTAGTTAATATTTTGCTCTCAAGTATGATATAACCTTCATCTGGAAGTTTTTTTTCGTATTTTATACATGTTTACAGTGTGTCTAGAATGATATGTTTAGAAACAGAATTGATTTGAATGAGTTATTCTCGAGCTTTAATTGCACAAAATGAGCCTTTCTCTGCCTTTTTAGTTATTGTTTAGAATTAAGCTACATGATATTTATTATTAATATATTAAAAATACGACATAAGAAACATTTTATATATTTCTTTTCTTTTTCACAACTCATTCTAATTCATATATTTAATATAATAACAATATGCATTGCAGCATATTATAATTACTTTGAAATATATTTAACTTCTATTATTGAAAAAAATATAGGAATAAACACCGTGACTTAAGTGAAATTTGTACAAGTATAAGAA
>BMAW01021878.1:1481755-1512154 GCA_019974015.1 Nephila pilipes
ATATATATATATATATATATATATATATATATATATATATATATATATATATATATATATATATATATATATATATATATATATATATAAGGTATTGAAGAACTATGAACTTTGTTGTTCGTGCATTTTTGTAATTTATATAGTTTTTTGTTAAATAAAATATTGAATAGTTGGATGAATGCATATGAATTTACAAATAATTAAATACTTATGTGACTAAATTGTGTTTTTCTTTCGCTTTCAATTTAATGACTGAAATAACTATACGGGATACATTTTAATTATTTTGAGATAAATTTAATAAAAAGCTCTTACCAACGAGTAATAGTGACAATATCCAAAACCTCCACGGTCCCCTCTCCTTCATCGTTACTGATTCAAGGTCGTTTCGGTGAAGACCTAAGAGGATGGGAAAAAAAGAAAAAAAAATTATTATTCCGTTGGACATAAAAAACTTTATTTCAGAAAGACAGTTATAAATTAACAGCTGAATGAAAAGATATCTTGCTTCTATTTAATAAAATGTTTCGTGGATTAAATTATTGGTAAATAAATGCGACAGTCAAAAATAAGATAATTATGGATGAAAAATTTGATATACTCGTATGAAAAAACTTGTGTTTTTATCTTCGCGTTATGCATTATATTAAAGTCAAAATAGTAGATAATGGGAAAATAGCTGGAGTGAAGTAAAAGATCTCTATATTATATTTTTTACTATGTGTAAAATTTCATGGAAGTTTTTGAAAGAAAAGGTTCTGTTTTCAATATTTTCATAATTTTATATTCGTTTAAAGTATTCAATAAATAAGTATAAAACAATATTTAAAATCACTTTGTATGTTTCCCTTTCTTACTAACTAAAATTTAATTAATGTTATTCGCTTGAAAATAATGTAAATTTGTACGAGAAATGCACTTGAATAAAATGTTAATTTCTTGTCACAATATAGTTTTTGTAATTATTAATGTAGATAAGATATATTGTAAGAGATTTTCAATTACTTATTACTTACCTCATTATATCTAACAATAAAATAAAATAAGAAATTTAGAAAACTCATAAAGTTACGAGATATGTTATTAACCTATTTTATGAAACTGCGGATTCATTGTAAGAATAAACATAATTAATTGTAAACAATTTTAAAATTAGAAAAAAAGGAATTCATTTGTGGAGGAATTTTTTAAAACAGACAATCTCAGTTTTCAGATTATTTTTTAAAAGGCTACTTCCTTGCAAAGTCATACTATATATAAGTTTGCTTTGCTTTTAAATTATCGTATTTACCCAGAAAATGTATAAAAAATTCTGATTAAGTAACTTTTAAGAATTTTATCTTGTATTTCCTCATTTCATCACGTAAGCTTCAGATTATAGGAACAAAAACATGGATAGGTTTAAAATTACTTAGAATTCGAGACAATACGCATTTACTGATTCTATATCCAGTTTTGTTTTGTATTTTTAAAATTAATTAAGAAAAAATGCAAAATAAGGAAAAAATATCCATCTTAAAGTTAAATAAAAACTTCAAGGCGCTCACAAAATACTTAAGATAAGCATAATCGCATATATCTACTTAAAGAAAAAAAAAATTTTTTTTGAGAACATCGTATTAATCCAACGCATTTTAGAACAGTTAGATAAAATACAGTGAAGTAAAAATGCGCAAATTTTTTTATGATTTTCTTTTTTTTAAATTCTGGATTTCCAGAATGTCTGTTCAATTTATTATCAAAATTGAAGAAGTATTTTTATTTTCTATTTATTTAGAGCAATTTTGAAAGAGGAAATCTCTTTAGTTTGATAACTAGGTTATTCTCATCTTATTTTTCAACGTATTCATGATTTTTTTTCTTTTATATTTTCATTAATCTTTGACTAAACAGTTTAAAAAGCATAGATTCTGTTTCCCCCCCTTAACAAACTATTTCTAATTTCTGTAATGTGTTATTAACATAATTACCCAATTTAATTATGTCACAAAGTTGCATTTGTAAGAAAAAAATTCTGCATATAAAAGCAGTTAAAAGCAATTCGAATCTCCAACAATTGATATAGAAATAAGGTTATTTCTGTTGAAATATTCTAAAGCACATTAAGATTCTTAAGGAAAAAACTTTCGTTTTGTTCGAGAAAGGCTATAAATAGAAAACTCAACCTTCAATTACAGGTTTCATCAAAATGGCTTATTTAGAACAAAATTCAAGAGTGAGGTTAGAAAATGCAAACAATTATGCGAAACAATCATGACATCAAATGCAATGGACACGGCGCAAAGAAACGTTGATTATTTTGAATATAAAACAAAAACAAATAACTGTTAGAAATAACGAGATATAATTATTCTGAAAAGCTAAGCAAGCAAATTAGTTAACTTTATGTACTTTAAGATTTACGAGTGGCACCACTACTTCTGCTTCTTAACGTACAAGATTTTACGACTAAAATGATTCTATTTATGAGCTTATGGTACGAAGGAGGATCTTTTTGGGGTGTAACGTGTGCATATTACCTTTTAACGACTAGTCCGGTGTTGTTCGCGACGTTTTTTTTTTTTTAATTTCCTGGGGAGGGATTCTAGTGTTTTCAAGATTCGTTTCTCCACTGAAAAGTTCTTTGTATTACTTATCCCGTTGCGGGATTTGGGTCAGGTGGTGATTTTGTTCTGTTAAATGTGTCAGATGCGGCCTAAACTTCCTCCACTGGGAAAGTTGTGGTTAAAATTAATTTTCGCTTATTGCCGCGTGCTGTCTCAACTCACGGAACTGGTTTTTCTTTTTCACTTTCGGCCGTTTTCGGGTTTTGTTTCTTCTTCAATATGATCAATTGATACGACGGATGCTTGCTTCTCTCTCTATTTTCTGAAACGGGATTTCTCAAACTTTTTTTTTGTTCGTTTACTTCCTTTTAAAGCTGTGCGAGACAGAGGAGTTAAAACATGTTTGGTAAAACTTCAGAGCAATTAATTAGTTTTGAGCTGTGCAAATTAGACTACTATTTCAAAAATATATATTTAAAAAAGATTCTTCTTTTGGTTGTTGTCGAAAAAACTGTTATTTCCCAAACTGGATTGTATCAAAAAAAAAAATCTGTTTTTCATTGTGAACAGTACATGAAACTTTTTATATGGAGACACATATTTAGTAATTTTATCAATTAAAAGAGGGTCAAAATTGTGCTCAGGTAGAATTAATACTTTATTTAGCAGCAGAAGAGTAATTAACAATACTTAACATTTCGTAACTGATCAAATTGTCTTTTTTGATTGATTAATTTTGACTGCAAATCCAATTCTAAAATTAAAAAAATAGCTACTTTTTCATTTTTAAAATGCGAGGAGCTCAACGGCAATGGATTCAAAAACTTGCCCTTTATATAAATATTTCCTATGAAATATACGAATTGTCTTATAATGAACAATTTTTTAGAGTGTGTGACGCTTGATAAATAATTTTACACGTGTTAATTAACGTCTTTCATGGCATTAAAGACGGTATTGATCGATTGGAAAGTAAGTATAATAGTAAAGAATTAATAGTTAAATAATTAAGGTACGAAATACTCCACTTCTTAAAGTATATTTTACTGTTTCATTCAATATTACTATTATTGACACTTGAGATTATTTATTAAACTCAATTAATTTTTAAACTAAATTTTTAATATTTGTATTTTGATGCTTTAAGAGATAATACATATTAATACATGAAAATATATATTTATAAATTAAAGTAAAGAAGACATACCAAGTTTGAAGAAATTTGAAAATGTATTTTCTTTTTATAAAATAAGCTTTTAATATTTATTCGAGAAAAATCATTTACTGTTATTCTCTTCAGAGTTTTTAATAATACTTGTATCTCGACACCGAATAAATAAAGATATAACTCATAATTTTAGATTGATATTTTGTTATATAAACAACCATATCAAATATTTTTCTGAAAAACATTCAAATGATTAAGTTTCATTGTAGGATGTGATATTGTATTCATGTAGCATTGAGAATTATTTGATTAAAAATTAAATTACTTAACATTCGAAAGGAAAATTAAATTCCAGCCTCAAAGAAATACCTAATAGATACAAGATTATTGATCACCTCATGTTTTGACAGATGGGTGTAAAACCTCTTCAGACGACGTATGAAAACAAAACTGGATTTAACATCATCAATAAAAATTATTCAGAGGTCAAAAACACTATTCTCGTATTTATATTCTGCTCTCGAAATCAACTTTTTTCATCTGAGATATAAAAAAAAATGTATTAAGAAATAGATGGGAAAGTAAAGCAAAAACAAAGGATCACCCCACGCTGATCATCAAGTATGGGTGTGCCGAGCGGCCCACAGTGGCGCCAAGCTTGTTTTCAGAAATGATATTCTTTTTCTTTCTTTTTCTTTGGTACCTCTTTGAATCATTAAAATGTCAGAAAAAGGTAAATTAGGTATGTTGGAAATAAAATATTTGATTCTTATATCGTAATATTATAGAGACAACGTTATTTAGAGAATTTTATTTTATAAATTCTGTGTGACTTTTTATTTAGATAAATTAAAATTAACAATTGTCTAAGACCGTGGCTCGTGGAATATTGGTGCTTTGCCTGAACCTGTAGTTCTCAATATGTGGTTAATGGAAAATTGATGATCTGCTTAGAACCTTGGTTCTCAATGCATAGTTCATAGAATACTGGTATTTTATATACAGCCGTAGCTCTAAATCCGTAGGCAGTAGAAAATTGGTACTCTGTGAAATCACTTTAAGAGTTCCATGGAAAAATTGAATTCACTATTAAAAATTGTCACGTAAGAAAATCCAATAAAATAGGAAATTCATTAAAGAGTTTCCTAAAAAAATTATGGATCTCCTTAATCTCCGGTCCAGAAAATAAAAGTCCTGAGCACATTTTTGTTTTCAATGTTGCATCTTTGCTTGGTAAGATCTTCAACAATAGTTAATGCGAGAGCGTAGGAAATTTAGAAGAAAAGACACGAATCTCTTCAACATTTATTTTCTTCAATATTTGCAATCTGTAAAGATCATTAAATTCTTTTATCGAATTAAATTCGAGATTTTTTTAAGTAAGGTAATTTTAATTTTTAAATAAATATACATGTTTGTATCATTTTCTTTAATGAAATAATCATTTTTGCCAGTTGTGTCATTTTTTTGCTCTTGATTTCAGAAAGGTTGGACAATCCTGCTTTAAAGCTTATGTTGTATTGTAAGTTTCCGTCTTAAAAAATTTAAAGTTTAAGGTTTCCAGGCATAAACAATATTGAGAATTAATGGTCTAGAATTTCCACTGTAGTTTTGCGTAATTTATATCATAATAGTCTTCATTGACATGTTTTTGTGGTTCACAAAGTATGTACTCTGTTTTGTCACCTTACAATTGCATTAGTTTAGTTATTATGAAATAAATAATAATGCACTTAAGAATAATATATGTTGGTTTCATGAAATACTTGATTGAAATTGAAATATTAAAGCTGTAACCTTGTAACGCCCCTGGATTCCTTCCTTCTTTTTTCCATTATGAATCAATAATTATAGAGTCACTAACAAAGTCAAATCAGACTGTAACTCAACTTGAGTTTATTTATATCTCAAAGTAATCAAAACACATGTTTATTTCCAGACATGTGGAATAATCCTTTCACACGTCTGAATCTGACAATTAATATAATAACTAAATACTTTAACTGTCTTCGATCAATCGGGTCAGAGTCCATCTTAGAGCTTTAAATGAGGGTTCGACTCACTGAGGATTTTGTCTACTGTGTGTTATCGCTGTATTTTAATAATATTTCCTCCTCATCATAAAATTTGCGTCTCATTTCTTCTACAGATATTCATTATTTATGGAAGTAATTTTTGGGAGCAGAATATCTATTCTAATAATTCTCTCCTGTAAATGAATTTTTTTGAAGGAAATTAAATTCTGAAGAGAAAAAGAAGAATGAAATGCAGTAGTACCTCCAAATAACGGACTCATATCGTATCAGACATTTTGTCTCTAAAATAGAGGTGTTCCTTAATAAGAGAAAAATACATAATTGTCTTTATACCGACAAAAGAACCGAAACCAATAGAATTGTCTTTAAAATAAAGTGTCCCTTACAATCATCATATTTGACTCAACAAACCGGGATGGGCCAAGGTTTTTTTTTTTTGAAGATTCCATCAAGATAGCTGCCTTTTGTTTTAGTCCTATAAGTTCCTTTCCCCAATCACTTTAAAACGATAGGTACTACTGTGTTAAAAATAATAAAATTAGCACGTACAGTGCAAGGTAGAATTATTTTCATACATCACAGATTCTGAGGTATAAAAGTCAATAGCTCGAAATTAAATATTTCTTGAAATTTTTTATTCCTTAATTTTTTTCATAAACACCCCCCCCCCCCCAAAAAAAAAAAGATTTCTAGATTTAATTAGCTTATATTCCTCTACTGTATGAAAGAATGGTGTTAAATGTGTTTTATCGGTAAATTTTTGATTATTTAATTTTTCACCAAAAACTTCTTTTAAAATTAATTTTGAAATCAAAAACATTCCTTTTGAATCCAAATCATAGTAATACGCCAGTCTTGTTGTTCACAAAGAGTTACATAAGATTCTTCTCCATGTTAACAGATCTCTCTGCAGGTAGCTGAAAGAAGGAGCGTCTTCAGAAGTGACAATCACCTACACTTTCGCTAGCTGGCCACCCCCGGATCGGGAACCGAGATGGTAGATAGAGGTTAAACATCTTGCGTCAGTTACATCCACCTTCTCACATCTGGAGAGCGGTAGGTAACCTTGATCGCCCACAAAGTGCTGATCTGGCCCCACCCAGCCTTGCCTTTAAATGACAGTAACAGCCCGTATAAATATTGTGACGCAGGTATCCCATTCAAAGGAAATAGGTGGAACGCCACTCGTGTTTATATCACTATTGAACGATGGTTAGTCATCTTTTGCAAGGAGAAAACACAATATCCTGGCTGATTAAACGTAGGATGGTTTAATTTGTAGCAACTTTAGGATTTGGGTTAATGACGTGAAAGATGCTGCGGTGGATTATAAATTTAAAAACCTTTATTCAGACTTTTAGAACAAAATAATCTCTTTCAGGCACTTAATTTAAGTTGGATGATGAGTTGAGGAGTTTTTTTTAATTATACATAAATGCTTTTGAACTCTATCTTCGTGAATGATTACTCTTTTCGTTTATTAAATTGTTTTGAAACGGTCATATTTAAAAATTATTTAATTATCAGCAATTTGTTTTTATCTTATTTCGTAGTTATTCATTCTTAATATAAATAGTGAGTCTTTTATAATCATATGTAACGTGGACATAGAGATGAATGAATATTTTGTTTTTGATAAAATAAAATAAAGTAAATAAATTTTCGAACGTGAGTGTACTCTCTAAAAAGGAACGCTTTTTATGGAAGTCGGAAGAAAAAAGAATTAAAATGACATTTTGTTACATGAATTAATACTGATATAATAATGAATTAATAAAGCATTTATATGAAATAAATGTTTTGATTAAAATATTGCTTAGAGAAAAATATAATATTTAAATAAAAGCACTTTTCTCCCTGTAGATCTATAGACTTTAATGTTTAGAGACTACGCATCAGCTAATCATTTTTAATTATGGGATTGAAACAAAACCAGCAATATAATGTACAATTCATATAACATTTAATTTTTTTTAATTTAGTACCAATCGATTATTTTCGATTAAAATATAGAACAATTACTTCATTGATGCTAACGATCATTGAATTAATTAATGTTTAATTAAAAAATCTCACTATCAGAGTTATTTTATCCAAAAAATCAACCGCATTTTGATATTTTCCCTAGCATTAAGTTAAAGAATAAATAATTTATCCGAAAGATGGATAACAAAATAATTTTAAAGGTAGAGAAACTTTCATATTTAAAGTTAATACTCGAAATAATTATTTTTATCCCTGCTTCATAGTGTCTCTAAAAATAAGAATATTGTAAATATCTAAGTAATTTAACGTATTTGTATTAAGAAAAACAAATAAGTAATTTGGAAAAATTATTGGAATATTTTTACTCCCTCAGTTGCTCTTTTTAGACATACCAATTGTATTCAGAAATAATAGGGAAAAAAGATTATATATATGCCAAAAAATGTGCCGAAAACTATTTAAACTTTTGCTAGTCGTTGTAAATTAAATTTCATATTTTCCTCAGGTGTTTAAACTACAAATATAATATTCATTTTACTAATCAAACATCTTTTTGATTCTTATGTGAAAATATCTAAATATTTTTCAGAACATTCAGTTTTCTAGTATGTTATTTAATAATTTTTACTAATTAAATTTCAGTAAATAAAGTATTTTAACAAAGAATACTTATGGAAACCGAAGATAAGAAACATCATAAAATAACGAAAAAAAAAAAAAATTTGAGAAGAGAAAGTTAAAAGGAAATGGAAAGGAATTAAATGAAAATTGAGTCTGGAAAATTTCCTCTCAAATCTAACCCATACTCGTTATTTAGTTTTCCGTCTTAGTAAACAAAAACAACCAAATAAGATCATAACACTACATAATTACAGTGGGTACGTAGGTAAAAAAACCCAAGTCATTACATCTTGGTTTCGAAGAGGATGAGTAATGACGTCATGAGAAGAATCAACCCACTACTGGAGCAGGATAAAACAAAGATATTAAAAGAAAACGGTGTAAAGGTTATTGGGACGAACAACACAATAGCTCAGTATGAATTACACATTCCAATCGCGTGAGCCCATACCAATCGATTATTTATCCTTGTCTGCTATTTTTTCAGAAGTATAAACTGGTATCGACTATTGAAAATATCAACGGAATTATGCAGAAGTCAGCCTTATGCAAGAAACGTAATTATTGTTTGGTGAATTTGAGCTATTATTTTCCATAATTGATAGGATTATGAATAATTTATGGTAGTGAGTTACATATTGAGAAATTTAAATTATGATTATTCATTTGTAAAATGTACAGAAAGATGAATATTTATTGAACTGTTAATTTTTTTCTAAAACTTGATGGATTGTGAATAAAATTTACTCTATCTCTGTTTAAATTAAAATTTAACACTTTCTTGCTACACAGTTGAAATATTTTAACATTGCGTTAAGGTAAAATGTGTAAGGATATTACATTAATATTTTCTTAAAGTTGTTTATTTTTTTTCTTATTTCTGTCAAATATCTTCAAGAATTATCTATTTTTTAAAACAATGATTTTTTGGTACATCTATAGATGTAGTAATTTGAAACCGATGTATTATAATTTGAAAATGGAGTGTGAAGCTTTTATGATTGAATGCGGGCATTTCTTGACGTCGTTTAGGTTGAAAATGTGTAAAAAAATCGCTTTCGTATGTGCTTTCGTATGAATTAAAAATATTTGTGTCATAGCAAATAAAATTCAATATGACAATTAAAAATATTTGTGTCAGGATTTTTTCCCATTTCTTGGTAAGACTTATTCACAGGTAAGAAAGATATCTATCAATAAAAATAATTCAAGAAAAATATGATTAGAAGCGTTCCTTTTAAGACATGCTCTGGTTTCTCATTTATAGGTATATTATTGTTTGAAATTGTCTTCTTTTGCTTTATTTATTTACATACTTGAATAATTTCTTACTAAAAGAAACTCCAAACTTTGAAGGAAAGGGAAAGAAACTGGTTAACACGCATATTTTTTGAGAAAGATCGTTAATTATATCAGAAAGTAAGAAAAATAATAATTACTCTTCTATATTACTGCTCATAAAAAGGAAACTCCAAATTAAGAAATATACGAATAAAAAAAAAAACTGATGAAAAATAATCGGACAAGTTAAAATATTTTTATTAACTTAATAGAGAAAAAATTATATCCGCTTGAAGAAAATAATTTCTGCTGTTTGCTTGAAAATGGAAGCATTTTTATTGCCATGCGTGCAACCTTGAATGAATATTTAATAATTAAATTTAATGCTTACATTTCGCTCATATGCATTTTGTTATTTTATGGTCTTGAATCTTAGGGGGGGGGGAAAGCAAAGGTTAAATATTTAAAAAATGCATTTACAGAAGCAATTATGATTTTTTAAAAATATAACTGTTATTCAATATTTCTTTAAATCCAGTAAAGTGATATATATATAAATATAAAATATGTTTTAGATTGTGCAGAAAATTCATATTCTTATGAAATTGGTGTATCAGTAAAAACAATAAAAAAAGAATCCTTTTTTTGCCGAAATAACAAAGTATGTAGCAGTACGTAATCTTCAGGAGGCAACCGAAGCCCTCTTTCCCATTTAGTTAAAACGGAAGTTTGCAAACAAACAACGATGGCCATTCAAAAAAATGTGCATAACACCTAGTTTCTTTTTTGAAGAATAATAAGGCATTAACAAACCCAGGAAGTATCCTTTTAAAGTGTGCTTAAAACGCTCAGTTTCCCTAACCCTTTGGGGCTAGGTCACCTGACCTTTAATGGTTAGCTTGCGAAAGAGAGTGATCGTGTATAAAGAAACGATTAGTCGATTTAGGGAAGTATGCATTAGAGTGGAAAATTGTAATGCTGGGTGGATCTTCTGGTCGTTAATTTTTTTTGTTGCATAGGCAAATGGTGGAAACTTATAATACGATACAAAAGACTCTTATCGTATGTATTTTAAGCTACAATGGAATTGTTTATTTTGATCCTGAATTCCCTTTTTAGGATTATTGAAAATTTATTTCTTTTCATTCGAAAAGAATAATTGTTTATCTTGAGTAATTCTAAGCGAAAAATATCTCTGTTTAGGTAAGAAAATATTTTAAAGTGGACGTTTGAAAATTCAGTAAAATAGTTTCTGTTTAATGACTCCCTTAAAATCATAGAAGTTTTTAAAAACATATACATTCATGATAACTAATTAATTTCGATTTATGGAAAAACTATTGATTAGCTAAAATACTTTTAAAAAATTTTGAAAAGAGTTTTCTGTATCATATTATTTTAAAGACATCTTAGCTTTAACATATTTTTTCATGAAATTTGATTTTAAGTGCTTACATGCGAAAGATTCTTACACTTTTCATAAATGCAATATTTTTCTTAACGAAATTAAGAGCAAATGAAATATTGTGCGAGCACTAAAGGATTTGTGTCTGAGCTTTCAAAGTCAAGAATTATTTATTCATTTAAAAACTTTCTGATGTCAATTAACCTATTTTCAGATTAATTTATTATACAAGGTGAATAAAAATATAATTTATTTTAAATATTTTTGACTTTATGATATTTACTTTTCATAAGTTGACAGGTTTTATCAAAGAAAAGGATTATTTTGCATACGAATTTAATATCGTCGTAAAAGTTAACTTTTGAAAAAAATGTTGAAGTTTAATTTATCTCTCAAAATGATTGATATTTAGTAAAGGTAAGATCTTTTTCATACTTGCACTTAATGCATTTTAAGGAACCTTAATCTTTATTTCATGCAAATTTAAAAAAAAAATCAAAAAATCCAGAATCATAGACTTTTCTTCGTATCTTCTTTTTCTTCGACACCAAATTCAAATTAAGTCAGAAAATATAAATTAATAAACGTATCGCATAGAAAAGTTATTTTAAGTAAATTGTAAAATAAATCTTTGGATTTCTTTTTTTATGGGAAACTAAAATGTAGGATGTTCTGAAAGAAAATTTAATGAACTTGTTGCTGGTAAGAAATATAAATTAATTAAATCTGAACAGTTCGATATTTATTTATCAACTTTTATCTATTACAATACTTTTTTGACTTTTTCACCCATATAATCCTAGTAAGTATAAGTGACCTCTTTTTCAATATAATTCATGTATTTTCTAAAACACAGGCATTCATTAAGTCAGCAATATGATCGCTTATGCAATTTCGACAATTTTTAAAGTATGAAATAACTATAAGATAATACTAAAATGTTAAATAAATGGATAATACTTATATATATATATATATATATATATATATGTGTGTGTGTGTGTGTGTGTATACATGTATACAGAGAGAGAAAGGTTTATTTATGGATCGTACAACAATATGCACTTTGAAATTGTTTAATCCCGATATCTTAATTACAAGTAAAGCTTATTAAAAGTTATACTCATAATATAAAAGTTAAATCGTATTAAAATTTTACAACTAAATAAAACGTTTGTTAAAATATTTTATTTCGATCCAATTATCACTAAAAACATTTTTGACTTTACTTTAAAATTTTGTTGACAATTATTAAAATTATTTTGAAGACAAATCATTTGTCTGAATCTTTTTGAATGTCTGTAATTCTAGTTAAATAATGTAATATAATTTTCAACTTAATTTTCAGCTACATATTGGTAAGGGAGGGACCAAATTCTTTCAATACATTTTTAAGCATAGTTTCGATGTGTTTTTTTTTTTTTAACAATTCAGATACAATATTCAACCTCAAAGAACACAGATTTTAAATATAATTAACTGCCCAATTCTTGGCAAATCTATACTTACGTAATCTAAGGGTACACCTCTAAGTTAAAGTCTTGGATTAAAATCCTTGGCCACTCGTATTACGCAAGTACAAATGAAAGCAAGAGCGAAAACCTTTCTTCTTTACCCTTCCAACCTTCCGCTACTCAGCGAAAGTAAAACGGTCATCTGTAAAACTCTTTTTCCTGCAGCAGCCTAGTGTGTAACTGGGTTAGACAAAGAATAGCCCGTAGGGAATGTTATCGGTCCTACAAACAGCGATTGATACATGGATGGCACAACACAAGGTTGAAATGCGAAGAGGCAATTTGGGAAGATGTTTTTTTTTTATTTAACCAAAGGCTGAAGAAGACTGCACCTGATTAATAACTTTTTTTTGCAATTCTCCGAAGGTTTGTTTTTTTATGAGAGTTTGTGTGGTTAATTTTGATGTTATCGCCCCGCAGGCAGTCTTATTAATCTTGAGATAGGGAAAACGGATATTAATCAAGAGTGTTTATAAAAGTTGACTTAGGCAAAATGGATCCAATCATCGTTTTAATGAATACATATGAAGTGATCGCTTTTATTAATGTGTGTAAAGCAATCGGAAATAATGCATTGCACATTTTGCTCTTGTTTAGAGATGAATGCATTGAAATATGAGCGATTAAATTAGCGTGAAATATGCAAATATGGATAGATGTTTAGATTAATGATGTTTAGTAAATGTGATCAGAATTGTATGTATGTTTATGGACATATTGATTTTGAACAGCGTAAATGAAGGATTGCGATTTTATCCTTGATGGGATCGAAATTATTTTGTATTATATTCTTTATCTTGCAACTAACAATAGATATCGTGATTTTAAACAAGTTATTAATTTCATTATTTACTGAAACATAAATACATTTGAATACTGAAAACACATTTGTTTATGCAAACACATCATTTTTAACAAGTTTTTTGTTATAATGCGTATGAATAGTTCTGCTTCTTAAATTTTCTAGCTTAAATAAAACTTAGAAAAAATGTATAGCATCTTAAATGTACATTCAAAGATAACTGCATTTGTATTAAACTAATAAAAACGGGGAAATTGATTTCAATTTTAAAAATTAAATTCAACTGGTAGATCTAATATGATATAATGTATAAATTATTTTTAATTCTTTTTAGGGATTTTTAATTAGAATTGTATTTTTTATCACAGTTTTAATTTTTAATACAAAATTCAAAGATATTTTATTCAGTTTATTTTATGTATAATTTGAAATAAAATATGAAATATATTGAGCAGTGCTTAACATCAAATGAGGTTCAGGCACCATGAAAAACTTTGAAGAATATCAGAAAATGTTAAATGGAGTTTTTAAGAGAAATCGAAATGAGAATATGAATGATTTTGAGTATGAGAATGATGAATGTGTGAATGATTATGAATATGAGAATTTTGATACTAAAATATATCATTCAGTTTTCTAATTTTAAATTTTTATTCATTATGGTGAAAATACATGAAAAATATCAATAAATTTAAATCATAAAAGTAACGACAAAATATCATGAATATTATTTCAGCATAACTTTTCTACAGAAATAATTATTATATTTAAATTTAAATTTAGAGAACATTGATGCAATCGAATGAAATATGGATAAACTATTTTAGACTTCAGATAATCGCGAAGAAACATATTTGAATATATTTTTAGCATTATATAAAGTACTATTAATTTCTCCCTCGTATTTACAAATTAAAATCATTTTAATCAATTGAAACAAAATTATTACGCTTTAAAATATTTCATATGGCTTAAAGTCTCAAAAGTATTTTGTTATCACATATGCGTCGAAACTTATTATTTCTCAGTAAAAAAAATTTTCCTTCCTAACCAAAGCTTTTCGAGACGTATAGTTTGAAATTCATTCCTTAGAATGAAAGTATTTCTAAGATAAAGTTTTTTATTGTATTAACTTAATAAGAAACGAGATTAAGACCTATCTAACTATTTATAAATATATGAAAACCTTATCCATAAATTGGTTTAAGAAAGTATACAAGTCTCTAGTATCCTAATGGTGAAATAATTTCATAAGACTGCAATCTGAAGTTGAAATCGGCAGTAATGATAGAGCGAGGAGCCATCCAGACTCCCCTCAATTAAGGAACAAGATAGGGAGTAAGAGAGAGTGATAAGACGGGGTCTTACCTTTCCTAGTTGGTAGTGCGGTGTGACCAAGGAGTTCCCCACCAAATCTCTAGCGGAAGTTCCACTCTCACTTAGCACGAGAAGAGAAATCAAATGTACTCTTCAGCTTCTGTAAAAAGTATTCTCTCTTTTCACGACGTGACCCGTCCGACTGGCTGGCACCTCTCACTTTTGATAGGCCGGTTTACCCTCTCACGTCACAATCTGCAACCCACTTAATGTGTTCACCCGGTCCTTTTTGCCAACCAAAATCAACACACGCAACGTAACACTTTGAAAAAGATCACAGAAAGTGAAAACGGACGACCGGCCATCAGGTTTTATATAGCCTGCTGTCGAACCAGGAGAAAAAAATTTCTTTTTTGGTCGGAAAGTCGTGACGTCACGAACTTTGCGTCAGGGCCAAACGGATGCTTATCGAATGCGGCTTTGGAGAAGAACGCCAGGTATTGTGCAAAAGAAAAACCTGAGCTGTTTTTTGCCCCCCTTTCCTGGTTCCTTACTGCAGGGAATAAGTGGGGGAATTTCCAACTCTAACTCAGACTGAAGTCAACAATGTATAACGTGAAAAAATTAATAGCGTGGAGGAATCTTCTTGAGGGTTTTGAAACACGTGGACATTTTCTAATTCTCTCCGCTCAATGATTAATCTGGAAAATTTTTCTTGCGTGAGACATCATGTAGCCATTTCGTCGGGCTCGTAAGTGAACTTGACACCAATAAATTTTGGTAAAATACCACAAAATCTGATAGTTTGACATTTATAGATATGCATATGTGCAATATTTCTCAATTTTAGGCAATTTTAATTATAAATTTGCAATGCATAAATCTTTCGATTCAAAAATGATCTAAGTGGGACGAGAACAATAAATAAAATGAATATTTACTAATAGTAATTCTTCATAATTTTTTAATTTTAAATTAAAGAAATTAGAATACAATCTTAGAGTGATTTGATGTTGATTGTAATTATTTTCCTTATTCTCGGCAAATAAAAGGAATAATTTTTTTCAACAGGATATGAGTTAATCATTAGAAAACGCATTTAATTAACATAGATTTACAGATACATATAACAAGAAAAATTTAATATTTTTAATGAATCTTTCTATTAATGTTAAATAAATTTCTTTAAAACATTTTAAAAAAATACTACTATAGAATGTTTATTTGCAAAAATACTCATCATGTTTCGTAAGGAAACTGTTTTAATGAAAAATTAATTTGTTAGAATTATCCCGAAATAATGACTTATTTCTTAAAAAAATATAATGTTTAATACAATTCAAACAGCTCTGTAAGGAAAATAAATCTACTTTTTAAAATAAAAATGTGCCAATACGAATGCAATGAACAGCCGAGTTTTCAATAATCAAAATATTAAATAGAATTATTTCGAAAAGTACAAACAACAAGTTTTTAAAAAATGCTGATGAAAAGCACAAAGGACATACAATTAAAATTTCTTCAAGTACAATGTATATTACTTTCAAGCCAAAGCATTATAACTATTAAATAAGAAATAAAAAAGGTATTTTACTATTAATAATAGTCAAATAATAATTTAATTCAACAATTGAATAATTTTATTTACGTGCGTCCCAATTTCATATAAATCTCAAATTAAAATTTCATACCGCTTTTTTGTATAATACACTCAGTAATATTATTTAAAATATTAAAACTAACTCTATTGGTTAATAGTGGTATCATTTACACAAGAATACTGCTCACGAACAATAGTCCTCACGCATTTACAATACCTGTCATGATACTACAAGGAAGAGACAGACAGTTCACAGGAGTGTCCAGTGATGAGATGAATGTATATCTACGTTGGTGTTAATAGTAGTGATTATCTTTAATAGTATTTGTTTTGTCATTGTTCCCAGGTGTTTTGAAATCCTGGTTCAGTTTCATGTGAAAGAGATAGTGATCTACGTGATGAATGAGTGAATTCATTAGAGTAAGAAATAGGGAATGGGGAAGTAGACTTTATTTCTTAACAATCTTTTCAACTTTCATCGCACGTGGATGAAACTTTCGATTTCTTATTGAGAAATCTATTAAGAAAATATTCTGGTATTTTTCAATAATTTAATTGATATTCTACTTGAATGTCTACAAAAAATAATTAATTCAGAAATTGAATACACTTAAGCATTACCTACAAGGTAATGATAAAAAAAAGTAAGTGAATTCGTGCAAAAAACTTGCTTTCCGAAAATATTCTGGCAAATTAGTAAAATAAGATTGAAATTTATAATTTTACTCAGTCAAATTTAGTCTTAATATGTATCGTATGGTTATAAAAGAGATCCAAATATACAAAGTAGACTGAAATGACTTGCCATTAAACAAAACTTAAGAAATTATGACAATATATATTCTAAAAAGAGAACTGGAGGAATTTTCAACTACAGCAACTTACATTAAAATTTTATCAGTTTATTAGTTTTAATTGTTATTATCAAAGTAATAGCAATAATACTTAGAAAACATCATTTATAGCAGGCTCATTATGACTATTATTTTATCACTAGGTCTCTGTATTCTTGCTATAATGGTTGAATATTCTTTGTAATTAGAGAATTTTCGTTGTTTTGAATTTATTATTGAGCGTAGTACATTGATTTAATAGAAAGTTTTCTTAAATGATATATATATTCTCATATTTAAGAATCTGAAATGATTTATTTTACTTTTGATATTAATTGTAAAACTTTTTACTGAAAGTACCATTTTTTAAAAAATTAAGAAATAAATAAATAATTTTATGTACTTCGGGATGTTATTATTTCGTAAGAAGCTTTTCCATTTGTACAGTTCATGAATTTTAAATAAAAGAAAATATCACATAAAATTAACGAAAAAAAAATTTAGGATTGGCGAGAATTCATGGTAACAATTAAAAGAGCTGTTATGCATAATCAGGAAGAGAAAAGACTCCTATTTAAAATTTTACTTTGAAGATTTTAACTAAGCCTACCAAATGTATTTTTAAAAATAATCTCTTTTTTTTAAAAAAAGAAATTTACAAAAATATAGTGTTGTTTGTAAGAAACAAGATATATTTCAAATTAATTATAATATCTCCTTATTTATTTTTGAAAAATTAACAAGTCTCTAGCATTATTAATATAATATTAAAACATATTCGAAAGAGATTTCATCGATATTAACGAAATTAATTTAAAAAAAGAACTTAAAACTAGGAGTTAAATTGCATTCAGTGTCATTGAAACTTCAGTAATTAAAATTTAAATGGAAATCTTGAAATTAAAAATGAATCAATTAAACCAGTTCATTGTAATACAATAAACATTTTTTTTGGAGAAATTCGATGTTATTGTTAGTCACTATTTAGAATGTGGTGAGTCATATGTTATGTGACACCATTAACATAACTGTATGCTTTCCAAATTCACATCACATACTTCTTAATGAATCTGGAATCACCTAGTTTTATTGCAACACAAAAATTAATCAATATAAGAGTCGCAAGGTCACAAAATGGAAATGTTGTTTATTATATTGTTGAACGCAACAGTCTATCGGAAAAAAGAGATCAAAAAACATTTATAAAAGAAGTCTTTTTTGATGTCGTGAATTACTTTAATGGCTAGTTTTCAAAAGATAATTAGAAAAAATAAAACCTGCGACGATAAAATGGAAAAGTATCGAAGCAAAGAAAAAAAAAAAGAAACATTCAAATTATAAAATCGTGAAAAATATTGAAACAAATATGAAAGGTGAAATATTTAGACTGATAACTCGAAATGAAGTAGATAATATGATTAAATATTTCCTAATATAATAAACGTATTTTTTAATGAAGATCAAAGAAATGTAAAAATAATTGACATAATTTATTTTTGTTCAATTGAATGTTTTCTTAAGGACTCCAGTACTTCTTTCTTCAATCTTTCTTTAGAAACTTCATAAACTTTAAAATATAGCATTTGTATCACTTTTAATTAATCGATCCTGTTTTTACAGTTTCGGATTAACCATTCTTAATTTAAAACATTTATATCTATCATAAAACTTTTAAGACAACAAAAAATGCCCTCCATAGAAGCTAATCGAAATAATATTTTTAAGTCAAACTCCAAGCAAAAATAACTTATTTAAAAGTACCATCGGTTTATAAGATGATTTTCTTTTTGCCGTATACATTATCACAAGCTTTTTCCAATTACCTTGATTTTTGAAAAAGAAAAAAAAAAAAAAAAAAAAAAAAACTACTGTTGAACAACAATTTATAATATGAATAGTAGCTGCAGTTAAACAAATGTTGAACAGAAGTCCAATAGAGCATTAAAAATCAAAGTTTTGCAAAGAACAGATTTAGCCACCCAAGGTGCGCTTTTTTATAATTATTAAATTACTCAATTAAATATAATAATTAAAGCAAGCGATGAACTATCGAGAATTGGACAATAATACACTTTTAAGATATTAAAATTAGAGTAAACGATAAATTATTAAATTGAATACATTTAAACTGAATGTAATTAAAATTGAAGAAAACGATAAAAAATTGAAAAGTGATTTGGTACTCCAAAAGTGATCCATCTATAACAATAGCCGCCTCGGGTGGTTAATAAAAATCGTTTGTAGAAATAGAGTAATATGTTTTTCATGTAATACATTTTGTTTTTAACAGTGGAACTTTTTAAACATGAGGAGTAAATCGATTTGTCAATGAAGGAGCCATAAATGATGTTTATCACACTTACTCAGGTACACAGTTTCGTCGAAAAAGGATGTCGGTTAAATGTTACAATTATTTAATATTTTATTCAGCGTAACAATTTACTTACAAAGTTTTGCTCTATTACTCTGACTGTTTGTAAATTTTAAATTCCAAACTGGAACATTAAATTTTAGGAACTTTTATATTATGTAGTCAAATATTTACTATACCGAGAGAATATTTTTTTTAGAAAATGTAATTTAAATAATTCAGTTTGGAAACTATGTTCGTAATCAAATTTATCTTTTTGAAGTGATTTAGATTCTTTAACATGAATGTTTTTTTAGAAAAAGTAGCATGTGAAAAATTAATTGAAATGATATGGAATTAACAACCTTCTATTTTAAAGAAGACCATCAATTTCACAGAAGTTGTTTTAAGCATTTTTTAAAATACAATACACAATTTTATCTTATTAATTAAAAATTAATCGCTTTCATTGAAACAAATCCTTTCAATTATAATAAGCGATTTATTAATAAATCTTCTGAATGTTTCAAGAAAAAAACTAGAGGATAAATGCTTTTATTACGATTATCAGACAAAATTACAGAATTTAAGAAAGAAAATTTGTTATTAATAAAATTTAGTTCTAGAATATCAGATTTTGTAAACAGACATATTTATTCCTCTTTATTCAAGAATCTAAGAGTTTTCTGACAATTTGAAAAACTTCTTTACTATGTTAGATGTTTTAAGTATTTATCTCAAACGAATTATTTCAATTTAAACGATTAATGTAATTCCAATGCTAAAAAATATTTTTAATTCGAAACTTTTTAATATTAAAAACAAATATTATTTAATATTCAAAATATTTTTAATTTATCTGAATTTTAATTATAATTTTAAATAAATGTAAAATTTTATTTTATTTTCAGAGTGTAATTTCGTTTCATATTTCATCATTTGTTGTAGGGCTGATTCATCTTTTTAATTGTTATTCAATACATATACTATTAAGTATTATATTTTTTAATTTAGTGAGCTATTTATTAATGAATAATTAGCATAAAATATATTAGTTTTTTCACGTTCAGTTAAGAATTTGGTTTTAAATGATTCACAAGCTTACTCATAATTACTACGCTTAAATTTGCAAAATAGTCTCAGATACTTATAAAGTTCATCTTTAAATTTTTTACACATTTTTATCCTTATGAAAGGGGACTAATTTATCGAATCTAATTTTTTTCTAGAGTCAAACTTATTACGAAAAATTAATTGCTAATACTTTGAAAAATTATCTAAAACTCTTTTAAAAGATTTATTTAAGAACAAAACTATTATGTTTTTCACTTTGAATTTTCTGATATGACTAAAGGAAAAGCAACGTTATGAAATCAAAATATATTAAATATTTATAATTTAAATTGATATTTAAAGAAAATTTATATACAACTTTATTTCAATAAAACCTTTTACACTAAGTTTCCTAGTTCCAATCTATTTAAAGTTAATGTAACCAAATAACATACTTTTGAGCAGCTTAAAAATTATTTAACATTAAATTAATAATTAATCAAGACTCATGTAATTTTTGAATTTATCAAAAATTTAAAAATATTACTGAATAAATATAAATCAGTACATTCCATTTTACAACATTGTTTTGAAATTTGCACTTTCTTTATAGTGAAAGTACATAATTCCTTACAAAGGAAAAAAAATTCTTTTTTTAGTATAAAGGCTCCATGACCTTCGTGATTTTTAAACAAAAAAAATGTTGTCCGAGTTATTCATTAAATTTTTTTTGAAACTTATTTGATTTTATTTAGTTCAATATCATTGAAAACAAATTTATGATAATACAAACCACTCTGAATGAAAAGTAAAGAAAACAATTGTTCTGTTGTAATGATATCGTTGTTGCAATATGTCGTTCGGGAAAAGTTATGTTTTGAATTTATTACTTTTTGTATGCATTCTTCTGAACCAATGTCAAGTTTACAATAGAAAACGACCAGATTTAAAATCCGAAAATTCTTTCAATTTGATGTTACGTAGAGTGTAAGAATGATATGCAGTTATTAAAATAATGTTCCATAACTTTTTAAAATCTTATGCCTAATTTAAAAATTAGTTAGGTGATCGATGATATAATTTCTTTTTGATGGTATTATTTTCAGAGATTAACTCATTTGAAACAAGTCATAAAGTGTGAAGAATCTTTTCATTTTACTTTGGATTAAGCATTGTAACATAGTGAGCTAAAAGTGTGACAATTTCAAAATTTTAAAATTGACCTAAAATTAAGGAAGCGCAATTTGACAGTCTCCGTCAACTGACGAGGACAACCCTTAAACTGGCACCTCACTCTTCAAACTTCCCCACCACGCCAAAGGGAGAGCTTTGAGCCTCGACAGATTTAACATGAATCAACTCTGGTTACATGGTGAGTTTTTTGTGGCATCAAGGGTCGAGACCATGACTCGACGAAAACTTCCAGTCGCCAGTCAGCGACCATAATCACTAGGCTACCGCAGTAGCAGTTTAATTCTGTAAATTTTCTTTTATTTAATTGTTAATTAATTGAACAATTTAAAGTTTTAATTTTTAATTATTCCTTTATAATGATTTGGAAATACTTTGATCTCATAAAGAATTAATTAATCTCTTTTCATAATTGAAATTAAATTACAAAAAAAAGATTGGATATTATGTACTATGAGCTGTGGGTGTAAATAAATGATTAAAATTGGAGTATTTTTGAAGAAAAACATCCCTGTATTAAAATTAAAAAGGAGCAAACGTTCATTAGAAAAATTTGACAAATCTTACTAATTTAATAAATATTTTAAGAGCCTTCAGTATTTTATAAATTATACAAAATGAATTAATGAAATAAAGCTTGTGATTACAAGAATAAGCAAAGTTTTTTTAATATCATATTTGGTTCACTTTCCTGTTGCTGTGTTAAAAAGTACAAAAAAAATTATTGTTTGACATTTCGTGTAACTTATAGTTAATTTTCGTTATAATACATAAAAGTAGAATCAAATTTTAAAAATGTTTTAACGAATATTCTTAATTAAATTATTAGAATAGGTACTTTATATGAATATATTAAGTAATGTTATAATTTTAAAATCTTTGCTTTAATGAAAACCAAAATCATTTTTTCAAATTAAAGAAAAAAGCATTAATATCTAAAATAAAAGAGACGTTATCTTAAAATAAGTGATTTTTACATTTTTGCAGAAAGTTTAATTAATGTTTAATATAGATTTATATGTATCAAATATTTTTTAACATATAAAGAGAGAGTTAAGACCATTGTATTCACAAACACCAGGCTTTTATTTAAAAGTTAAGTATATGTTTAATTTGCATTGAAAGAATAATACAAATAATTCTTAATCTTCCAAATCTTAGGTAAATTATATATATATATATATATATATATATATATATATATATACATACATACATACATATAATGGAAGCTGTTCTATAAACAAAAAATTCACAATATATATTTAAACGATAACAAGGTTAAAAATTCTTTGAATAAGAACAAAAATGAATTTTCTTTCTTTGACAAGAAATTACAATGCTTGTTAAAAATTTGAGCAATAAGTTGCATTTGTATTTAATGCAGTTAGTATTTAGAAAACTCGATAAAGGGTTTTTAAAATGAATCTGAAATAATTTTAACCTTGATATGTTCAAGTACTTGGGAGGGACATAAAGGTGGATCTCAAAAGGAAAACATTTCGCAATTTCTGAATGATTTGAATTACAATTTATAAAGGAAGTGAAATTCTAATTCTTACAGAAGAGAAACGTATGTAGTTGGGTAAACCCTGTACATTATTCGGATGTCTAAATTTATCCGATTTCACATTCTCTCGATATTATTACGTAAAACATCAAACATTTTTAGTAGATACATTATTAATAGCAAGCGATGTATAAGCACACAATTATTACCTTACTTTAAAAAGCAACACAATTAAAAACGATTATTATAATGAATAATTGTTTTAAATTGTTAAATAATAAATATAAACCCTCATACTTTATACTTATTATTTAACAATTTAAAACAATTTATATACTTTAAAAATCATTATTAAATAAAGCAATTAGGCAAAAAACCATAAAAATCAGTTCCTAAAATTTTGTTCAAATTAATAGCCTTCAAATATACATCGAATTCAAAAATTTAAAGCTTAAAGACAAAAGTAATATTCTCATTTGTAATTTAAGTTTTGTTTGGAGCTCTCTATAATTGAATACATACAATATTTGGAGGTATGTGATAGCCCAGTTCGTAGATTATCATATCACCTCAGTGTTGTTCAGCTTGGCTCAGGTAGAGATATTATTACTCAACATGGGTAATGGGTTTGAATTGAAGACTATTATCTAAAGATTATCGTGGAAAGTTGCAGCCCTATTGTTGAATTAAACTTCTATAAAGAGTCCTGGTAGTTTCGCTTTCAGAACAGTGATCTTGTGGTTAGAGAGGCACAAGTTCGAAACCCAGTTCAATCAAATACGGCCTGATGGAATAATAAAAGTCCTTCCCAAAAATTGATTGATTGTCTATTAACATTGCCCTTAGAAGCAACACGAGGGCTAATAGCAACGAGCCTCGTCATTTTGAGCCACTTTAAAGTGAAGAAGATGACACCTACGTTGGTTTCCCATTCTCCCATCTTTAACATTATCTCTAAGTAAGGACTTCGAGACTCGAAGGATTTAATGTGCCTCAGCCCTGTTATACGAATGATCTTTACTGGCATCAGGTCTGGAATTCCTGACTAGAAGGGTAACTCAGTTTAGCTTAGTTCCTCAACTAGTGAGGCCACACTCTCACACGAAAGAAGTTTAAATTAGGAACATGAAGCAATGATTTAGATGTCATCCTCGTCACTTGGAGATGATCCACCATTACGAAATTCATTCCTTACAGTTTGGTCTATCACTCGAATGCAGTATTAATTTAACCAAACTTTTATTAATACCTAGTGAAAATAATTAGACATTTTAATTTACTCGTAAATATGAAATGTATTTTGAAAGAATATACAAAACACTTAGTTTGAAAATCTTAAAACAAGCATTTTACTACATATGAGTCGAAATATTGTGCAAAAGATTTTTATTAAGATGATATCTTTCTAGCAAAAAGTCATTATTTCATTTGCAAAAATAACACAACTGTAAATGATTTTTTTAAAAAAAAGGATATTTCAGTTATTAACAAAATTCAGATTTGTATGTAACGTTATTATAATGTGATGTTTATTGCATTTCAAGTTTAGTACATGTGTGTTGGCTTTTTTAAAAAAATAAGAATATTACTCTCTCAAGAAGAGTAGATGGATATTATATGTTACTTTTTGCCTGATACATGAATGATAGAGGAAATATGAATTTAATATCAATTACATCTGCTTGTTTTACATAAATATTTTCACGAACGTAACAATATCCCTTTTATTAAAATACGATTCATTCTAAACCATCATAATTACTATATTTACCAACATCATTCGGTAGTTAAGAAGTACCCACAATTACCTTGAACACAGTACCCTGAAACGTGATATCCTTATTTTTATTCTAATTTTTATCAAATGCCAGTCATGATTATATTCATGTTACAAGTGTCATTCACAGTAATAGGCTTCCATCCCTAGAGATTCTGCATTATAATTAACATACACTTGACATGCATGAGGAATGTCTCTACAATCAAAAACATCAGATTTTCTATCTTTTTCAACATTACCAGAATCGTGAGATCCTTATTTTGTGCCCGTGAATTTTGTCAAATGTTATCGGTGATGTATTACGTGCACTAATACATACCCAGCGTGACTTCAGACCTATTACATTATAATTAATATAAGATTCATTCATGACACAAAAGGGTCTTTAAGTGCAAACCTTTAATACAAAGACCGAGAAATGCCGCAACTACTAATTTGTCGGAGCAACGCACTATGGATCCGCTTTCTCTGAATCGAATGTCAATTTCCCCCTTTCCAATCCATCAAAACACCCCCATGAAATTAGAGCCCCATTACATTTTCACGCCTACCCTGCCCTCAAATGATGAAGATCCACCACTCATTTCAGGATATGAATATCATTATACATATTTATGTGTCACTGTAGCAAGCTTGATTCGTTGTCAAGATTGCGATTACCATTGCAAAATTTGGAAAAGAAAGAGTAAAGTGATAGAGGTCAAACATTCCACTCTGCATCAATACAAAATAAGCGGCCTACTCAGAAGTTCAAAGAATTTAAGATTAATAACCTTTCTCTCTCTTCTTAATTGTTTCGAAATACGAAAAGTATATTGTGAAAACATTTCTTTTAATGTTTCATGTTTTGTAATGAAACACACACACACTTTTTAAATAATTTTGGTAGTTGGTAATTTATTTTTCATTTAATTTATTTTCTTTTGGAAATTTCTATCACACGAGTGCATAATGTTTTGTCTCACAGTTAAATTTGTGTGTGTACATATTTATTTATATTCATTTTTCTTTGTTTGCAACATTTATCTATATATTTTTATGAATTGCGCATATATCTTTATACACAAAGGTACAGTAGGGATTTATTATATATTGTTGTACTTCTTAATTACTGAGATTGCTTCCTAATTTATTTTTGATTAATGTATTGGGATATTTAATTTCCCTAAAGATGAAATTATATATATATATATATATATGTATGCGAGGGCTGTTTTTTTTTCAACCTCCGATCGCACACTATGAAGACCAGGAATGCGGCAGCTAGCTGGTGTGCGCAGTAGGCTACTGCGCATCTCCCCCTGTACATGCTTTGTCATTGCCGAGTCCAACACTTCCTGTCTTGTTGAACTGCAGTCACGTAAACATGGCTGTCTCTATTGATTCTCCCGCCAATTGTGAAATTCGAAGTGTTATTCGTTTCTTGAAGGCAGAAGGGAATAGTGCAGCGGAAATTCATCGAAGAATGAGTCGAGTGTATGGAGACAGCTTTATGAGTGAGGGTGTTGTTCGTGAATGGCGTTGAAAGCTTAAAGATGGCCGAACTGCTTCCCCAACCCAACTGCTTATTGAGCAGTAAAATTTAATTTAAATGGAACATTTTCGAACATCCACCATATAGTCTTGACCTAGTGCCAAGTGACTTTCATCTTTTTCCTGAATTGAAGAAGTGGCTTGGGGGGCAATGCTTCCAAATTGACCAGGAGCTAAAAAAACGGTCACAACTCACCTCAATTCATTGGTGGCAGCATTTTATGAAGAGGGTATTGCAAAGCTTGTTCAGAGATAAATAAATGCTTCAATCGTCAAGGTGATTATGCAGAGAAGTAACCTTTGTTGTACATTACTTTTGGTAATAAAATTATTTTCTTATATTCACCCGTCTTTTTATTATAGCCAATCGGAGGTTGAAGAAAACAGCTCTCGTATATATATATTCTACACATGCATTATATTGTAATGTTTTCTTATCAATTTAATATTTTTATGCAATTATTTTCATTTATATTGCATTAGAGAAAAATGTACAATGGTTTTCAAAATTAAGAGAGCTTGAGAGAATAGACGAATTTCTTAAAAATTACTGAATTAAAGTTAAAATTAATGCTTTCAAACACAGATACAAATTTTTAGTAAGTATTACATAATCGTATATGTGTGTATAGATTTGGGTACATAATCGTATACATGTGGGTAATGCATTAAGAGAAAAAAGGCTTTGTAAGCTTACCTAAATATTACTGCACTTTGTTTCGTTAACACAAATTCAGTGACTTTTGTGATGTTTTATTCCCTTTGAAACTTTTGGTGAAATTCAAAAACAAAGAGTTGAAACAAGTAAATACCAACAACTGGGTAATAGAATGAGATAGCTAATAGTCTGAAGACTTGAAGCAAGACGTTATCAAGTGCAAATTGTTGGAGACTTTAATGTAACATTGTGTGTAATTTAAGAAGACAGTTTAATGAGACAGAATCTGTACAAAGGAGGCTTGGACAAGGTCGTACAGGAGCTACTACGACCAATGATGATCGTATATGTTCATTATAGCGAGGCGTAATAGAATTACAACAGATTATCTACTATCTCGTCAGCTTCAGGAGGCCCCGGACTCTCAAGTTTCAAGAGCAACTGTTTCTAAATGTCTGTATGAGATTGTTTTATTTGTGAGAAGACTTGCTTTTGCAATTTTTCACTTCTTCTCACAGAAAAAACCGAAGTACATTTAAGCAGTAATCAGTGGAAGACTTCTACGCGCATTCACTAATGAGTTCAGATTCTTGTTACTGATTCTCGACTCATCTTCACCTGGAGAGAACCAGAGACCTTCTATGTATATTCTAACATTTCAAAGAGTCAATAGGACAGTAAAGTTTTGATGTCTGAGTAAGAATCCTGTTGGATGAGCGTACAAGCTACCATGTCTTCGACAGAGGCTTTGTGACTACTTTGAGAAATAGGGATAGAATCTTAGAGCCATATGTTCGCCTTTTTAAGGTAGCGGATTGGCTATGATTTGCCTTTTATGGATGACGATACTCATTTACATAGGGCTCATCTGGTCGATTTGTTTCTGGAAAGTGAAGACATTCGTCAGTGATATTGGCAAGTCAGACTCCGGAAACATGACTCTGTAGAGCATATTTAGAATACTCTTGGGAAAGCAATTGCGATTCGCTCTCAATTTCTAAACGGTTCAGGACCTTGGAACAGCATAGCTGGTCGATTGGGAATGACTGCTACAGAGGCTCATAAACGGTTTAATTTTCAGTATGAATTCACGTGGTGAAAATGTGTAATTGCAAGTGGGGACCATATTCTTATTAATATGCTTTTTAATCCTTCTTGTAATCCTTCTAGACTTTCTTGCGCTGATGAGCGGTACACACGATCAATCATGTGTGTTTACCATATCCGTTGCATCATATTTTTTGTATTACATATAAACTGCTGTTTGTAGAAAATGCAACACCATGAAGGAATCATCAGAATCAAATGAAATTCGCAGCAAATGTCAATTATAGGATATTATGCAAATTAATAAAGTTTCAGAGCCATCGCGCGTGCGTGGCGCGCGCAGCGCCCTCTGAATTGATGCTGAAAGCGTATAAATAAAGTGCTGTAGCGGGACGTTGAAAAAAGTCTATGATTATTTGTTAGTGGCAAACGTTTAGTGAGACCTGAGTATGCCTCCACGACGGAAGAATAAGAAATTCAAGCAACTTACGGAGTTTGAACGAGGGAGGATAATCGGCCTTCGAGAAGGAGGATTTTCCTATCGCGCAATAGCAGCTCGTATGCAGCGGAACAGTTCCACAGTGATGCGAGTTTGGAAGCAGTGGACCGACGAGCACCGAACAACTCGAAAAACAGGCACTGGACGACAGAAGGTGACGTCAGAGCGCGATGATCGACACCTGCTCCGCATGGCGGGGAATGATCGCACAGCTTCCTCCAGGCAGCTGGCAGCACGTTGGTCTACTGCTACAGGTGTACAATTGTCGGCTTCGTCAATTTGTCGTCGTCTGCTGCGCCGTGGATTGCGTGCAAGGGTGCCTTTATACAGGATTCCCCTCACGGCGAATCATCGACGGCTGCGTCGGCAGTGGGCTCTTGAGCACAGAGACAGGCGAGCTGATTGACACCAAGTTGTCTTTTCAGATGAATCACGCTTCAATTTGTGGACCCATGATGGCAGTGTTCGTGTTAGACATTATGCCGGTCAACGCTGCCTTCCTGAGTGTATTATTGAACGACATAGTGGTCGAACACCCGGAGTTATGGTCTGGGGTGCGATTTCGTATCATGGACGATCCAATTTGATACGAATTGAGGGTAATCTCAATAGCAACAGGTACGTCCGTGAAGTGCTACAGCCCGAAGTCGTTCCTTTCCTTCAAGGCATCCCTGGAGCTATCTTTCAGCAGGATAATGCACGCCCACATGTTGCGCGGACTGTTCGAGACTTCTGTTCAGCACAACGCATGCAACTTCTTCCTTGGCCTGCTTATTCACCGGATATGTCGCCTATTGAGCACGTGTGGGATATGGTTGGTCGGCGTCTCGCTCGTGATCCGCGTCCTGCAGTTTCCAAAGACGAACTTTGGTTGCGCATACAAGCGATATGGAATTCTCTTCCTCAAGCAGATATTCAACATCTGTTTGACTCCATGCCACGTCGTATAGCAGCACTTATTGCAGCGCATGGTGGCTGCACCAAATACTGATTTCGGACGCTTAATTTGTTTCTTTTGTTTTGAAAATTTCATCATTTATTTGTATCAGTACAAGTCGTTTCTGCATTAAATTTCATTTGATTCTGATGATTCTTTCATGGTGTTGCATTTTCTACAAACAGCAGTATATATATATATATATATATATATCAATCTATGTAAATATCCAATTTCAATATGATATATCCTGTACTTCTGGAGGTAATCAATCAAAAGTGAAAATTATCTTAATTTTGAAAACCAGTGCACTTTGATACGATAAATAGGTTTAAATATGTTAAGCAGCATATTGCTTATATTATGAAAACAAATGTGATTTTATAAAAATTTTAAATTAAGACAGCAGCAACTCAGTAGTTAAGATCAAGAACTTTGTGCCTATCCTTGTTTAAAGAAAATTTTGGATTCAGGACCCATTCTGGATTAATAAGATATCATATTAGAGAGGAGGCTTTAAAGTCCTCAAATATGTGTTGCTGTATGGCATCCGAGTCAGTAAAATATCTCATCATCTGACCATGGCTGAAAATTATGAGTTCCATTGATAAAGGTCCCCATATGTATTAGTAAGTGATATCAAAAGTCTTATGTATTAGTAAGTGATATCAAAAGTCTTATGTATTAGTAAGTGATATCAAAAGTCTTATGTATTAGTAAGTGATATCAAAA
>BMAW01021878.1:1512164-1529244 GCA_019974015.1 Nephila pilipes
TTAGTAAGTGATATCAAAAGTCTTATGTATTAGTAAGTGATATCAAAACAAATTTATAAAATAAAAAAAAATACATTTTTTCTTATTATTTGGTTTTGGTACATTTTATATAATTTTAATTTTTCCTTCAGTTTTCTCACTAATATAGAACATATTAATTATAAAATATGTATTTTAAACCAGACGTATTATAAACACGCATTTCAAAAATATCTTTTTATAAAAAAGAGGTTGAAATAGTTCTCCTTTAAAATTTAGTTCATATTTAAAATTACCGGTACGCCAAAGTATTTCTCCTTAGTTTAAGTATTAATTTGTGATATTCTTTTTACTGATCTCGGTAATTAAAGATTTCTTCATTAATCACCGTGAACTTCGTATTCTACCTAATGAATAAAATTACGGGTTATTTTTGCTTGTAAAGTTAATTATATACAGTAATTAGAGAAATATTGCTCCATAAGAGGGATCTTGCTAAACAGTTGCATTTTAACTTTTGTTTTTGCGGTTCAAATTGCGCTTGAGTAAGGCATAGTTTTATGCAGCGACAAAATGAGCATAATGAAAGTATATAATTTAAATTTTACTTTTTAATGTATGCTGTACAGAATATAAAACTAAAAAAATAGTTAAAATTAAAAAAAAGATGAACTTTTACATTTCTGATTTTAAACAGTATTAATAAAAAGATGTCCAAGGGAATATTTGTTTGCTAATTTTTGCTGCTTTTGTTGTTATTAAACGATTGACATTTAAAAACGTAAGAAACGTAAATATTTTGGAACGTAAAAGTTTTTATGCTACTTAATTTAATCATAAATGTAAATAATAGCTAGTTTCGATCATTATTTCGTAATTAATATGAATATTTCCCCCAAGAAATGATAAGTAGTGTGATTCACATAAGCAGTTCGAATCATTTGAATAAATATTGTTTTCACCAACAAGTCTTTTAACAATTGGTTAAAACTATGTGTGGGGGACTGTAAAAATTATGTTATACTCGTATGAAATTTTAGCTACATTTACCTACATTTGAAAATTCTATGACAATTGCATAATTATACTGCAAAACATTTATCGAAAAATATGTATGAAATATAACAGAACACTAAAAAAACTTTTATAATTCACATTTTTTATGTTATTGTACGTAACTTTTTTGAATTTTTCTAAAGAAATTCTGCTTCTTTACAAAACAATTTTGCATCACTTTTCAAATATATAAATTTTTGCTTGAAAAATTTTTCACTTCTAACTAATTTAATGACAGTAAGATGTTTATTTAAATTACTAAATTATTACCTTTATTATAATTTGCATCAAATATATTATGCGTAATATTTAAATACGATTACATCTTTTCATATTTGTTTTGTGAATTCTAATTTCGTTTACAAAGGAGTTTTCGTAAAAGTATTACTATCAGAAAAAGATTCGACTTTGCCTTTTGAAGTTTATTGAAATAATCCTTTTTCCTTAACTTTACTCATAATTTTAATTTTCTAAAAATGTTTCGTGAACACAGACATTAAGAATCTATTCAAAAAGCATTATATTTGCAGGACGTGTGTGTGAATGTTAGGCAAGTCGCAAAATATTCAAATAATTCACAATACTCTTCAAGGACTTTGTAGGCTCTTTATATGTTTTATAATCAGATCATGCAGATTAAATTCAGGGGGAAATGATTCCCCATAGGTTTGAGCCTAGTCTACTTTATAGATAACACAGCCTTGAATATAAGGATCAATGAGACCACTGGGAACAATCATACACTTTTAATTATTTTAAAAGCTTTAAAAACATGTGTCACACTAAGAAGTAAATTAGTGTAATTCTTAGAAGAAGTTACATAATTAATTACGTTGGAGTTTTTAATACACATATGTTTCCTAAGGCAAACCGAATAATAATTATTTATTTAGTATGCGAAAATTAAAAATGGAGAAAATAAGGAATAATAGAATGGCCCTAAAAAGGAAAAAAAAATCTAAGTGCGGGTTTTTCCCAAATAAATTTAGGCGGCGGTTTGTGCGTTTTTTCTTTGGAAACTTAGAGGTCAAGGTTTCAGCAAAAACCTAAGTATAAATTACCTCCATGGAGATGATGATGAACTCATTTTTGTAGAAATAATAATAGAGTTATAGAAGAAAAAAAAACATTTTTATTTTCATCCTTTTAACCATGTAATAAAGGGCTATGAAAAGAAAAAGAAATATTATAAAATGGAAAAAAGAAAAGATAAGAGCCTGTTCTTCTTTTACCAAACAAAAAAAAAAAAAAAAATAGGCCCGGGAAAGAAATGTAATAGAATCATTTCATCGGTACTTGAGTATGTCACAAAAGGGAACATTAAATAACTTTTTTGCTTGCGGGGGTGTAATAAGGATTGACAAGTACACTTTGTAAATGACGTAGTTTAAATATGGAATTCTTCACCATATTTGTGATGGAAAGGTTCTCCGCGTTTCTCTTTGAATGATGGACAGTTTTTGCTTTAACAAACTAATAATTCATAAGCAACAAAAACATTGAGAAATGAAAAGTAAAATTATGCAATCATTATTACACAACAGGAAAAGTCTACTCCCATCAAAAGTTCTAATAATAATATATAAGTGAGATTTTGTTAATTACAGTTAAAGCGAAATCCTGCGACATTTCGCTTAACAGATTTTAAGAATGTCATCTTCATTGCTCAATATTGTGTTTAATTTTACCACATTATTTGATTAAACAGAAAATCCAGCATTTTCAAGTTAACATTGTATACCTTTTCTTGCAGGGCAAGTTTTCACATATGCTTATGAAAGTGTATCTTATTACAATTCGCCGCGAAGTTGTAATTAAAATATTTTGAATCTTAAACACTTCCCGTTTATTTGAAACTGGTTATAACTATAATTTTTTTAAATGAAATATTACATAACTCCTTAGAGCAGGTTTTGTTGATGAAAATGAAAGAACGGGTGAACATTCTGATATATTTAATAGGTATATAAAAAGTTTAAAATAGAAATATTTGATTTTTAAAAGTGTCTTGATTTTAATAATTAGATTTACATTTTCTTATTTGATTCCACATGTTATGAAAATTAAACATGCATTACATTTTACAACAAACATTTTCTCGAAGATAACAGAATATCCATTAGAATACACCTGCGATGTATCAGCTGAAGTGTGATCATTATCACTTGACAGTGAATCAAAATTACGAAGATGGTCACCAAAGACCATCAAGTTGCTCTAGTGTGATGTTAATAAAACTAAATCATATTCAATAGGATATAAAGTACACAGACAAAAAACTTTGAAAATTCACGAATAGTGTCATCTATGAGCTTGAATTATTTATAACAATATGTTTCAATTGTTTGTAACTAACGTCGGTTACTCTTAAAATGCATAAATCGATAATACAAACATAATTTTTTGCTTTTTATAAAACTGTAATATGATCCTTAAATATTTAATAAATTATGATTAAGAATAAACATCCTCTATCAAAATGTTAGTTTTTTGCGCTTCTCTTTCTAGAGATTCACTGTGCAGTTACGGGACACGATAGTAATTGAAAATTACCCTATATAAATTTTATACGCATACACACACATTTATGTATGTTTATAGAATTTACAATAAATATTTGAATGTTTTTAACAATTATTTCCTTTATCCTAGTATTTATAATTTGATATACCATTATTTCGATTTGTTCGTTGTTTTGTTGTAATATTTTGAATAATACTTGTTTCTTGCCATGCACTTTATTTTATCATAGGTGTTTAGGGTTCAACGAAATTTAACGTAATACTTAAATAATTATGCATATGTAATTTATGAGATACAGGATACAGAAAAGTTTTAAAAAGCGGGAAATGATAAACTTAATTAAAAATGCAATATTCGAAAGCGAATTGTCAACACTTTCACATCTCTGATACAGAAAGAGATTCACAGTTTTATTCTTTATTAATTTCCAAAGTTTACGACAACCACACCAAGCGTTGAGAAAATGCGTGAAATTGTCTTTTGATGTCAATAAACGCTCTGTGTGGTCCAGAAAAGAGGGTTGGCTTATGGATTTAGATGAGATGGTGTGTAAAAAGAAAGAATGTAGATATAGAAAAACTAAACCGATTTATCATAAAAAAAGTAATGTCTATGTCATATTTATCTTTTTTTTTCAATTATACAAAAATAAATGCTGTAAAAACCGAATGCAAAGTTGAAAAATTAGAGCCGCCATTAAAGTCTTAAGAAAAAGTTATTTTTCTTATTTATAATACTCAGATCTTAGCATTTGAAGATAACAACGAAACAAGATACTGTATAGCAGACATTTATGCTCATAAATGTTATAAAATAAAGAACTCTTAGTAACATAAAACAAAAATAAATAAATAAACTTAAAAAATTTCTCTATTTATTATTATTCTACGAGGGATGTTCCGAAAGTAAGTTTCGTTCATTTTTTTTTCACAAGGAAATGTTATTGCCAAAAGAAAATAAATCATGTCATCATTAACTGTATACTTTCAACTATTTTTTGACATAGTCGCAATTGACATTGAGACATTTGTCGTGGCTTGCAATCAATTTGAAGAAAACACCCTGGTAAAGCTCTGCGATGCAAGGAATTATCGTACATCTTACTCCTTCTCAGTACTTTTTTGGATGAACTTAAGCACGACTTATACGCAGTATGGACACCCGTTCTGATACCGTTATGCACCTATCTCCTAACACCATGTCCTGTTCTTCTAGAAGTACTGTCTTCATTCGTGGAGGGGGAGGAATGCCCTTTTCAATCTTCATCTTCCATACTTTGCCTTCCTCCAATGAACATTCCAAAACAAGCGTCCAATCATTTGACGAGACATGTCTTGTTCACCATACGTGGTCTATAGGCATTCATGGATGACCAGTCCCGCGTATCCATTCATACTGGATAACAGCACGCTCATCCATTGCAAACCACGTTGTAAGTCACATCTAGGGCGCTCTAGTCTGCTGCTACTTTCTTTTACTTGTCGTTCTGCGCATGCATTATTCCTCCTCTACTAACGCTATTTCCGTGGTTGAACCAGCAATGAGTGTAGATTCTTATGGTGGTTGTTTGTTTCATCTGGCGTTCCATGTGCTCTTTTAAAAAGTGATGGAACTTATTTTTGGAACATCCCTCGTGAGAGTCATATCTTTATTTCGATTTTTTTTCTGAGTCGTTAATGCATTGTTTGATTTTTCAGATTGATAAAAATCTAGAATTTTATTTCGTAGAATTTTTTAAACTTTTTGCACTATTTTTTTAAATTCTTTTTGTAAGCCTTTAATACTTCCACTACTGTCATCAGTTACGTGTAACAAACCTTAAAATAGTTTTATTGTTGCTTGAATTTGATTTTCGAGGTTGTGGAAACGTGAGAAATCTGAAAGTCAACTAACTACATTGTTGGCTAAAATTGATCCATTAGTCATCTAGTACAATTTAAGAAACACCTGCCTTGTATTTAATGTCCGTAAATCCATAGTTTAATATAAATCGCATAACGTATCCCATGGGAGATGTTAATAAATTACCTTTTATTATTTTTTAAATGAAAAATAATACTAAGAAATGGACACAATAAAGAGTATAAAAATTATTAAAAATGAGTTATTTTAATCACAACAATATGAAAAAAAAATTCTACATGGCTTTGTGTGTGTAGCCCGTCCAGACAAAAAAAATCCGCCTTAAACTGAGATTTTCTTTCCTTGTGTAAAATCATTCGAAGAAAAACTTGGTCTATCTGCAAGTCAAACAGATGAAGACAATTTTTATTATTTCCCTTTATCAAGAAAACTGAATGTGTCTAAAAGTGTTTCTGTTATGATTATGGATCATCTGTAGAGTTTAGATGACGAGATGTTAAGAAAATTTCCGGACTTCGCAAAAATTGAGCTGAAATTCCATTCGTTCTCTTATCCCATCAATGTTGATATTGACACAGTTCCTGAGGAGCTGCAGCTTGAACTTAGTGACTAACAGTCAGATCGCTTTGCGAGAGAAATGTTTAATACATTGGAATTTACTAATTTTTGAATCTGAATGAGTGATTTCACTCCTGATTTCAAAACAAAGTAGCAGGAAAGTAGTAGGAAGGGTACATTTGTCTCCTTAAACTGATTCTAAAATTAAATGGTCTTACAGCTTTAGATGATATGAAATAGCTCAAAAATATATAATATATTGATAAAAGTGTCACTATTTTATTTAATTTATCTTTATTCCTTTTTTCAGTACAATTAAAACCTTTTCTGGAATGCAAAGCTAACTAAAGAACACTTTTTAAGAGATGCCACCTGCCGCTAACCTCCGCTTCCACAAAGTGGTCCCCGACGGAAAACATTTGCTTTCCCCTGACCTAAACAAAGTGGAAGCATTTCTTGCAATAGTACTTCGACTTGTTGTCCTTGCATTCAAAGCAGGTAGCCCTTTTTTGGGATGAGTGAGGTCTAGTTAATTGTTCCTTGGAGGTTTGTAATTCACTAATTTTTTTGTACTTGTAACCATGTCTATTTAACTAATATTTTGTTGGTGTTTCAAATAAGTTTTATTCAGTTAATATTTTTCATTTTCATTGCAAAAGTCTAGTCCAGAGTCGTATCAGTCAGTTCCAGTTCAGCTTAGGCAGTGTCTTGTTCACAGAATCTGTTATTATGTATACTCAAGTGATAGATCTCCAACATTATCATCGTTTGTCAAACATTCATTAGTTTCTAAAACCTCATACAGTGATTCGATGTCTCTCTCTTTCGTATACGATGAATTACTCTTTTATAAGTTGGACACATTACAAAAATTTCACGTTAATGGGAACAGTGGGTCACGGTGAATCATCCACCACTTTGAGGCGAAATAACACACCATCTTCTGTGCTAAACTCAAACCAATCCATTTCAACTGAGTTCAACATGATTCATCTTGATGATATACTGGTTCTATCATGTAGTTGGGATAATTCACTTTAAATACGTCGACGTTCACTATCTTGGAATAGTATGGAAATTTGGAGAGTGGGATGCCATCTCAAGTGTCATCTTCGCCACTTGAACAAGGTTCAAAAAGGTCCTTCTCCAATAGCCTTCGTGTTGCTTCTAAGGGCTACATTAATAAAACAAATTAAATGAAGGTATATTTGTGGGCAAACAAACAGCTAATGTTGTTTAAGTAGAAGAGCCCTTCATTGATGCTTCTGGCTCAGAGTGCCCTAAGTTCTCACTCTCGAGTTTAGATAGCTGAGATATCTCCGACAAAAGAAAAATTAGCTTATTTTATGCCATTTAAGAAATCATCACTTTTTAAAGTTAAAAGCAGTGGAAATCCCTCCACACTCTATTTAAAGACTGAAACGTATGTATATTTGTTCAAAGAAAATCACACTTTAAACATAAATAATAATGTATGATCAATTAATAATCTATTGTTGTATTTATATTTGTATCAGTCATATAATTACATTAAGGTACATATTGCATAAAATCTACGGCATTTAAGACTTTAAAAATTTGCACAGTTCTTATAAACATAACATTACATACACTCTGAATATAATTATAAAACCAAAAATAAAATTTAATAAAATTTAGGTAACGTTAAAATTTTTCATTCAAACTTCCCTTACTTTTTATATAAAATTTGTGCAATACTTAAAATGTGTAATAATTTATTATAAAAAATATGTTAACTGAATAAACACTAACTTCATTTCATAACGTACAAAAGATCAGAACTATGGATAAAGTAGAATTTGAGGAAAGTGTAAGATAATTCTAAAACCCACTTTTTGAAACACGCATACACAAATACGGCTATTTTTTTCCACGAGGTTAAAATTTTAAAATTAAATTTTCGAACGTTCTATTTATCAAATTCTCATAAATAATAACGTCTACGGAATCAGCAAAGCACCCTCTGTTTTTAACAACAAAATCAAAAAATGCAAAATTTAAATGTCTTTCAGTACCTTAAGTCTTCATAAGGTCAATCGATCGTCGATCAATTCGTCAAATCGAGAAGTTTTTTAAGGAGCGGAAATAAAATGATTTGGAAATTCAAGAACAAAACGGTAAGAATTGGAACTGTGTGTGGAGGTAAGAAGACGGTGAGTGAAATTTTATAACTGGAAAAATTTAAGTTAGAAATTCAAGTTAGATCAGTTCAAGAGTCTCCAAAGGGAAGTGCAAGTACACAGAGTAAAAAATTAATCAAGCTTCTTCATAAGTATGATGGAAGGAAGATATTAGATAGATCAGGAAGATATGTAGTAATATCTGAGAGTGTAAAGTTTATACAATTTCTCTCCAAAAGGAACTTTGGTCATATATCTGTTGGGTTTATTAAAGCAAGATATTGTCACGTAGATGTTGGAGCAAGGAGATGTTGAATTGATCGCTCAATATACATCTGAATAACGCGATTTATCAATAGAGTAAAAGTAGTTCCATTTAGTTGCGAGCTCCCCCAGACTGAAAATACATAGATTTATATATTACTTTAGACTATTCCATAACACTGTTCTGGTAACGTTAAGTATATTCTGAAAAGTTTTAGAAATTATAATAGACCACCCGCATCTTAATAGAGGGAAGGAATAGAATTCTGCTTTCTTTCTAAGATGCCGCAAAAGAAAAGAGAAATCTTTTCTCGACCAATAACTATGCTTAAGTAGATCGTTTTAGGAATAGCTTTACGCAAAAAAGTAAAACAATTGGTGTGCGGGGGGGTTAAAGTTTTATTTTAAGCAATCAAAACTCGGGTTACATGTAATATGCATTACATATCTTTAAATACAAAATGTTAAGGTTTGATTTCATTAACGTCGTACTAGAAGCAACATGAAGGCTATTGGTGACAGACCTCGTAATTTTGAACTTCGATCAAGTGACGAGGACGACACCTCAGCAGGCACCTACATCTCCAAACTTTCATACCACACCAACTGCAGGACTTTGAGTCTCGACAGATTTAACGTAAATCAACCCCGGCTTTATGGCGGGTCTTAAGTGGCATCAAGATTCGAACCCACGACTCGACGAAAACTGCCGGCCGCGAGTCCTCGGCCATGACCACTAGGGTACCTAACGAAAACGTTAGCTAACACAAAACGTGAAGAAAATCTCTGTGTTTGACTTTGGAACCAGCTCTTATTTATAAAAGAGAAGTGAATGTTAAGGGCCTGGTTAGATGTGATGGTAATGTATAATTAACTGAAATCTAGAAATATGTTATTTGGATAGAACTGGGGAAACTCAAGCTGCCTATTTAATTATTAATCCATGAAAAGTAAAGGAATTGTAAAATTTGCAAAATTTTGTGTTTATTTTTCTATAATTATTGCTTACATCTACACACATGATAAAATTTAATAAAGTTCTGTGAAATGCTGTTATATACAAGGGGATCTCTAAAATCCGATCCCACCCTCTTAACTTTTGAACTGCTGCAGCTATAGTTACTCGTGTAAAAGAGGTATTTAGATTTTGTAAAGTGGCTATGCGCTATTAAATGAGATCTCTGGCGGCGCTCCCAATAGAATACTGCAGAGCTAGTGCTCCTAACTCGGAAAAGGTACGAAATGAAGGGGAGTGGGGAGTGAATTACAAAGTTGAAGCACATCATCGATTTAGTACGAAAAGATACATTGTGGACATTAATGGCAAAAACAGGACACTTAAAACGCATATGTGTTAGATCGTGATTTCTAAAACTGCGATGTCTCGAAACTTGAAAGAAAGAGAAAAAAAATCTTTTGTACCAAAAATGGGCCCTAAATCCTATCCTAGTGCTACCGCGTGTAATTAAATCGAAAGAGTTGTGGTTTAAATCCCACGGGATACATCCGTGTACTGATTGCTTTTACAAAAACAGTAAACAATATGCGGACTGTACAAAATCGTGTTAAAAAACGCATCAACTCAACGCAACTTGCACGTAATGCGCGAAATTTGTGCTTTATACACATTACGTATAAAATGTCACACCAGTTCATCTTAGACAGCTATAAAAGAGATATTTCTTCAGGGTTGTATGTTGAAACTTATGGTCATGGAGAGATTTCTCCAAATTTGGGTGCAAGTCAAGATCGGCTCAGCGATTGTAACGGCAACGATTCTCTGAAGGTCCACATCCTTCATGAACACCATCCTAAATGCTGTGAAACATTTAAGCAGGCAGGCTGTGGGACTAACCGATCTCGATCAAGCAGACCAGCTAAGGTAGGATAGCAGGAAATCCTACATGCTATGAAGACGTGCTACATCAAATGCGGTTTTCGATTAGTGTTTGGTGCTAAATTTACAATAGCAGACTAATCAGCCCATTATTTTACCAGAGAGCGCTAACAGGTGCACGATATTTACAACTTATGCAGGACGTAATGCCTGATTTTGTTGAGAACCTTCCATTACTTCAACTCCGAAATATATAGTTCGAACATGAGGCTCATCTTCGCACTCATTCGAGGTATAAATAATCGTATATATTTATTTCGAAGAATGGCCTCCACATTCGGCTGAACTTACCCCAATGGACTTTTTACTTAGCGGATACCTGAAATATCAGGTATACGTGACCCCTCCGCCAACATTGCAAGACCTTCGACGACACATTACCAATGCTTGTGCTAACGTGTCACTCGCTATGATAAAACGAGTGCAACGTGAGTCCAGATGTGCATTGCAGGTGATGGAGAGAAGTTTAAATATTGAAAATAAAGTTTTCTATTAATAACTTGTAGTTTTTTCTCTTTTTAAGATCATTTCACCTCGTCACAATGAAGAAAATCGTGAACCAACAAATGCGCGTTTTAAGAGCTCGGTTATTACAGTTAAGGTCCACAAAGTATCTTTTCGTATTAAATCAAAGATGTTCTACAATTTTGTAATTCCATCTCTCACCTCCACCTTTTTGTACCATTTTCGAGTTAGCAGTACAAACTCTGCTACTTTCTATCAGGGGCTGCTATCAGATCTCATTTAGTAGGGCATAGCCACTTTAGTATACATGGACTTCACTTTTATGGCTACTCGTATAGCTGCAGCCATTCAGGAGTTGGGGGGAGGATTGGACTTCTCCTTATACCCTTTTTATATGCTAAATATTTTATAGCACTACTCCTCATTTTTTGCACAATCGATAAATTAAATTACAAGATAATTACATAAAATATTGAAAGAAGTTCACTTTTATTTTTTAAATTTCAAGTGAATGGAATGAAAAAAAAATTTCAATTGTAGTGCGAAAATAAAATATAAATATTTTAAATTTTTAGTACATGTGTGTTAAAATAGAAAGTTTAAAGAGAGAGAAAATTCTGAATGAGTTTTTGTATATTCTGATCTTCCGAAAGAAAAGTAAGTGAAAAGAATCTTTTAAACAAGCTGATACATATTTGCATAAAGTTTAAAAATGTTGTTCCATTTTTTAAAAAATAATGAATATGTAGAATATATTTAACCGTTTACTAGTCATGTTAAGATGCATGAATAATTAGCGATTTTTCGCTGAATGCAGGTAAATAACAGTCGTGTATTAATTCCTAATCTTTTAAAATGTTAGAAGCGAAACCCTCCTGCAAATATTCATACATAAAATTTTTTGAAAATGAGGATTGAATAATTATGCTAATACATACTTGAGATATAACTTACATATATGTAACAGTATTAGTGGACATATATTTGCAACATATTTTGAAAAATAATTATTTAAAAATCAATATTCTATCAAATTTAATAGATAAACGCAATAAATAATGCCTAGAAATGCCTAAACACTAAATAAGATGTACAGGGTAATAGTGTATATATATATATATATATATATATATAAATTTTTCCATATATGACCCCCTTTGTGAGTGTTACGTTCGAGAAAATGGAATAAAATTTAGAATACAGGTATTATAAGTTTTATGCTAAATAATGATATGAAGAACAATATTTCACACAGACCTCAAAGTTATGGCTACAGCAACAAATGTTTGAAAATTTCAAATGGTAACACTTGAATTTCTTGTCTTTCGAACTTGATCTTTCCAGTAAAAAAAATTGAATATAAAGCAGGAACGGTATTTGTTGTACGAAAATGGCGACGTTCGGCAAACCCCCCAATAAACGTGTTTTCTTTATTTAACCAATAAAGCACACATTTTTATGTTTCTCATTTTGAACGTTTTCCCCTCGCACACAAAGATACTTTACAAGTTGCAAACGACGAATAGCACTGCACATGTACCATGTGAAGAGCAATCTTTTGGACCTTACTTGTGATGATATCTTTCACATCAGACAAAGTTTAAGAATTTGATGAGTGCACTTTAGATTTCTAATGTCACCCTATTCAGAAATTCATTGGAATGTAACTGGGAGATCTTGGAGGCCAGGGGAGCATGGAATGGTGGGAGACAATTCTGTCTCCCAAGTGTTGCAAAGTGTCACCATGTTTGACAGAAGTGCCAATGTTTTGACATATGCAAAATGTTTACTGAACACCTACATATGAGGCAGCACCATCTTTCATCTATACGATATCAGAGAGAACTTTTCTCGCTGTTGCAAATCGGGAATGGAGTAACAGGTCAGCATTGGTTCATAACGAACACTCATTACCACATATATTTGTAGAACGATGTCAGTAATTTCTTCAAAAAAGTAAGGGCCAAGAATGCAGTTACAGTTATCCATCACCACACAGTCACTTTTACGTGATGTAACGGAAGTGCGACCACTGCACTCAGAATATGAAAATATCCGCTAGCAGAGAGAGAACGTATAATTTTGAGGATTTCCAGTTCATTCAGCAATATCCAGCGTATCATCATGAGTGCCACAACACATACGTCCGTACCGCTTTCATTGTTTATCACCTAGTGCACATCTGCAACAACCTCAACCATCATAAAGAGCTAGTTTTCACATTTGCCTTTCAAATCCCGTAGAGTTTGCCCTGACTATGCAGTCCATCGAAGTTGGTAGTTTCTCTGGTAGTTACCTGTGCAACATTTTGTCCATTTAGAGCTTTGCTATTTCACCTTTTTGTTTCATTGTTAGAGGCATGTTGTTCGTGTCCGAGGGCGAGCAGCAAGACGCAGCACTCAAATTACAATGCCTTTTTTTTTCGCGTAGGGCTATGACGTCAGCCATGACATTTTACTACATCAAACAGGGAAATCTGCATAACAATCTGTTTCAAAATTGTGCACCGTAACTGTAAATGTGAGTGCTAGACAATTGATTTTCACATTATTCTTGAACGCATAACCTAATAATACGTACATTCGAAATTTTTTCCGTTATCTCGAACGTAACGCTCGCTAGTGGGTCATATATTGGCAACGTTTTTTCTATAACCACCATTTATATTAATTTAGAAAAAAAGATAGATAACACTGATAAATTTAACAAAATCTGAAAAATTCTGAAAAGTGACAATATTAATACTAATTAAAAAAAATTGTTTTCAACAAATAGTTCAAATTAAAATAAGACACTTTTAATGTTTTAAATTTTTTTAACTAATTGGTTTTTAATTAATTATTTTATTCTATCATTTAAATCTTTCATCATCTCTTTTCAAGTTCAATATTTAAACTCAACAAACAGAAAAAAACTTCAACTGTTTCATGCCGACGAAAGCACATTGTAAATCCTGTCATATGGTTTCGAAATCTGATAGAGAGCCTTGAGTTTTTAGAAAGAAGCTTACCACAATAAATATAATTTAAAAGTAATTGCTTAGAAAAAATTCTTATTCAAGTTCAGTTGCACATCATAAAATTAACACAATATTCGATTATTTACAAGCTTTGAAACAAATAAATGAATAGAAGCCATTGAAAGGGTATAATTGCTAATTAATTGCTATCGACAAAGCTGAATGTTTGTTAATTCATTGCTTCGAGTGACAAAAGCTCAAAACCTGTTGTTCGTTTTCATAAGAACTCTGTTGTTGAAGAATTGCACAATAAAGTTAAAATATTCTTTTAAGTAATTGAAAGCTTTTAAGTAAATACTTTTAGGAGAAATAAATAAAGTTAAGTATTTAAAAAACAGAAGGAATTTCAAGGTGCATGCTACTGTGATTTATTTGACATTAAAGCTTTTTCATTCTGAAATGTACTTAAATATTTGCTTTTATTTTTATAAACTTTTGTTAAAAACCAATATTATTTTTAGTTATGATTGAATGATAATTATAATTTAGTAATATATATAATTTAATAATAATATAATTTAGTAATATATATATAATTTAATAATAATATATTTTAGTAATATATATAATTTAATAATAATATAATTTAGTAACATATATAATTTAATAATAATACAATTTAGTAATATGTATAATTTAATAATAATATAATTTAGTAATATATATATTTTAATAATAATATAATTTAGTAACATATATAATTTAATAATAATATAATTTAGTAATATGTATAATTTAGTAATAATATAATTTAGTAATAATATAATTCATAAATACATTTGAGAACAGGAAATGTAAATTATATATTCATTTTAAACGAGTGTAATTAATCAAGTACATTAAAAAAGTAGATTATAGCATGGTTGTGAGTACGTAAGTCTTATAAAACTCGAAACTTTTAGTGAAAGATCAATTTGAAATTCTATTCACACTGCATTTAAAGTTTAAACCGTAAATAAATTATATTTTTGAGTATCTTTCCTACTTTCATTGAAAATTTTTGGCTTTTTATTATTTTTGTCTTATGAACGTAGAAAAGTAAGAGTATTCTTTCATGAAATTGATTATGTTATTTACTTTACATTTTAACGGAACTAAATAGCATGCATCGCAATTTTTAGTCTTCTATTTTTCTGATTTTAAAATAAATCTTTTATTCTGAAAAGTCTAAAAAACATCTTTTTATTTAAATTTGTTAATCCTTATTTTTTTAATATTTGACTCATAGTTTCCTTAAAAATCCAACGAATATTTCAATGTGACATAAAAGTATAATTGTTCAATACTTTGCTCATGAACTTATATGAATTAAAAGGTGTTTAAAAAGTATATTTTAAAATACATTAATAAATATGCATCTCTTTTTTGTTTTTCAATTATAGCATAATTTTGAAAGTAGTCAAGTTGATGTAAAATTATGTTGCCTGAAAAAAATCATTTCTTGTTTCTCTTCGCTAATATTTTAAAAATGGTGAAACAGATATTTTTTTTTTGCCTTTATAGTAAAATTACACTAAAAAGAAAACTAGATAACCTTTATTTCATGAGGTACTTAATTTTAAAATATATGATAGAAAATTTTATTTATATCCACTACACTATTACAAAAATTTCGCTATACTCTTTTTCTGATAACAGTATAGTCACCAACGTGAGACATTTTTAATTGTCTGTAAAATCTAAGTAATCGTAAAATCGCTGTCGATGGTTTTATAATTTACAGGAGGATGGGATAGCTAAACACACACACTACATATTTGAGTATTCAAAACCGTGAAATTAGAAGTGGATAGTTTTTTCTCAGCGCTCTTTAGCACTTTCGTTTTTTTTTATTCTTTTATTTTAATGATTAAAAAGCGTAATTGTATTTATTAATTCTAATGTAATGAAGAATTACAGGTCGTTAATTCTTATTTCATGAGTAACATAACATCACATTTTACAGCACAAATCCGCTACGGTTCATTAATTTTGGAAGAAAAAGAAGACATTCTTGGCATTCAGAATTGCAAGTAGAGTCCTTGAAGTCATCCGTTTTGAGAAATAGCGACTGGGAATGTGATCAGTATTCGTATTATTTTTTTTTTTTCTGAGATTTTTTTTGAAACACCATAAATATCTAAGGAAGACAATATTTTTCAAACATAAATAAATCTCTCTCATTTCACTTCTTATTTTCACGGTCAATATGAAAGACTAGTTTGAAAACAACGCTGATACAATAAACTGAGGCTAGATATTTATTTTACTTATTTTAAAATTGTACCGAATAACATCTCAAAGAAGTTTCATATTCATAACAAATAACCAAATAAGTTAAAACAACGTGATTTTTTTTTATTAAGTTAAATATTTTAATGCTTAATTAATTGTATGTATGTTATTTTAAAATTACACGTTGTAGCAGCATATGAAATATCAAAATATTGCATAAAACAAGGTACATTTAGAATTTATGATTCCATTAGAACCGAGTATATATATTCGTAAAATAATCGATTAATAATAAAATATGCCACTTTAAATCCTTTAAACTAAGTTTTTCTTAAGTTTAAGGATAATAGGGAAATGGGAAAAAAAGGAAAGCAGGAAAACTTCTTGAGAAGGAAAGTAGCTTTAATATTGAATTTTTTTTTATATATAAATTTGATATCCCCTTAAATTGACAAAGACTTAAATTTTCAAACTGGTGCAGCAATAAACAACCTAGCTTATAAATTGTAATATCTTCGAATTAAAATTATTTTTAATTCCACATTGAGTTAACAGAATAACATACATAGTTTTACTCAGTCATTTTTAAAAAAGAAAAGTAGAGAATGGAATACTGAAAGAAGAATGTGGTATTCTATTCTGCTCTAGAATTTTTGAATTGATTACTCAGCAACATTTGTTCCCATAGTTTACTCTTAAGGGCCATACTTCTCTTAGATACCTAATATTTTGAAAGATGTTAAATGGTAAAGGTGCTATGGAGAATGTTTTGTATATATATATATACTGCTGTTTGTAGAAAATGCAACACCATGAAAGTGTTTGTCAATTCATTATATTTTTCTCGTTGATGTTGTGCTCTTATATTATAGAAGATACAAATTGAAAAACAATAAATGTAATAAATCGCATTCTTTCTTATCCTTCTATCTTTGTCTCTTTCCTTCCTTCAATTCTTTCTTATCCTTCTATCTTTTTTCCTTCCATTCTTTCTTATCCTATACTATTCCATACACTCGTAAAACCTATCTCCTACCATTTTTGAGAAACCATACATGTAGCTTGATAATAAAAGTTGATTACTTGCTGGAGGTGCCATTC
>BMAW01021878.1:1532924-1545599 GCA_019974015.1 Nephila pilipes
CGGAGATAAATTTCGAGAAGGAGGATTTTCTATCGCGCAATAGCAGCTCGTATGCAGCGAACAGTTCCACAGTGATGCGAGTTTTGGAAGCAGTGGACCGACGAGCACCGAACAACTCGAAAAACAGGACTGACGACAGAAGGTGACGTCAGAGCGCGATGATCGATACCTGCTCCGCATGGCGGGGAATGATCGCACAGCTTCCTCCAGGCATCAGCCGTTGGTTCACTACAGGTGTACAATTGTCGGCTTCACAATTTGTCGTCGTTCTGCGCCGTGGATTGCGTGCAAGGTGCCTTTATACAGGATTCCCTCGGCGAATCATCGACGGCTGCTGTCGGCAGTGGGCTCTTGAGCACAGAGACAGGCGAGTCTGATTCAAGTTGTCTTTTCAGATGAATCACGCTTCAATTTGTGGACCTTCATGATGGCGCAGTGTTCGTGTTGACATTATGCCGGTCAAGCGCTGCCTTCCTGAGTGTATTATTGAACGACATAGTGGTCGAAATCGGTTATGGTCTGGGGTGCGATTTTATCATGGACGATCCAATTTGATCGATGAGGGTAATCTCAATAGCAACAGGTACGTCCGTGAGTGCTACAGCCGAAGTCGTTCCTTTCCTTCAAGACCTGGAGCTATCTTTCAGCAGGATAATGCACGCCCACATGTTGCGCGACTGTTCGAGACTTCTGTTCAGCACAACGCATGCAACTTCTTCAGCCTGGCTTATTCACCGGATATGTCGCCTATTGAGCACGTGTGGGATATGGTTGGTCGGTGTCTCGCTCGTGATCCGCGTCCTGCAGTTTCAAAGACGAACTTTGGTTGCGCTACAAGCGATATGGAATTCTCTTCCTCAAGCAGATATTCAACACTGTGACTCCATGCCACGTCGTATAGCAGCACTTATTGCAGCGCATGGTGGCTGCACAAATACTGATTTCGGATTAATTTGTTTCTTTGTTTTGAAAATTTCATCATTTATTTGTATCAGTACAAGTCGTTTCTGCATTAAATTTCATTTGATTCTGATGATTCACCCTCCTTACTATCAGAAGAGTGAAAAGATTAGGAAATACAATAACAAAACCACTAGTTTCTCGAAATGCATTTGTAGGAAAAAAGTGTCAACAAGAAAAAAAGTAGACGAAAAACCTTGACAATGTGACAGAAGGTCGCAGAAGGTCGTGGAGATGTTTCTGGTGGAACTTTACATGAGAATACAACGCGACAGTGTGTTACGTGATGCTACCGAACGTGACAGACCTAAAAAGAAATAAAAAATGTGAACTTGAATTTTTGCAATAGCGGACAGAATTTTAAACAGTGACATCGCTCGTCTTGTCCCAGAAAGGGAAAATGGACGACGATTTGCAGTCTTTATCGACCTCGGGATCACGACCACGTGCTTCGAAGGTATTTTATGTCACCGAATGAATGTAATGACTCAAACAAAATTTAAATGTTAGAAAAGGAGCTCGTGGGTTTTTCCCGTTGTGAACCCGTGAGTCACAACACAATGCTTATCATTGGCAAGAAAAGAAATCTCTATCAGTCGCCTACAGACCTGCCTACCTGAGAAAGTCTCAAGGAACATATGTATGTTTGGGAAATCGACACGCCTTGAAGTATTCTTCATGTTTCGATGAAATGTTGTGTAAAGTGTTCGAAGGTACTTTAAAGCATGACGAATTTCAGCAGTCCATAAATTGAGAAAAACAAATACCTGGTGTGCTTAGAAAAATAGATATTGCTAATTTTGAATGACTGTTCTATTTTAAGCTGAATAGAATGACTTTTTTTTAACCGAGAAAATAAAACCTCTGTAAACGTAAAATTCTTTAAATAATAGCTAATGAAATTGTCTCGGAAAATTTTTTGAATTGCGGATAATCATCACAAATTAAAATAAAAGAAAGTTAACTTTTACTAGTATTGGTTTGAATATCGATCGCGAACATAAAGAGTCGATATATTAACCAGTTGATATCAGGATAAAATATAAAATGATACAAATTATTCAATTGCTTTTAAGAAAATGGAGCTTGATATGAGCTAACCAACGTGATCGATAAATACTGTATCAATATATCTATCTACATATAGTTTTTTGGATGAGGTATAACCATGCTCAAATTTTTAATTACTGAAATTAATTACAAATATTGATTTCAATTTATTCGTTCATATTAAAGTATTAAAAAGGCAACTATTTTTTTTAATTTTTTTTTATTGTCTTTATATGTTAAGTATAATGAATTTTATGTTAAAGAAGGGGAGGGAGGAGTCAAACATTTCAGTTATTTTTATTATCAGGAACGGATAATTTAAAAATCATTGTATAACTTTTGAAAATTGGATATATACAAGGAAAAAAAAAGGAACAGAATGCAAAAATACCCAGTCTCATCTACTGTAATAATTAATTTGAATACATTTTTACAATTCTACCGTATTAAACTGAATACATTACTTTTCACAATTATATACGAACTTTTTTTTTATCATTTCAGTTTTTTTGCGTATTTACCATTATTTTTTTTATCAAGTTAAATGATTTCCTTAATTTTAAATACTTCAAAATACCCAAGTTCAGAATTTGCTGTTATTTGTATTCCTTTATAAAACTTTTTGGGAATATGGGTAGGAGATATGATTTATTTTAGGTTGGAGAAGATTCATAAATTTCTTAAAACATTTTGTCTGGTTTATTTTGTCTCGTTTCGTTAATTTTAATTTTTACTCTTTTCTAATTGCTCTCAAGTTGCTTTGTTCAATGCAATAAGAGTGAATTGGATGTCTTCATTTACTGTTATTGATATTCAAATTTAGACATTTTAACCTCTTCGTTGTCAGATATTTGTTTGATATGTCTCTTAAATATTTTTAGAAAAGTTTATCTACTTTAATTTGTAATGAATGGTTATTTTTCTGATTAAAAAATGTGTTAATGCATTAATTATGAATTGGGGAAAATATAAATATGTATGCCTTTTTTGATTACACACGAGTTTGAAATGATGATACAAAATGTTTATATAGAAAATCTGAATGATAAATTAATCTCACTTTCAAGCGATGAAATCAGATTTTCCCCCTTGAAAATTTTTTCCAAGATGATGAAAAAATGCAAACTTTATGATTAAGCTCCTTTTACCACGAGGCACTTTAAAAATCAAGATGGCTGTAAAAGAATAATTAAATAGTATTGAATATTACTTGAATGACTACAGTCAAATATGAATAAATGTGTTAGAAGCTCTTTACTTTTAACTTATATTTTATTCAATTGCTGTTTAACAATAGATAGCAATAGTGCAATCTTTAAATAAAAATTTCATATGAATTTTTGTTTATTTTTCTTCTTGAATTTAACACAAGGATTTAATTCATCTTTATAATCAAGTTCTTTAATTTGTATATTCGATAAATAATTTGTTGGGTGTTTCTATGAAAATAAGAATCATAGTGAAGCAACTAATTTAGAATTTAGGTTATGAAAGATACGCGTAAGTGGGAAAGCAGCAAATTATATTACAAAATTTTAAATAACTTTAGTAAGACAGGGGAACCAAAAGTATGGTTTATGTAAATGATAAAAATATTTATTTTGACTAAAAATATGTACCTAAAAGAGTAATATAATTAAAACTGAAAATTAGATACCTAAATGTTTGTCTATTTGTAAGACCATGTAAGATATTTGCATATATAAGAATTTTCTATATTTGTTTTCTTGTTTTCTCTCTAGGAATAGTTTTATAATAAAATAAACGAAGACAATTGCAAAATGTATCACAAAAAAATATTTTTAAAATTGGAATCTGAAAATAAAACTATTTCTATATTTTAGATGCAACGAACTTTATTCAGGCTATATGAAATTTCGTAATTAAGATTTCATATTCATCTAATTAATAATTAATTACTAACAATTAAGGAAAAATATGAATTTATTTTAGGAACACAATTTTTGATTATAACTGCCTTAAACTCGGAAAATTATATTTTGTACCATTTTTTTCAAAACTTAGAAATTTATGTAAGCACAAATAATTATTAGAAACTAATGTAATTATTATTTTAATCAAAATTAATTTATGATTAGAATGCAAAATTTCTAATTGAGAAAAATGGTTCAAACATCCACGTAAATTATTAAAAAGCTTTTAAATACTTGGCTCTTAATAAATTTTATGCTGTTCTGGAATTAAGGAAATCTCGAAGAAAGGAATAAGACGATAATAATTTGCACGAACGCTGGCGCACACACAAAGTATTTCATTATAACTTGATTTAATTTTTGTACATATCAAATTAAAAAATTTAGTCTTCTCTCTCTCTCTCTCATAGTGTTTGCGTACAGAATAATGAAAAAAAGCATAGTCTGAAAGATGGAATTGCTCGTATTTGCATGAGTATTCAATATGAATTTAATCATTATTTTTTTTAAAAAAAACTCAAAAATGTGCATAACCATTGTTGGTTGCAGTAACAGCCTTGGAGAATGTTAAGCAGGTGTTTTAAATTTCCAAAATACGTGAGCTGATGGTTAAAAGATCAAATAAGCCGGCAAGGTGACATAGTTCACGAAATACCTGTTTCACTTTGTTGCAATTAAAGTAACGGTTAAATAAATTTTCATGCTTCAGATTTTTAACAGATCCTTCTCCCTCAAATAGTTGCACGAATGCGCTTGTTATTATAAAAATAATTCAGTGCTTATTAAATGAAACAGAGAAATATGAGGAGATAAAGATGACTTCTTTTATATTCGTGATCTTTCAAGTAAGAATTTCTCAGTTATGAAAATGGAATCATTTCAAAAAAAATTTAGATCTTTCTCTTTCAAAGCACATGATTCTAGACGTAATTGACAGGAGAGACCGCTTATTAACTATTTTATAAAGTAAGTAAAATAATTAATTATATAAACAGTATCAGATCAATATGTTAAAATGTAATTTAAAAATTAGTGAATTTATATCATAAAAACGCATCGGGTTTATTTTTTATAGAAAAAATTAAACCTCATTTAAAAGATGGTAACCTTTCAATCCGTTAAAATCTATGTCTATAGAAATCTCATACATAGAAGCATATTTCAAAATTAAAATTAACTTAAATATTTTAAAAAGTGCTGTTACTGAAAGTCTTAAGAATAATATAGAAAAAATAGCATAAATATTACAGTGAAACTGGAATGTTTCTATGTAACCGACAGTTTTTGATGATTTTTTTATATTTATAATTTAACAGTATTTTGTGCATCTGTATGTACGCAGAAAATGTTTTTACTCACTTTCCTTTAAAACTTAATAAATTTTTTTCCGAAAAAATAATCTATAAGAGTTTTTTGAAAATTAACATATAGTAATTTCAATCCTTTAACTAAAGATACGAGTATTAAAAAAGAAAATAGAGAAATATAAAAAGAAAAATTCATATGAAATTATTTGAAGTCCATTAAGGGATTCTCTTCATGCAGCATTTCCTTATCTCCATAATGTTAAAAATAACCAGGTTTAAGGAACGTTTTTAAGAAACTGACTGGTGTTACAGTCAACTGCTTTTGTTTGTGCATTTATCGCATTGTTACTAAAAATATATTGAAAATATAATGGTTAAGCCTTTGTCAAAAAAGCTATTCGTAAAAATTTACTTATTAAATTTTCATCGCTTTGAAAATTTCTACATGTTATTTACCAGAGGAATTTTCTTAAGAAAATTAATGAAAATTTTTTAAAAAAATTATCATATTAAAAATAAAATCGCTGCAATAAAATACTGTTTGAACTGAAAAATTGGTTAATGTGCTTTCATTCAAATTTTTTCAGAAATGTACCTCGAACAAGGTCATTTTTAACTTTACGGAAATAGAGGAAAAGCTGCGTAAAGTGAACTCTTTTAAGAATCAATGAATTATTCGCCATTCAGCGAATATTTTTTGGCAAAATGTAGAAGGCTTAGTTATGAAAAATATAAATATTTTTCATTTAGTTTAGTTAATTGCATAGTTAAGCAATCACATAGTGTTAACTACATAATTATGTATACTGTTCATTACAAAAGGTCCTTATTTTCACAAAATAATGCAATTTAATAAAGAACAAAAATCAACAAATATATACCCCAAAGCTTATATTTCTTACTATATAAATCTTACAATCATTTAAGAGTATTTAATTACTGTCATTAATACAAATTAAAATCGAGTTTTGATAGATAAATAGATTGATAGATATGATAGATATTTGAATTACAAATGAATAGAAATGTAAGAATTGACTTTCTTTTATTTTGATTAAAAAACTAGGTATCATTTTAAAAACAATGATTTAAGGAACAGCAAAGCTCATTAATTATCGTATTGTCTTAAGTTGAGACAAATGTCTTTCTTCCGCTAGGAGCAATAGCTGTGAATAGGATGACTAATTGATATTTCCAATGTGCGTGAACTGTCGAGGACACACGGTGGTTTGTTCATAAAGGGCGAAATAAAGTAGGCCAATTTTTATCTTCATATGGTATTAGCAGGGAGCCGATTCTTTCCCACCTAAAGTTAGGGTTTGGTCAGACAGGTGCAACTAAGTAGGTGGCAGTCAGCAACAAACTGTTTAGACCTTGATCCAGTTTGAAAACGAAGAGGATCTTGCTCTTTGTTGAAAAATGATGAGTGGAATCAATAGCTAAAATTCCCTTTGGGTTTTCTCATCGGCAGACTAATGCTTGTGGTTGGTGATGAAATTTTAATTGAGATTTTATCATAAATGCCTACATGGAACATTCCACGTAGCATTTATACTCCTTTTTTCAGTTCAAATGTGTTTTTCTTTTTCAATAAATAGTTTTAAGTTTCCTCCTTAAGCTCCCATCTTTCTCGAACGCTCCAAATATTTCATTAAAGATTATCACTAATTATAAATTGCATTTTATTGACTTTATTTAATAATTTGATTGAGATGGTGAAAGTTAACATTTTTTCATAAGATCTGTTTTTTTTTAATACAAATAAAGAGAAATTTAAGTTTCATTGCTGACTATGTGAATGAATGAATGAATGAATTATTAATAATAAACAGAATTCGAAACTTAAGTATTAAAATGATGTTAAGCATTATAAAAGACATAAGAAGAGAAAACATTAAAAAATACATTTATATTTATTAGATAACATTTTAAAAATCTAATATTTTATATTAATTAGTTGTTTTCTTTTAAGTTATAATAATAATTTCTAAGTGCAATATTTAAGATATAATCAGTATTTAAAAATAATGTATTTATTATTTAAGCATTTGCCCTGAGATAATTTCGTTTGCATTTTTCCGTTTTCGGTGTTGCGCTAATTTTATTTCGCATAGATACACCTTTTATTCTTTTAATAATTTAAATTAATTAAAATTTAAATATCACGAAACAAATTATTGAAATTTATTAAGAAATTTCTTACAATATAATTCTAAGAATATCATCCACTTTTTAAGAGAAATTTAAAGAGGTTCTACATTTTTACTATTGTAAAAAAATATTCTAATTTCTACTCACAACTACGAAAAAAATTTACGTCTATATTTTGACATCATATTTAATGTATTTTATAAAGCTTTTGTGAATCCCTTTTCATTAAGAAATAACATTGTTTTTATTGAATTAAAAAAGGCTATTTTTCGAAATTTTCCAGTTATGTTTAAAAAAATGTTTAACTTACTCAATCTTTAGTTTGTATTCTTTCTAATTGCGTGTTAGATATCTGAAAGTGAAGTTTAAAGCTCCTTTTTTGAACATTTTTGCTTAGATGTTTTTCTTTTTAAATATTAATACATGATTTTCTTTTTTAATTCATTACATCTCGAAAGTTTCCGAAAGTAAAGAACGAAGGTTAGACAAATTTAAATGTTTGCCAAATAAATCAAAATAATAAATGCAATGTAAAGGAATTTTAAATGTTTTGTTTCAAAAACGCATACTGTTTCGACGGATAAAGAACGTAAGCAATACAATTTTTCTTCCTCTGAAACTGTTTACTAAGAACTAGTCTTGAGAAATTGACAGACGACACTGAAGAATACCCCTTCTTTATGGAGATTAATACCTATTATGTGCTTATTCGTTTCATTTCTACTATTAATAATAATAATACGAGCTGTATGCAAATATGCTTATCAAGGAATAACGGAGGCCATTGAAATAAATAAAAAATGCTTTAAAAACAACTAAGCAGTCTCAAGCTTGCCTTCACAGTAATTTTTAAAATTACTTCCTTGTGAAAGGTGTGTTTATCTATCGATATAATATGAGAATGTTCAGGAATTTACTGCTTTAATTAATCGCTGAATATGAAATTGTTTCGAAATTTTAAAAGCTAGGACAATGTTTAATATTGCTAAAGACTCAAGAAGTTTTACAAGTTTTCAAGTTAGTTGATTTATGGCTGTAAAATTGGCAAGACTGTAAAGTTTCCAAGTTAGCTGATGTATGGTAAAAATTGTTAGCACATCAAAACAAAACCAACTAAAATAATACGTCATCGATGAAAAAGTTCAGGATTTTATATCTGCTGTAAAAAATGTTTTTGAAACGTGAATAAAAATTGAAAATTGTAGAAAGACATTATCACGCCAAATGTAGAGGCTGTATGCCTTTTTGAATAAGAAACAGAATACACGAACTTCTAGTTATAGATAAAGCTGAAAATATGCAATTTACTTTTTTTTTTAAAAAAAATCAGTCTTTTTATACCTAAAAATTGGCCACGCACTTTTTTGATTAATATTTAGGTTCAATATTTTGCCAACGATTTGCTATATTATTGATTCATTGTATTATTAAAAATATTTTAAATAATGTAACGAAAAACAAGCCATAAAATTTAATTATCAAAATATTTATTCCTAGTTTTAATTAACTATTTTGCGGAATAAACGAAAAATAGACTATAATAGCATGGAATATTCGCGTTTTTCTATTAATTACCTAGAGAATTCTTTTTACGAATGAAACTACCTGAAATAAAATTTCGAATTTATCAAATGAAACATGATCTTTGCAAATTAGTTAGACTAAAGAAGTGTAATGAAGTAATAATGAAAAATGGATGTATAAATAGGAAGCCGAAGTTAGTGGAAGTTAGGAATGAGTTGGATTTCAATTGTGCGCGAAATATACTTGTGCGTGTTTGAATGTAATTTGAACTTTGTTGGAGCAAAGATACTCCTCAGGCTTGTACAAGCTGAAGGTAAAGATTACTGTAAGTACATTATTTCGGATCCGAATATTCGGGTAAGCTTAATATTTAAGTAAAACTTGTTAGTAAACGTGTTGAAGCACTGTGAACTGATGGAGAGAATTTCTTTTTATAGCATAATTTAAAAAAGTGGTTTGGATTATAAATTGTAGCCATTTTAATTTATTGAAACTGGATGTATCTGTGCTAAGAACGTAAGTTTAAGATTGCGAATCAAGATGACGGAAGAGTTTCGTTACAGTGAGTTGTCAGTAACCATAAAAAGATTTTTTTTTTTATATTATATGGTTTTGTTACAAGCAGTGGATGTTAGCCAATGTGTTTAGAATAGAATATAACTGAACTTTTTGTTTATAAATAAAAATCATTATTGACTATTTATTACAATGATGAAAACAGAGCTCAAAGATTATGTGTTTTAAGTTTACCATTTTCTTTTTAAATTTAAGTGTTAGCTTTCATTTATGTGCGTGTTAAAATTTTACCTCTCAATATTAAAACTAATAAAATTTCTTCGAAAGTGTACGAAAATTTTTAGAAGGCTTATCACATTCGAAATATTCTGTTTAACTGACTATATGGAATGATTTTATTTCTGACTGTATGGAATGATTTTTTATTATATTAACTTTAGCTGTTATCTTAATCAAGGAAAAGCTATTAATTTGATAAGTTCTGCCGTTAGTCACATGATCTACATCAAAATATTAAAATTAAATTGAAATTACACTCGCTTGTATAAAACTTTAATTGGCAAATTAATACATCGGGAAAGTAAAAGCACTGTTCCTAGAGATAAGATTTTAACTAATTTGAATGTTTCATAATTTCTAAACATGTATAAGTCAAATTCTTATGCAAATACATACATTATTAGTTAGCACTGAAAGGTGCTTTACTTTGACAATCGTGATTGTATTGTCAATTTTAAAAATATAAATGTGAGGGTACAACACATGCTAAGCACTAATTTGACAAATAGGAACCCTGAAAATATGTACTAACTCGATTGCTCCCATTAATTTTTTTTCATTTACTAGAGTGACTCAAATTTTCCCTTTATATTCTTTTTATTAAATGAAAAAAGTTTCTTTAATTCCCTTTCTATACTTATGCATTCCTCACAAAAATTATGGGAATCATAGTAAAATAAATAAAATAAATAATTCTCCAATAATTGAATCGTCAAACCTCATGAGTCAAAAGCTGTTGATTTGAATCATTGCTGAAACAAGAACAATCGACGGATGATTGAAGAATGGATGCTGGCTTCAGAAAATAAGATATTCTCATTACGTTTTCTCATAATTCCAAACATTTCAATTTTCCATGGCTACTATCTTGTTCAACAGCAATGACAAATGGGTTAATCAGCCTTATTGTAGAAAGGTTATAAGGTCTTAAGCAGTTTTGTGTTCAATGAAGGAAAACAACGTGAAAGACTGCAGAGTTTTGAGTTCGAAAGATTTGTTGCATCGTCTGGCAAATGAAGAACAATTTTTCAAATCGAAAGTCTTTTCTGACATCGCATTTGTCATTAAATCTCCAGTGATAAAATACGGTATCTGTGGATTAACGACTTCAAAACAACAATACTTGATTCTAACTCGCAGTGTATAACTGAAGTTATTTTTTTAAAGGAATCTTTATTTCTCTTAGCTTACTTTAACGAAAATTGTTACTAATGACTGCGAAGCATTTATGATTGAAAACATTTTGATTCTTTTACATTATAGTAGCTTAGTAGTCAAATTTTCTAAGCAATAAAAATGTTAGTCATATTGATATACTTCAGGAAATGAGAATTTTTGTAATTTGAGAGAAATTATAAGATTTCATTTTAGAAAGCAAAATTTTATTACTTTTAAATCATATTCCTTACAATGTATTTATTGCCATTTATGAATAGAACTAAAGGCAAATATTTCTGTTTAACTTTCTTTCTTTTGATTGCACAATTGTGTGATGAAGCTTTAACATTTCGTATGTCTATTTTATGGATCAAAGTTCAAATTAAATATCCAGCTTAAAGAGATATAAATTTTCATTTAACAGTTATGTGTAGTAATTGTTAAGTTATTCTTTTGTCATTCAATATATATGTACGTATATCCTCTTACAATTAAAATATTTCTTAAATTAAGAAATGAAATTATAATCGAGGGAAATGGCAAGTTTATAATTTCTGAAAAACAGTTACAAGTGAATCCTGATGACAGAGTTACCCTTTCCGAAGATGAAAAATTTAAAGCGGATTTATATAAAATTGATATTTAAATCAAAACGTACCCTTAAAACTGAAATAAGCAAATAAAAATGAAGGAATTAAAAAAAAAAATATATAAATTGGCCGTCTTTCCAGAATTCAAAAAGAAAAGAAGAAAGAAAATTCAAATTAAGTTTATGTTCAAGAGAATCGTTTTTTTTTTTAAGAAGGAAGTTTTTTTCTTGAGATTTTATGCTTTTATTTTGGGACTTAGAAAAAAATATATATATACAGAGAGAAAGAAAATTTTAGATATTTGATTTGAGTTGTTTTGTAGCCAAAATCTGCTGAACTATCGCCTTAAACATAAAAAAAAGGAGAAAAATAGTTTATACACGTTATTAAATTTAAATAAAATGAAAATGCTTGAATTTCAACTTTATCTAGGAAACAATGCTTTTTTTTTTGTAAAATACTGATATTTTCCATTATACTCTGCGATTATAAAACCTAATTCATAAAATATTACTTAATAAATCAAAACCACAGAGTAATAATGAAATGGACGTAAGATTTACAAAAACTAATTGCATTAACAAAGTCAGGCGAGAAACTGTATTAAAACTAAATATGAGCTAGTGAAATTTAAATACATTCTCCAAAAAACAGTTGGTAAAGAAATTCTAAAGACTTACCGCTTCTTTCTAGTGCCCTTGCTGTAATGAAAGAATAAAGACGACTTTCACAAGTTTTACATTTTATCGCTAAAATCTTTAAAATAAATTCTAAGAAATGTGCTTTACTGGTGTTACCCACGTTTATTTATTAGATATTCCAAAATTTAACATTCTACTTAGAATAATAATTCCTCTCTTGAATGTCTTTTCAAGGAAAACTGGTACACATTGCTGAAATTAGAGAATAAAAAATCAGGAAAACTCCCACTCTCAAATAAAATATACCGTGAGACACAGGAGACAGAATAGAAGATTGTGTTTATCATTTTTCATATTTTTAAGAAATATTTAACATTGCATTCTTCAAGGTATTTCAAATCAAACATTTTTTTTTTCATTTAAACATATTCGTATAGTATAAAATTGATACTTAGTGGATACAATCTCAACAAATGGACTACGTATTCCGTGTACTTTTTATTACCTTTTTGAGGTACCTTTTGACTAACTGTTTTTATAAAGTAAAAGCTAAATGGGCGAATTT
>BMAW01021878.1:1560599-1586012 GCA_019974015.1 Nephila pilipes
ATACACACACACATATATATATATATATATACATATATATGCACACACACATATATATACATACATATATATGCACACACACATATATATATACAATACTTTAACAATTACGTATTAAAAATATATACTAATTGAAAGTACATATTCTCTGGCATTCTCTAGAATACGTTGCATATTTTTTTGTTATTCTCCTGCTTCAAAGAGATCGTGCTAAAAAAATAATTCTACACACATCAGCCTTCAAATAGGAAGATGGATGTTAGAGAGCTCCTATGGTTATAATACAAGAAATTTATTTCATTTAATAGATAATTTTTTATTTTTGAGAGTTGAAAAAATCAATAAGAATTGGTATTTTCCACAGTCATAAATATGAAACGCTCTTAATTTGTGAAGGGGTAATTTTTTCCCCTCTCCATTGTTGTGAAAAATTATCGTGATGAAATTGTTCCCTAATCTACGTGATACAAGAAATAAAACATCATTATATTCAACAGACATGATGTTACTCCGTTTCGAAAGTTATTGATATTATTCATATATTTTATGTAATTTATGCTGAAGAAATTCAATGCGTTTTTTTCACTGAATATAATTACGTTCACAAACTTAGTTAATTAAAATTTTAACACACATGTATCCTAATATATATATATATATATATATATATATATATATATATATATATATATGTGTGTGTGTGTGTGTGTGTGTGTGCGTGAGAGGGAGGGAATGAATGTGCGTAGTATATACATTACATAAAGTGTAAATATTAATATTTTTTTTTCATTTGTGAATATTATGTAAATCTACGAACAAGACAATGGCTATTGGCAATGGACCTCTCAGTTTGTAACTCCAATAAAGTGATGAAGGCAATACCAGCGCTGACTACCCACTATTCTTTCATTGTACCCTAATTATATTATAAACGTGCAGCGTCCCTATTATTTCTGTTAACGAGCTTTCATGGAATCCTAACTTATTTCAGAGACTCGAACATCTTTAGTCTCAAAGGTTATAATCACAGAAATACAGAGGCTCAATAAATCATTACAGAATTTTACTATAAATCAAATAAATAATGTTAACATACGATACATAAAATAAAAGCAAAAAAGACAGGCTTATATTTATGATACTTTACTTTCAAATCCTCATGAATCAAATGTATGCGAAATTATTATATGTGTTTTGTACAAATTATCTCAATTTAATTTAGCACTTGTTAATGTAGCTTATTTTCTGGGTAAATGGAATGCAGTTTTATCACAATCCTTGAAGTAAAAAAAAACCAGCTTTTTAACATTTCTATTTTAAACTGATTGACTCTTTATTTAAAATTTTGTTTGACCTGTATTGCGATAAAGAGAAATTTTCAAATTATTTTTTACCAAGCTTATCCTGTAAATATCATTTAATCTAAATTGTAAGTATTAAATTCGCTGCGTATAAACAAATCAGCTACCAGCCATCAATAAACAAATAAGCTACATCTTCAAAAAAAAGTAATTGAAAGCCTCAAAAACTAATACATTATTAGCAATGAAAGAAATACCAGTTTAGATACTATCCTTATCATTCAAATATATATCAGAATTAGAATATTGGTATATAGGGAGGGAGTGACAGTGGAATTCAATGACGCAAGAGCCAGATATGGCTATGCTAAGCAAAACAAGGTATGACTGTTCTCTAGATATTTGAAAAAATGGGAAAAAATAAAAAGGATGAGGAGGAAGTTGGTCGAAAATAGAAAATGATCATTTGGGTACCCTGGGGGTGCGTCGCCCTTGTTTACCAAAAACAAAAAGCCTCATGAGAAGGTAAAATTCACTAGGATGCCTCTGGTGAGTGGAATACCTGAAAAGGCAAGCTCCTAATTGTAACTCTATCTTGTAAGAGAGAATTTTAATGTAACGTTTATTAAAATTACTGACAATAACATATCGCATTGTGGAAACAAGAAGAGTGAAATACCATCTTAGATAACCTCTTCTTCATTAGACAGTGGTTTAAAATTACTACATAGTGAAGTCGACGCAACAAGCGTCAAATTTGAATAACAGGTTCATAATGAAAAGATATTTAAATAATTATATTACAATGTATTTTAAGTAGGAATAACACCGTCTTCAGTCTATGTAAAAGGGAATATTGTACAGCGTACTTATCATTAAGAAGTCAAATTTGGTCGTTGTTTTTTTGTGTAGAGTTTATTTTATGCCTCGTATAAGAAGAAGGAACTCCTACCAGCACTTGTCTGAATTTAAACTATGCAGAATCAAGACCAACCAGAACTGAGGTTTATCGTTTTACGATATTGCTGCTTGCGTTGTGATGCCAATATTGTCAAACTAATACGGACTCTGTAGGTTCAGGAAGCCAGAATAGATCGCCATGCAATATCTCAGCAGCCCTTGACCACTGAAATTCGAGAGAAGAGACATATTGCCCGCATGGCTTTGTTTAATCATACAGCTTCGTAACATATCCTGATTCATACACTTAGTTTGTAAAGATATACCGATTATGTCTACAGTACCACAGACAGTTAGTACGGAAACCATTGTTGCGTCTTTCCTTGACGATATAGAAGAGAAAAGCACGTTATTTGCTTTAATTATGCGCATAGGAGTAACATCGTACGATTTTGCTTATAGCATTCTGATGGATATGAATACATTCGTCATCGTCATACGGTGTGATGGTATTGGATGCATTAAGTAGGCAACCTGGTCATCACTTGTTCGCATAACCGGTACTTAATACAGCTTCTATTACATGTTTGATGTGTTAAGGTCCGTGGTTATGCCTTATCTTAGAAGCTTTCACGACGCTACTTTTTTACAAGAGGATGAATAACTACATGCTGCCCCTATTTTCTTTGACACAGAGGATACTAGACTGCTCTTCTATCATCAAGTTCTCTTACCACTAACTAGCTTAAAGTTTGATTAACTCTAGCTCAAAGTTTGATGAAATTTAGCATTCTCGAAAGAGGTTGGTGAGATGCAATTGCTCTTCCAAGAGCATCCCAGACATTCTCTATCGTGTTAAGATCAGGAGCTCTGGCTGGCCAATACAAGTTGTGAATATTCTCATTTTCCAGGTAATGGTCAACCAGTTGAGCCGTACGTGGACGAGCTTTGCCGTCCATCAACTGGAACGTAGGACCTAATATGCCCCTAAAAATCTGAACATAGGGCTTTTTTCTATACCTCATAGCAGTCAGGGAGACTTTGTCAAGCCCGTTTACGTGTGTGCGACCATCCAACATAAAGTCTGCCCAAACCATTACACCTCCACCACCGTAATTATGCTTTCCCCTGACGAGTGAGGTATGGCGTCCCAGGCTGTTTCCGGATACATGCACTCAGAGAATCAGTGTTCAGGATGAATCTCATCTATAAAATGAATGGTGTAGATCAAACTGGTCTGCATCATGTTAAACGCGCTCTCTTCAGTGCTTCAGTGAGTAGGACGCAAATAATGGGTCCACAGCCCTTTCTCATAAAGCTCTAGGACAACTATAGTCCCTGAAATTCGAGTTCCAGTGATAGCGTACAGATCACGTGAGAGCTGTGAAGCTGTAACCATCCTGTTTCGCCGCGCTGAAAGTGCCAAAAAATGATTCACATTCATCTTTGTGGATCTTGATCAACATTGTCCAAGTTTTCTGAATATGGATCCAGTATCCTAAAACCGTTTCCACAAACTGCAGATGAAACTGAACATTGTATTAAATTCTGTTGCCACTTGCTTTTGGGATTGACCTGCCTCTAATTTACAGACAATTCTCTATCTCATTCAGTCATCCATATGTTCATTGCTACTTATTTTAATGATACCTTATAAAAATTTACCCCACTCTTGTGAGAAACACCGGCGAAAGCCATGGTGGAGTACATGGAAGAATTTCTCACAAAAATTTTGAAATTTTTTTAGAACATAAATTCTGAATGTTATTGACAGAAAAAGATAAACTGCTGTTTGTAGAAAATACAACACCATGAAGGAATCATCAGAATCAAATGAAATTCGCAGCAAATGTCAATTATAGAATATTATGCAAATTAATAAAGTTTCAGAGCCATCGCGCGTGCGCGGCGCGCGCAGCGCCCTCTGAATTGATGCTGAAAGCGTATAAATAAAGTGCTGTAGCGGGACGTTGAAAAAAGTCTATGATTATTTGTTAGTGGCAAACGTTTAGTGAGACCTGAGTATGCCTCCACGACGGAAGAATAAGAAATTCAAGCAACTTACGGAGTTTGAACGAGGGAGGATAATCGGCCTTCGAGAAGGAGGATTTTCCTATCGCGCAATAGCAGCTCGTATGCAGCGGAACAGTTCCACAGTGATGCGAGTTTGGAAGCAGTGGACCGACGAGCACCGAACAACTCGAAAAACAGGCACTGGACGACAGAAGGTGACGTCAGAGCGCGATGATCGACACCTGCTCTGCATGGCGGTGAATGATCGCACAGCTTCCTCCAGGCAGCTGGCAGCACGTTGGTCTACTGCTACAGGTGTACAATTGTCGGCTTCGTCAATTCGTCGTCGTCTGCTGCGCCGTGGATTGCGTGCAAGGGTGCCTTTATACAGGATTTCCCTCACGGCGAATCATCGACGGCTGCGTCGGCAGTGGGCTCTTGAGCACAGAGACAGGCGAGCTGATTGGCACCAAGTTGTCTTTTCAGATGAATCACGCTTCAATTTGTGGACCCATGATGGCCGTGTTCGTGTTAGACGTTATGCCGGTCAACGCTGCCTTCCTGAGTGTATTATTGAACGACATAGTGGTCGAACACCCGGAGTTATGGTCTGGGGTGCGATTTCGTATCATGGACGATCCAATTTGATACGAATTGAGGGTAATCTCAATAGCAACAGGTACGTCCGTGAAGTGCTACAGCCCGAAGTCGTTCCTTTCCTTCAAGGCATCCCTGGAGCTATCTTTCAGCAGGATAATGCACGCCCACATGTTGCGCGGACTGTTCGGGACTTCTGTTCAGCACAACGCATGCAACTTCTTCCTTGGCCTGCTTATTCACCGGATATGTCGCCTATTGAGCACGTGTGGGATATGGTTGGTCGGCGTCTCGCTCGTGATCCGCGTCCTGCAGTTTCCAAAGACGAACTTTGGTTGCGCATACAAGCGATATGGAATTCTCTTCCTCAAGCAGATATTCAACATCTGTTTGACTCCATGCCACGTCGTATAGCAGCACTTATTGCAGCGCATGGTGGCTGCACCAAATACTGATTTCGGACGCTTCATTTGTTTCTTTTGTTTTGAAAATTTCATCATTTATTTGTATCAGTACAAGTCGTTTCTGCATTAAATTTCATTTGATTCTGATGATTCTTTCATGGTGTTGCATTTTCTACAAACAGCAGTATAAATGATGTGAAGCGAATCAAATAAAGAACGATTTTTTTTAAATATAACTGGTAATTCATGAATAATTCCTTTTATAGAAAACGTGAATGATTTATAATTAAAAAATGAAATGATTTTTTTCCTATACAGAATATATTTATTTATATTTTGATTCCTGTTTTGAGGTATATGAATTTAACTGTTGCGACTTTCAAACTTATTTCAAACTTAAACTGCCTTTATTATGCTATCCCATTGCATAGAATTATATATATGATAATCGTGGTGTCTTGCAATAAGTTTATTATTTTTTTTAAAAGAAGTATTAATTCATGTTAAAGCAAAATATAATTTATTTATTTAATAAATAAGCATTGAAGTTAATTTTATTTTTCAAAACCAATTGTTTCATATTTACAAGTTAAATTAAGATATTACAATTTACAAAAGTTCAGAATATTACTGTATTGTCAATTGATTGATTGTTTATTAACGTCACACTTAGAAGCAACATGAGAACTATTGGTGACAAATCGCATAATTTTGAACCTCTGTCAAGTGATGAGGATGATACTTGAATTAGCACCCTACTCTTCTAATTTCCATACAGTGTCTGTGTGACGACTTTTAGCCTCAACAAATTTAACGTACATCACCACTACACAACGGGTGTTATAGTTGAATCAGGGCTCAATTCTACGAATTGACACAAACAACGCCGTCCATGTGTTCGCCATCATGACCACTTGGCAACTTCGACCGCACAATATTGTAGAAGCTAAATGTTTTGTAACTTATAATTTGAAATTTTTACCATTAATTTTACGGAGCAATATAGTCATAAATTTCAATTATGTTAATTTACCAATTTTTGATCAAAAATACAATTTCCATAAAAATTCTTTCAGTTAAATAAACGTCAAAAACATTATTTTGAAATTTATATTTTTCTATAAAGACGTTCGTTTAAGAGCATAATATTCTAGTGTAGAAATCACATATTTTACAGTCAAATTCCTTTTAAAGAATGAGATGAAAAAAAGGTCCCAAGAATCATGTAGTTTACTTTTTTTACTATCAATCTTGATAAAACATTTTAATCAAAAACAATATTTCTTAAAAATAATATTTCATTTAAATGTGAATCAACAACATCATTCTGGATTTTATACTTGATCAAAGACATTTTTGTAGTCGCTATGAGAGTGAAGAATTTTGAGCGTATTCATTATCCAATTTCTTCTCAAACTTGGAAAAAAGGTTACCGAAAAACACATTCTATTTTCCCTTTTACTTTCATTTTCAATTAAAATGTTTGACCCAAAACAATATTTATTGTAAAAAATTACTCTGAAGGCCGTATTTGCTTCAAGAGGCTAGAAACCTCTGTGTTATTAGAAAGTTTACTAGCTGAATTCCTCCCGAAGAGGTGTTTAAAGGTGGGAAAAGATCTCCACAGTGTCACGTGGTTTCACTTTTAAAGCTCGATTGCATAGTTTTTTTGAGAAATCACTATTCCATCCTACGATCCGTCATCGGTCAGTCACAAAAACGCAATGACATTTGTGGTCAAGAACAATTACCCGGGAGCGATCCATTCGAGACCCCATTTATTTTGTCACCTGAAATGGTCAGAACGGACAGTTACCGCTTAATCACCTACTGCCAGCACCGGTAAACAAAATAGCATAATAACAACAAAACCGAAATGAATAAAAAAGAAGAAAAATTTTTCTCCGCGTGACAAGCAGAGAGAAATGGATGGAAAGGGTTAGGGAAATAGCGTTGGACTAGTTCTGAGGTAGAGAATTGAGGTTCTGCATTCCAGGCCCTTAGCTCCAGGCTCCCTTTTCGTGTTGAGGGGGTTATAGGGCAAACAACACGATTACGACGACCTTGTTTCCGTTTTGCTTTATAGACTTTCGGGAGATCGATAATGGAAGGGATCTCGTGCGTTTACATGAACGGGAAAGGTATCCAAGGACAGTGGTAATGAATTTCGAGTCGGGGGAAGATGAGAACCACACACACACAATTGGTGTGTGATTTCGTGCGATAAGAGAGGTGTATGAGTGCTATCAATCATTCGATATCTTTCGGATTCTAGAAAAGAAATTTATGAGGTGATTGTTAAGAGAATGGGATATTCGAGCTGTTTAGGTGTATTTTACATAAATATTGATAATTATTAAAGCATATACGAATTTATACTATCTCTCAAAAGTTTATTTAGTTAGGCACTATTTTAAATTTTCTTAAAAGTTTATTTAATTCTTGTCCACAATATAACGGATGGTTTAATTTTTCTAAGGATGGTATAAAAAGGAAGTTAGAAAAAAAACACGAAGCTCGTGGAGAGACAAAAAAAAAGAAAAGGAAAAGAAAGGGAAAAAAGAATGAAAGAGAAAAAAAGAAAAGAAAAGAAGAGAGAAAGGGAAAAAAAGGGGGGGGGAGAGAAGAGAAAAATATGTAAGGAAATTATTGAATTGCAAAATGGTGCTTTAAATTAAATTTGTAGTTAATTTGAAAAGGATAAAAGGTATATTGGAAAATGGAATAAAGTTAAATTTGTTACAAACAATTATACGTTTATTCAAATAGTACGCTTACAAAATAAGCATATTTGTATAAAAGGGGAAAATACATGTATCATTATAGGTCATTTATTAAGCATCATTATAGATCATTTATTTCCAACTTTTTAAATCATTCAATAGCAAAATTAATTTTTCAAGTAGGCAATCATAGGACACATTATGAGCATATATACTTATAAATACTTTACAGCCTTAGATTTTATTCAATATATTGTGGTATATATTTACCCGGATATTTGTTTTAGATGACACTTTAAGTTACCTTTTAAAAAATTTTATAACTTATTTTCAATAAACAAAAATAGCATATGACACAACAAGAGGAAACTAAGAGATTGATGAAAAATACATTGGCTTAAATTTTTTTAATATGTATATATTCTTGAGATGTTCCTTAAATTGTAGGTTTGAAATGCAATCACTTAATTCAAAATTTAAAATGAATAAAATCCTAGACACGAAGGCTATAGAAGCATTTTGATAAAATTTGTTTAAGGTATCGATAATATCATTTTAATGATATTAAATACAAATTCATCTTTGGATAGTGGCTTTTGTAGAATCTAGAAAATACACCCTTCTTCCTTCAGAGAGTGAGAAAATTTTAAGGTAGCGTAATTTCGATATTTCAGCTAAATCTTGCAAACGTAATTCTATTAAACAAGCAATTTTTGAAACGTAATTTACCAATGAAAATAACTTAGGAGCACCATTATCCAATAACTACATCAAAATTATATGAAAGAGATAATTATGTAATGAATGCGTAAGAAAAAAATACAGGAGGCTCTATTTTCTGAAATTAAAACGAAATTTAAAAGTGGAAGAGAGGAGTAGTAATTTTTATAGTATCCTCTAATTAACACAATCACCACACACACACACACACATATATATATATATATATATATGTGTGTGTGTCTACACACATATGTAAACAAAGTTATAAAAAATAATAAATACTAATTGCAAATCAAACAAATAATACAAACATAAAATAAGTACTATTAATATATTTTTTAAGAAAACTAAATATTTAAAAAAAAATCATTTAAAAATAAATAAATATTTATGCAAAATTGATAAAAAAATATATTTAAATAATTAAACAATCTAAAATTAAAACCTAAAAACCAAAACAAACTATTAAAGAACCAGAAAATTTATAAAATAAAGCCTAGTGAATTAAAACAAAGTTCTAGAGTAATGGAAATATTGTAATTAATACTATTCCACACTTTGGAACAGAATAAAGTATGTTTATACCTGTAATTAATGATAATACCATTACACTTCAATGAATTGCATTAGAAAACTAATCAGTAATTACCGGTATAAACACATCTTATTCCATTTCAAAGTATGGAATAGCATTAATTACAATATTTTCAATTTTCTAGATTTTTATTTCTCTTTCACTGAACTTTCTGTTATAAATTTTCTGGTTCTTCAGTACTTTGTTTTGATGTTTTGGTTTTAAGTTTTAAATTTTAGGTTGATTAATTATTAGAGTTAATTTTAATCTGATTTGTACAAATATTTACTTTTTTTAATAATTTCCTTAAGTATTTTTTTTTATCTATTACTAGTATTGATTTTGTGTTTGATATTCTTAGGTTGAAATATAATGTATATATATATATATATATATATATATAAGAATTTTTTCTATTGATCTTATTTTATTGTTAGGAAATTTGGTTTTAGGTATTTTATGTAATTTTTTGCTGCTTAAGTATAATTGTATTTGATTACTTTATAATGTATGCTTAACATTCTTTAATACTTTATTTTTTTGTAATACATTTTCTTATTTTTGTAAGCATTTAGATTTAAAAGTAAATTTTGTATAATGTTTAATTTAGCTACATAACGTATTCATATTTTTTTTTTAAATTTAAGTTAAGTAACTTACGATTTTGCTTGAAAATTTATTTTATATTTTTAATTAACTGTATTGATTTGGAATTTAATTTTAGTTACAGACATTTAAGTTGTATATTTTAATTAATTTGTGCACGCTTTTACATTATTATAGTGTGCCTAAAACCTTCAATAAATTATCTTATTTACTTTGTTTCAGTTTTTGGCTAATGATTATTTGAGGTTAGTAGATCCTTGGCATTATATTAGGTTTTAATATTTTGTTAGGTTTTTTTTTGTTATTCTTTTTAATTTCAAAATTTTCTTTTTTTAGTTTCAAGATATTAGTTGTCTGCTTTCTTGCTTTCAGAAGATTAGAAATTGGTTGCTTGAACTGTTAGAGTTGGAGAGATTGATTATAGAAATATTTGATTTTCCAATTTTTGGTCTTCTAAATTTGCATGTTTATAGGTCAATTCCTGGTATTGTTCAATTAAGCGTTATATTTACAATTAGATTTATAATATTTTTGTTATAGTTTAATTTTTTCGGACGGTTAGCGGATTTTTTTTTAAAAGAGTGGAGTGATATTGATGGTGTTGAAAAATATTGCAATGATGAATTGAATAAAAAGTCAGTTAAGGATAATGTGGGTGAGGTTTATGGTAAGGATAGTAATGGAATTACTAATAACTATTATTTAAGTCATAAGTTAGCTGGAGTAGATTAATCTCTAAGGTTAGTTTAACAAGCTTAGAGGAAGTATATAACGAGGGTTTTTCAGAATAGTAAATATGATTGTAAGTATGGTTATAATAATGTTTGCTTATAAAATAAATATATAATAATAATGATAAGAAATATTAGATTACAAGTATAATTTTAAAAACGACAGATTAAATTACATTAATTATTTGCTATAAGGAGAGGTGTGAAACATGTAAAAATGATTAATAGTAACCAACTTGATATTAATTTCAAATTTATATCTTGCAAAACTTTTAATTGTGTTTACTTACACAAATGTAAAATACGTTATAAATATATAGATCAAACTTGTAATAATATTAATATGCGTATTAAACAACGTAGGCATAATACTAATAACTTTGGGGTATAAAAATTGCAATTATATTGAAATTAGATTCTTTAATATTCATAAATTAGAAAATGTGGAGTTCATTATTATTAAGATAGCACCGAACACTAAAAGAAGTTAATAGAATGAAAACTGTTCTATTAGGACTGTGAATAATATATATCCCCATGGTCTTAATGTTTTGCATTTTAGTAAAAATATTATTTAAATTTTTAAGCAAAATGTAAATAAAGAATTTTTTTTGAATTGTAGTTACAATATGCTCAACGTTTCCAATAAAATAAGGAACAAAAGAAGAAAATGTAAAGAATAATGAAAGAAAATGTATGGACATATATGTTATGAAAGGAAATTTATACTTGAAATAATAAATTTGAAAAGGACTTCAATATCAAAATTATTAAATACTTTTTTTGCATGAATAAAAGTGAAATTAAAATTTGAAGGTATTTTGTTAATATTGAAAACAAAATAAAGAGTAATTGCTCACCAACTGTTAAGGAAATATGTACATTTTTAGCTCATTAACATATAAAATTGATAATTGTAATGAAGATATCAATGTATAGAATATTGCAGTATTAGATTTATGAATGCAATTCTTATGAATAGTATTAACACTAAAAAGCTTTAAAATTTAATAAAAATATAGGAAGCTTTTAAATAGTATATAGCTTTTAAATTTAACAAATATATAATTATAATAATTGTAAAAATTTACGAAGTAATAATGAATGTAAATGTAAGAACTATAAAAATTACATAAATGAAGAATATATACCTAGCTTTTAATTTTTTTCAATAATTATTATTTTCGAAAAAAATTACAGAAGACATTGATAATTTTAAAACTATTTTGGCTGTATCAAATATAATTTACAGATTGAAGCTTTTAAAGAATATAAATTTTATATTAATGAAGAGTTTAAATACTTGAATTTTACGAAAAAAGAATGCATTAAGCTTAGATATCTGTAAGGTTCTAAAAAATTTACAAAATTTAATTATTTGTTATATTGATAAAAGTCCCTAGTAACTATGCATTTGTTTGCAAAAAATTTTTATGTTATTATGTTTAATAAACATTTAAGTGCGGGTGGACGCCATAATACATCATCAGGGAACACAGGACATTTATTGTTTTTTTAGTACAATTGCTATCATGGACTTTTACGCCTCAGCGTGCGGAGCACAACCAGTTTACATCAAAACTATCTAAATGAATTTAGTGAGGGTGGACTATTCGCGATTTTCTCTACATTTAACTCTACGTCTTTATAATAATTTGAATTGAATAAACTTACAATTTCTTCCCAATCAAAATGAAACATGATTAGATAAAATGAGTTTAGATATAATTGATGAGAAGTGACTTAGAGATAAGGATATATAAATGAAATAGTTTGAAAGGAAAATGAAGAGAGATAAAAAAAATATCTGCTTGCTGACAGATGATTGTAATTGGGTTTGAAGATCTTTAATTAGTTTTTTGATCGAAACGAATTCGAATTCAAGTACTAAAATAAGAATCAGCTGTTTGTAGGAAAGGACGGAATCAAGCGAGTGAACTAGAAAGCAAATAATTTATTGGTTGCCAATTTGGAATTAATTAATCAAGTTGGGATTTGAGAGCAAATGACATTAGCTATTTCGCAGTGATAAATAATAAAGAATTTTGGTTTGTTCTTACATGTATTCAACTGGAGTATAATGCTTGTTGCTTTATATACATTATTAAGACATGGCACAAGAACAGGGTAATGAAAGTCATTCGTTACGATTTTATCTTATCTATGATGTAAATATGATCTACTTTGATCTTAATTAACTGTATTTAATTATATGTCTATCTGCATAGTGATCGCTGTAAATAAACTGCTTCATGTTGAACTGAAGATCTCATTATTTGGAGAAGGAATATTACACACACATTTTAATGTTATTATAAATGGTTCAAATGATGCAAAACTACATTTCTTAAGTTAATTCCTTTTATTTATTTATATATTTAATTTTAATATTGAGTTTCAATTTGCTTGATATAATGTTTTAGAAGAATAAAATAATAATGTTTTAGAAGAATAATAGAGATTAGCTCGTAGTTGGATCGCTTCCAACAACTCTGATGTTAACTTCTCATCAGGGTTTGACTTCAACAAATAGCCAATAATAACCTTTCATTGCCAAGTATCTTACTCCCCCCCCCAGAATATTCCCATTTTATTGCTATGAAGTTATAAATCGAAGTACTGATCTTCTTTCAAGGAAAATAATCGAGATAAAAACTACTTCTCTTACAGGCAGATCTTCCCAAAAAAGCAGATATTTCAGGTGTTTTCAAATTATTGTTAACAAAATAAAAGTTAATTTGGATTAATATGTGAAGCTTTCTCCAAAACAGAAAAGTAACTGTGATAAGAATATGACATTAACTCCTCGTTCTGACAAAATATTTAGGAATATATGGCTAGAAAATAGGGAAAAAAAAGTGCTGTAGGATTAACACAATGGCTCAAGCATCTTGTATTGCTATTTCATAACGAACCATCCAAAAACTGCCAGCAGAAGAAACATTATCATAGAATCATTCTATAAAAAAGACCAAACCTTACTGAGGCAATGAAGATAAAAAGCCTTACCTAGGGTAGAAAGCCTTACCTTTCTATGATGATTGAAGACTGGAATAATGTAAGTTATGTTATTAAGATTATTGATATTTTTATTTGTTCCTGACTCCTGTTTCAAGCAATAACAATTTTACTTCGTAAATTTCAGACGCATTTCTCAGATGAGTCCACTTTTGAAATTTGGTTGATGAAAGAATATTTTATTCTACACCCATGAGGATACTCTCATCCTGATTGTATTGTCGAAAGGATATGGCATCCCGCCAAAGTTATGTTGCGGACTGTAATTAGTTTGAGGGTGTTGGACGAATTGAAATCGTACAAGGAATATTGAGGTAGGATCAATGCAGAGAAGTATTGCGAATTCGTCTGATGACCCAACTTCGAGAATGGTTCCCAAACGATGAAGATTTTGTTTTAATACATGATTCAGCGCCTTGTCATCAAGCAAGAAGTGTTACAATTTTCTTAGCAGACAGCAACATTCCAATTTTACCCGGACCAGGCTATTTTCCAGATATGAATCTGATTGAAAATTTATTGGAAAAGACAAACTGTAAAACTGCCAAAGAAACTATAACAACTAAACGAAAATTAATCTACAACTTAATAAATGTATGGCATCACAATCCCCAGATAAAGGAATGTGCAAAACAGTGTCTAGAAAAACGCATGCCCAGGCGTATTGAAGCTTTGATAGTAGCTGAAAGAAATGCTGCGCCCAAATATAAAAGAAGTACAATATTCATTATTTAATAAGTTGCATTACATTGTTATTTTTGTGCTATTTCCTAATACTAATGAATGTATCTTAGACATAGTTAAAGATAATTATACAGAAATGGCAAGAATTTTGTACAAATTTTGTTATATATATATATATATGTATAAATTATTTTTATTAGTGTCTACATTAATTTAACAACCCACAGTCCTACAGTATATATACGAGTATACTGATAAGGCTCTACGATAAATTTCACTTGCCTTTCTCCGGTTTATCTTTTTACTCATCATTATAAATTTTCTGTGAAATTTAGACTAGTCACCCCCCACCTAAGATTTCGTGCCTTTACGAGTAACAACAATTCGAGTTTAAATGATGGTAATTTATTACAGCTGAATTTAAGTGAGAAACAAATACCCTGAAATCTAACTCAATATAAATTATAATTTGGAGTATATTAAAAGGTAAGTGTTGCAAACTTTTGATTATAATTTAAAAGGTTGTTCATGGTTTAATATTAGAACTATTATGAAGAGGGTATATTTCTGAAACTCAAGTATACGTTTTCTTCAAATAACTATTCACTATCTTTTGCTTTTAAAAAAAAGATCTTTAACTTCAAAAAATTGCTAGCAATAAATCAACTTTTTCAGATAAGATACTTAAAAATGTGAAGAACATTTAGTTATGTTAGTTAGAACGGTTCCAAAAATTTATAAAGTCTTTCCAGTAATAATTAATTCTTTATTAAAACATGGTAATTATTTTCCAGGCCAGTTGCAATATTTAAATGTAAAATGTTTATGCCCTAATTTTTTAATCACATTCTCTCCCTACTGAATACCTTTTATTTTAATAAATATCAACAGAAAATTCATTTTAATCTGATAAGTAGATATTCTTAAATGCTTTTTCTATCAATCCTATTCTTTCATTCCTCTTTCTTCAGAATGTACGATATCAAGTGTTATTTGATTATCAATTAAAGTCTCATTGATTATATCCACTTTGGAAATATAATTTAATTTAAGTTTCTTTGTTTTCCAGTCGGATTATGTTATGTTACATAACGTGGTTGGTTTGAAGGTCGAATATAACTGTGAGTTTGTGAACTGTATGTTCTTATAAAATAAACTTCGTTCGTAATTGAAGATATGATTATGATGGTGAGGAAGTTGTGCCTTTTTGAAGGTGTGCATTACTTCTTCCCACACTAAATGTATGTAATCTAGGTCAAGGAAATTACAGTCCAGTGTAATATATTTTTTTAAAAAAACATATCAGAAGGAAATATTATTAAGAAAAATCACGACTGATAAATCTTATATGTTTGCACTCTTTTTATAGTTTTTATCATGACCTTCTTATTTTAAAGTTTATCAAATAAACTCCTGGAAAGAATATAGCGTTAACGATTCAAAGAAATACTCCTTACATCGGAAAAACAATTAATTAATTTATCTGCAATAGGATAATATATTACTTAAAACTATTGATTTCAAATAAAATATATTTGAGGTACACTAAATTTAAAATATCAGTAAAAAAATTATTATTTTGAAATGATAAATTAAAAATTCAATTTACAAAAATAATAATTTTTAACATAAAATATCTTTCGTGAAATAAATAATATTTTAAGAGTAAATAAGTTTTTTAAAACTCCATCATAATGGTCCTTTTTCCTTCAACAGAGAATTGCAAATGTTTTTGCAATTCTTTGTATTTGTATCTATGGTTTTAAAATCGTTTTTGAAAAATATTTTTTGTTGATGGAGATAGTATGGCCAATAATTCTGGAATAAACCAGCCCAACAACAATGTCTTACAGCATTAAATAAATTTTTCTCCTTTTCTTTGCTTTTCTACAAATTTTGGAGTTTTTGCTGTTTTAAATATATTGGTGGGTGTATTTTTACTCAATGGTACATTAATGAATTCTTACATATTGTTTTATTTTTTAATTGAGATTATTTCCCAACTTCTTTTTGATTAAAGCATTGGTGTTTGATTGCACATAAATATCAGATTATATGCACACACTTACAAAGTTAGGTTGAAAAATAATGCCTCCTTGGCCATAACCTTTTTATTTCTTTCTAGATTTTCACAAATCTCATTACACCTGAAAGTAATATATATGCTCTATGCAATTCTAAGTTATGTGTTGGTCACTGCTCTACATTCCATTCCTTTACCACGCACTAGCCCTGGCGCGAGACAAGCCGGGTAAGCCCGTCGGAGAATACGGTGGTTTTTATTGACACCAATATTTAATGACAGCTTTCATCTTACTATCAGGAAAAGAATAATGTTCTTTGAAGGCTCAAACATATTAGGAAAGATGACACCTAAGGCACATTTGATAAACCTTTTCAATTCGATAACTTTTAAATGGTTTATTTGATAAACCTTTCAAGGTGCAAGTTCGGGTGCAATTACATCTCCTTGTTTCAATCTCATAACCAAGTGTGTCACCCTTTTCGTCAAATATGAGCGTGCTAACGAAATGTTGCAACAACAATAAAAAATGCGTTGCGTTGAAGAAACTTGTAACTTTCAGGTTCAATAATAGTTTTAAGAAATAGATAACAAATGAAAAAGCTATCACCAATCAAGCCTCACGTGTATATGTATTTCTCTGTAGATAAGGAACACTTATGAAAAACTATGATTCACTTTAACTCTTTAACATTAAAAGAAAATATTTCAGTAAGTGAAAAATGCTAAAAATTTTCGTTCTCTTTAAAGACAACAAATTAATCAATCTTACTATATTTAAAAAAAAAAAAAAAAAACTTCACGGTTTGGGAAAATGAGGAAATAAAGAATCCTTTCTTTTGACATCATAAGTCAGTGGTGTCAAAGATCTTTTTTTCAATCTGCGCTGTTTATATTTTTTGAATTGTGTTACTAAATTATTTTTCTATAGAATTTCTAACCGCGTTTCTGTCATGTTTGGAAGAAGAATCGTGACTCTTTCTCGATGTATTTACGAAGAGAATAATTAAAAAGTCGTACCATTAAAATTATTATGCAACATTAAAAGTAAAATTAAAGATATTACAAGGAGAACAATTTATTTTTCGAATGCTGGGTCATATTAAGAAATAAAGTTTTGACTTGGAAAAAGTTGAAAAGTAGGAAAAAAATTACAAATTAAAAGACTAGTCAAATTTTTGAGTTCACTAATTGGAATATATTTGTATAACTTTTTTTTTTATTAGGAAGCTCGCAGCAGTTTTAGTAAAAATAATAAGGGTCATGTTTAGCATATGTTAAGACATTCACAGATTTGTCATATGTTAAGACGTTTTACGGATTTGTCGAAATTTAAATTGAACAGAATTCAATTTATTAATAAAAAATATTTGTGAAAAATGAACTTTAAATTTTTGCGAGGAGGATTTATTGTAGAACAAACCTAGTTTTTCTAAAATTTAATGTTATTATCTAAATTACTTGGTCGATACATCTGTGTGTGCGTCCAAATGTGCTAAAAAGTACAAACGAAATAGCTCTAAATTTGAACTTAAATCTAAATTAAGACCCTCCCAGGTTCGTTTCATCATAATTTTCAAAGTTAGTATAATGTGATCTTATTTTCGTCATTTTTTAAAAAATTTCCTTTCTACTTATAAGTTAAGATAATATATCAGTATGTAGGTTAAGCAATATTTAATTTCATAACCGAACATTATCTGAACTCATTACAAAAATTTTATTTTAAAAACTATGCATTTTTTTACAGAAATATAACATACAGTAAATCATTACATGATTTATTAAGTTTGTCTCCTCATCAATATATATTTAATGTTTAGATATGAATAAAATATTACGATTTTTATTTATCTTTTCTGAAAATAAGTATAATTGAACCACTAAATAATGTTTTTATTTGATTTTTCATTTCTGTAAAACTCAATTTCATTTCATGTAGCATTTACACCTTCGAATTATGTCTTTGCTACTTTCTTCTACAGTACAGATACATAACGCAAAGTATTTCCATTGTTCCTTAAATTAATAAAATTACTTAATCTAGTTATAGTTTGGAAAATTATTCTATGACGATAATCTGTTACCTGCCTTATCTACTATCTTAAATGTTATTCTAATTTCAAGATCTAAATTTCAATTTTCAAACCCTCTACAATGAAGCATATAATTAAAATAGTCAATTATCTTCCAAAATGTAGTTTTACTGATCGTCTAACAAATAGGATGCTCTCAAACAATTTAATGATTATGTCTGCAAGTACTAGCAACTTCTATAAAGTATCAAAAAATACGCTCTTCGGATTATGATGCGAGTACCTCCTTCGATTGCTCCGACAGCGATGAATCCTAATCTAACCAAATCAACTATATATGCCTGAAGACTTCCACGTTAATCACATTAACACCCTTTCTATTACTGTAATCTTATTATTATTCTCTTCCATTCTTTGTTGTTTTTATATGACTTGATACTATCTATTCATCCTACATCTGAAGTTTACTTCATTTGTATCACGTTTCATTTAATTGAGAAGAAGCTGGGAACTTAAATATAAAATCGCAATTCAAGAAGATTAAATTTCACCATTTTGAAAAAAAAATGCTACTTATTATTTAAAAATACCCAAGTTCGCAGTAAAGATAATTTAAAATAAACTTAAAAATTAATCATCTTTAGATATTTGAATAGAATGATTACGTCAATTTAATACATATCTAAAAGATTACTTCCTTAATTTCTGAGAGATTTATTCTCTCAGAAAGATTAGATTATTCTATGTGAATAATTCTGGATTCTTCTTCCAACATGGGTATATTACTAGCTTATTGTGTCACAATATGCGTAAAATTACTACGCTTGAGGAATACCGCTGATGTAAAACTGTGTGTGTCACTGATCCTTCAATACAAATTAATACAGGTTACATTTCCCGCAATTATGACTGTTGAATGTAACTTCTACGACTTCACGATGAAACTCTTGTGTTGCGTTGTCTCATAACTATCTATCCAACAGTTACAATGATAGATAACATTTAAAAACTATTGTTTTAAGGGTAATTTACTAAGGCCATTCAGTGTCCAGCTTATGAATAATTTATGCAAATCTACGAATTTTCCTTTTGAAGAAACAAAAATAAGTTATTTTGTAGTTTTAGTATCTTGAAAGAAAATGTGTGTAATTTAAATTAAAAATGGTAATATGAAGTGTACGCTCGAATTCAGTTGCAGGCGTAAAAAGTACAAGCATTTCTATTAAATATCTTACAAAATCGAAACATGTTTACCAAAACAATTTAAATTTTTATCACGAAATACTGCTGCGTCAACCAATAATATTGAAAAAAAGACCAACCACTGCACAATATTTTTTTTTTGCATAAAAATTTGTCTCTGTGGTGCAACACAAGTTTCACAAGATTTTCCTCTGTGGGGAGAATATCCATCCGATTGAACAGCTGTTATCTGCCACATGTATGATTCGACATAACATGACATCGACAGGACAAGAAACACGTACAATACATTTTGTCTTCAAAAATCACAATAGATGAATTTCGTGACTATGACGACCGAAATGGTGGAAAACAGTTCTTTGTGACAAATTGCTTTTTTGCGATCTTTGACTTCTACAAGGTGGTGCAGCTTATCTGAGTATCTGAATATGAAAGATCCTGATTCATCCATATTTTTTATTTCATAAAGTGAATTAATTTGAAATAAATAAGCAATGAATTAAATCAGTAGCAATTCGTAAATCGATACAGCAGAAGATCAATATTTAAACAACGTTCGATTTTTAAAATAAAAACAATACATCAAATCCTCAATAAAATGTTTGTGTAATGCAAAAGTATTTCGAATTAGATTCTATTTATTTGTTACTTAAAATCTCAGCAATATATTCCTCTTGCAGAAAGGTTTTAATATAAATTTCAACTCATCTTAAATTTTTTTTTCTTCATCAGTTGAAAGATAGACGCATGTTCCAGATCGTATTCATAACAACAAACAAAAAATAATGTCCAAAAATAAATATATCTTTTTGTAACCTTGATAATGCATTCCCTCTCAAATTTAAAAAAATTTCTAGTCGTCTAGAAAGAAAACGTTTACAGTATGCATATATACAGTTTTGTTCATTTGACAATAAACGTTTTACTTTGATTTTCTCAAAGAATATACCAGAGAAATTTCCATTGCATTAATTTTAAAAACCGATGAACATATTGAAAATTTGCGTGATAACTAGTGATCTCATTTACACAAAGAAAAATATTTTAACGGCACAATATGTGATGGATCATTATCCTTTGAATTAAGAGCAGCATAACCATATCGCGTGAGGTAGCTGGAATACTGATGTTATCGATGGACTTTAATTAGATAAATTTATTAGAGTCCATGTCATATCTTCAACAATAGTAAGCTTTTATTACCCTATTTTATAACACACCCAACTAGTCGTTTTGAATTTATTTCATAATAAACAAAATGGACAAGAAGCCATTACTCTGGGCTGCACCTTTTTCCTGAGCAATTATTATCTGATTGTCAAAATACTATTATTGTTTATATTGATAAGAAAACTTTGTGAGCAATTCCTAGTTTTGTTTCGTAAGGACTTCCAATCAGAAGATGGTCAAAGCATTGATTTTGCAAATCAGCTCAAATCTCAACGCATTTTTTATTCTTTTGAGATTAAGTTATTCAGTTCGGCAGTTTAAAAGAATACTTTGATAAAAAAAATTAGAAAAAAATAATATTTCATTCCTCTAAAAATGCTAATAACCATAATTTATTATTCTTATACTTATTAGGTTAAAAAAAGTATTTAACATGCAAACTGGAAAATAGGAAAAGAAAATTAAATATTTAAAATAATTTGCTTAGGTAGATAAACAATACTATTTTTATATATTTCAGGAGGAACAAGCAGTAGCTAATATTAAGGAAGTCACGTTTTATACTTATTTATAGTGTTCAATATTTATTCATTCATAGTGTTTCAAGATGCTTTAAAAAAGACCATATTGTAGAACTCCATGACAGAAACCCTGTAAGGAAATTGCTGAAACAGACTCCATTTGAATGCGAAATGCACAACGTGACATTAAATCTTATGCAGTTCTGCCTTCAAATAAAGCCAATTTTTAAAGCTCATTTGTAAAAGAAATTCTGCAGATCCTATGTGTATTTATTTTACTAAAAGAAGGATAATTATTGCACAATTTCAAATATCCGGGCGATGTGATGTGATCGTTTATCAACGTCACACTGAGAAGCAACGCGAGGGTTATTGTCAATGGACCTCGTAATTATGAGCTTCGTTCAACTGAGGAGGATGCACCTGCGCTGGCACTTCCCTCTCCAAACATCCACAGCCCGCCAAAGGGAGGACTTATGACCTCGATCAGATTTAATGTGTATCAGCCGCTACACAGTAAGTCTTTAGAGGAATCAGAGCTTGAAACTGCTATTCTACGAAAACAACGCCGACAACGAGTTCGCAACCTTGATCACTCTTGCCACATCGGCCACAAAATTTCCAGCTGAATAAACTTTCTCAATTTCCAGTGACTGATGTTAGAATAAAAATCACAAATTTAATTCTCAAATTTTTTGGACAAAATTTAGTTACTGAAACCGTGTTACCTGTTAATAAAGTCTCAGCTCTGAAATTAGGGAGTCTCAATTTCAAATCTTTTTCTATCAAGATTATTGATTTAAGTAATGGGGATGAATGTACATTAAGTCCAATCAGGATTGAAATGAGAAGGATAAGATATTAACTTAAATATCCTCTTTACCACCAGCTCGAAATACAATATCTGTCTTCAATAATCAAATGTAAAACTAAAGCATAGTTTTCAATTGTGAGTAACCCCTCCCCCCGAAGGCATCACTTATAATCTATCAAATAAGCATTATTTCTAAATAAAACACATAGTTTTGTCACCTACATATATAAGTACGAGTATGACATATCCTTTCATCATGAGGATTTAATTTCGAAACTTCACTCCCGACTGCTTTGTTAAATAACAATATTAACAAAATAGACCTTTCACAAATATTTTAGTGACTCTTCTAAACTTTCAACTTGTTTAATTTTTCTTTTATTAATTAATACCATTCATTAGTTTATATATTCGAGCTAAAATAAAAACAAGCTGAAATAAAAGAGGACCCTGACCAAATACAGATTAGTCTACTCATTATTTGTATGACCTATATCAGGTACTTTCGTATCTAATTTTTCTGTAGAATTTTTATTTTTTTATTAGCAATCCATTCATAACACATGGATCAATAAGTTCCGAGACTAACCCAGAGATGGCGCTCGTAGTAAACCAGTAACCAGGTCTTTCTAGAGTACTAACCTTTGCTTGAAACGTGTCAAAATCTTAAGTCGATCGGACCAGAAACAGCTGAGTTATCGAGGTTGGAGTAAAGTCGTTTTGTAGTTTGTTTAAAAAATGGAAAAAACCGAGTTTCGTGTTCTGATAAAACATTGTTTTTTAATGGGTAAAAACACCGTGCAAGCGAAACAATGGATTGAAAAATGTTACCCGGACTCTTGTCCATCAAAAGCAACGATTTGTCGGTGGTTTGCCGAGTTTAAACGGGGTCGTACCGACACAAATGACGCGGAACGCTCGGGTAGACCTGTGGAAGCCGTTACACCGGAAAATGAGAGTGAAGTGACAAAAATTATAATGAAAGATCGTAAAGTGAAGCTCCGTGAGATTGCTGAGATGACACAGATATCACATGTCGGCTCAGTGCTGGAGATAACCTAGATATCATAGCATGGAAGTGTGTTACTATCGCTAAGCGAAAATTGAGCATGAAAGGTTTTTCAAGTGGGTGCCGCGATTGCTCGATGGAACAAAAAGCAGCAACGGTCTATGATTCAATGTTTATCGCTATTTACTCGCAACAAAAGTGATTTCTTTGCGTCGTTACGCTGACCATGGACGAAAACACTGGATACACTCCACTACACTCCGGTCAGAAGCGGCAATCATCCACAGCTGGCAAAAGCCGTCCGAAGCGTCAGCAGCAGTCAGCTGGCAAAGTCAGCGTCAGTTTTTTGGAATGCGCATGGCGTGATTTCGATGACTACCTCGAAAAAGGTAAATCGATCAGCAGTGATTATTATGATGACTTGCTGGTGCGTTTGAAGGGAGAAATCGCAAACGACCGCACATGCAGAAAAAAAATCGCCCTACCAAAGACAATGCACCTGCCACAGATCTCGAAGAGTAAAACAATGGCAAGTGAACGAATTGGGCTTTGATCTGCTTCCCCTGCTGCCAGATTTAACCCCCCAGTGACTACTGGCTCTTTAACTGATCTTAAAAAAAATGCTCCAGGGAAAAAAAGATTTGGCTCAAATGAGGAGGCCTCATCGCTGAACTGAAGCTTATTTTGAAGCGAAAGATAATTCTTTTATAAACATGGTATTGAAAATTGGAAAAACGTTGAACGATGTATCACCCAAAAGTTGATTATGTTGATGAATAAAAAAATTTTCAAAAAAAATTGTTCAATGTTAGTCTCGACTATTGATCCATGTGTTAATATGAATTATGAGTTAGAATTCCTCCTTCACAACAAATGCTATCTTTCATCTATATAGTGGTCTATAAACAACAACAGGGTATACATAACGCCATCAATTTTTGATGTCAAGCGATAAAAGCTAACATTTCCTCTAGATGGAACAGAACTTAGTCCGAAAACATCACTCTGTTAAATAAAGCCCTGTCTTTTCCATCTTGATCAAAGTTAACAAAAACAAAGATGATGCTTTAGCGGCATCATTGATCATGATTACCATCAGAGTGCCAGGTAATTCTTCTTGACGCTTTTAACAGATCTCATTTTTCCCTTCTTTAAGTAATTTGAGGTTATAGTTACTGACGTTTTACAAAACACATTTATGAAGGAAATTTTTGCAATATAAACATGAAATCCAAATAACACGGCAAAATGTATAGAAGTGATTAAAGGATGCGCCAATATGCGTGGTCTGTTTATGCAAAATTTTATCGTTTGAATTTGAAATGCTTTTGATAGTATAAAGCAAGAAAATACAAATCGAAACCAGAAAAAATAGACATACTGTAGTTGCTATATTAATTAAAATCATGATTACTTCGCTTTAATGTTTCGCTTACAGTTTAAAAATATGACTAGAACCTCATTTTTCATTAGAATACTAGCTTTCTTGTCCTTCAAGGCTAATGTATCAGCATACGTACCTCTCAGCTCTACCGTTATTAAAATTTGTTATATGAGCAAATTTTACCAGTCATCACTCTCAATACCTGTCAGTCTCAGCGTAAGAGCTATTTTAATATATTATATTGCATTTGAATCATGCCTGTAACAAAAGTGGACCGATGATTCGTTCGAAGGCAAGTAGAATTGTGAGCCATATCATTTTCCATACACCAATTCGAACTACACAAATCGTAATTCAATAGAAATGTGAAAATGATCTACTCCTATGATCTACTGTATATTCTGTTCATTACATTGGAACATGTTAATTTGTATGCAATCATAAATTAACAATGTAAATGTAAAATAACAATTAAAAGTGCTTATCTTTTATGTTATTTCGTAATCAAAATGAACTTCTATACTATGTTATCTTCAATCGTTTACAATAAATTGTTATCAAGAAACTAGTATATAGTTTTGTAACATTCGCTTTTTAAGTTGATGTTTATTAACAGCTTTGCATTAATCCCAAAAAAAGTTTTCGTAATATTTATTTTGAAGCAGAATTTTGGTATATTATAATCTGATTTTAATTTTATCTATTGAAGATTATTTTTGTATTTCTTAAGAATTCTGTTATATTCAGTACAGATTTAATAATAATAAAGAGAGAGAGAGAGAGGTCATTTGAATGAATCTGATACTCTCTAGAAAAAATTTATTTTGTTCTGTATTCCTTCAGAATCATCTCCATCCGAATTTCCATTTTCTTTTAAATTTTTAAAATCCCTTCTATAAAAAAATTTACAAAATTTCGAAACTCAGGAAGGTTTTATCTAATCTTCTTTTGTATCATATAAATAGAGCCACTTTGGATC
>BMAW01021878.1:1586037-1654628 GCA_019974015.1 Nephila pilipes
CGCGGAACGCTCGGGTAGACCTGTGGAAGCCGTTACACCGGAAAATGTGAGTGAAGTGACAAAAATTATAATGAAAGATCGTAAAGTGAAGCTCCGTGAGATTGCTGAGATGACACAGATATCATATGGAAGTGTATTTACTATCCTTCATGAAAAATTGAGCATGAAAAGGGTTTTTTCCAAGTGGGTGCCGCGATTGCTTTCGATGGAACAAAAACAGCAACGAGTCTATGATTCAGAAAGCTGTTTATCGCTATTTACTCGCAACAAAAATGATTTCTTGCGTCGTTACGTGACCATGGACGAAACATGGATACATCACTACACTCCAGAGTCGAAGCGGCAGTCATCCACAGCTGGCAAAAGCCGTCCGAAGCGTCCGAAAACGCAGCAGTCAGCTGGCAAAGTCATGGCGTCAGTTTTTTGGGATACGCATGGCGTGATTTTCATTGACTACCTCGAAAAGGTAAATCGATCAACAGTGATTATTATATTGACTTGCTGGTGCGTTTGAAGGAGGAAATCGCAAAAAAACGACCGCACATGCAGAGAAAAAAAAATCCTTTTTCACCAAGACAATGCACCCTGCCACAAGTCGATGAAAACAATGGCAAAATTGAACGAATTGGGCTTTGATCTGCTTCCCCACCCCCCATACTTGCCAGATTTAGCCCCCAGTGACTACTGGCTCTTTGCTGATCTTAAAAAAATGCTCCAGGGAAAAAGATTTGGCTCAAATGAGGAGGTCATCGCTGAAACTGAAGCTTATTTTGAAGCGAAAGATAATTCTTTTTATAAACATGGTATTGAAAAATTGGAAAAGCGTTGGAACGATTGTATCACCCTAAAAGGTGATTATGTTGATGAATAAAAAAAATTTTGCAAAAAAAAATGTTGTTTTCAATGTTAGTCTCGGGACTTATTGATCCATGTGTTAAATATGAATTATGAGTTAGGATTCCTCCTTCACAACAAATGCTATCTTTCATCTATATAGTGGTCTATAAACAACAACAGGGTATAATAAACGCCGACAATTTTGATGTGTCAAGTCGATAAAAGCTAACATTTCTCTAGATGGAACAGAACTTGTCGAAGCATCACCTCTTAAGTTAAAATAAAGCACCTGTCTTTTCCATCTTGATCAAAAGTTAACAAAAACAAAAGATGATGCTTTGCGGCATCATTAGATCATGATTACCATCAGGAGTGCCATGGAATTTTCTGACGCTTTAATATGATCTCATTTTCCCTTCTTTAGAGTTTATTTGAGGTGTAATAGTAGTTTTGAGTTTATCTCCAAAGAGTGCACATTATACGAGAGTTCTTATGATAATATAAAAATGAGAATCAGATAACTTACGACAAAATAGTTTATAAAAGTGATGTAAAGAAGAAAATGAAATATGCGTGTGTTTCGTTTTATGTCAAAGGTTATCGTTTTGAGATTTGAAGGAATGCTTTTGTGAATATATAAAGAGAAAAACAAGAAAAGATAAATAAAAAAGAATTGTTCATGATAATTAAAAAGGTGACATATTTACATCCTTTCAAAGTGATTTGTATAATTTACATTATAAAAAATAAGGACTAAATATTTTTGTTTAGGAAATAGTTTTGCCCTAAAAGATAATTTAATTAGCCGTCAATTTTTCATCTCTATGCTTACAACGTTTTCGATTTAAAAAATTTTGCTGTGTTGTGAAATGTTACGGCAGAAATTCTTACCGTCAATACCATCAAATAACAATATGTCAGTCATATGCATGAGTAAGTGTTTATTTTTAAATATATTACCATTAGTAATGGTACAGTCCTGTAACAAATAGATTATGATGAATGGTTCGGGAATAGAATTAATTTATGCCATATCATTTTCACACATTCAACTACGACTACAAATCCGTAATTCAATAGAAATGTGAAAAATGATCTACTCTATGATCTACTGTTATATTCTGTTCACTTACATTGGAACATGTTAATTCTGTTATTGCAATTAATAAATGTAACTGTAAATGTAAAATAACAATTAAAAGTGCTATCTTTTGTTATTTCTCTGCTCCAAATGAATGCTGATTATACTTTATCTCGTACGTTTAGAATAAATTACTTATCAAGAAACTAGTATATAGCTTTGGTAACATTGCTTTTTAAGTTATGTTTATTAACAGCTTTGCATTAATCCCAAAAAAAGTTTTCGTAATATTTATTTAGAAGCAGAATTTTTGTATATTATAATCTTGATTTTAATTTTATCTATTGAAGAGTTATTTTTGTATTTCTTAAGAATTCTGTTATATTCAGTACAGATTTAATAATAATAAAGAGAGAGAGAGAGAGAGATCTTTGAATGAATCTGATAACTCTCTAGAAAAATTTATTTTGCCTTATTCCCTTCGAATCATCTCCATCCAATTCCATTTTCTTTTAAATTTTAAAATCCCTTCTATTAAAAAATTTATAAAATTTCAGAAACAGGAAGGTTTATCTAATCTTCTTTTGTATCATATAAAATAAATTTTTGGATGTTAATTGGAATTAGCTTGAGACAGCTTTACCTTATGGAAACACATTCAATATTTTAAAATTCGTTTCATTTCTTAAAAATGGTAAACTTAAAGTGGGATGAACATAAATTAGCTTTATAATCTAATTTTCTAAGATTACAAGAAATTTTGCAGCATTTTTTCAGGTAAAACATCAATATTCCTTTTTGATTCGATATGCAACATTTTTACATTGTTTGAATGCCTCTAAAGCACATAAAAGACATTTTTTTTTATTATCAATTTATGTAATATGAATGCAATTATTTCTGTCTCATATCTCTAATAACACTGCCTTTTGGATCAGTATCAAATCATTTATTTTTTATAAAAATAAAATTTATGATGAATTCCTAAATAAGAATAAAAAGAGTATTTTTAAAGTATAGAAGCAAAACACGCACATATCGTAGTAATATATATTTTAAGGATTTTTAACTACAGATTAAAATGGTCTCATTATTTTTTAAATTTAAAAATTATCTTGTTGCTAACTTAACATGAAAATTTCGCAAAATATTTACTAGATCTCTGTTATAGTAATACATGTGATTGTTCAATTAATGGACATCTTTATTCTTAATTCTTTTTTACAGTGATAGATTTGTTTTTTTTTAAAGTGGTACCTATCTATCACTATACATAGTCTGTGACCATTATTACATTTGTAGAATCCAGTGTCGTCCTCATTGCATTGTAGACTTTCTAAAAATGTATAGTTATTGTTAAGCTCGTTTAACTATTTTTCTTTGTTTTAAACTTACATCTTTCATACACCTTATCATGAATTTTAGGCCACAAAAAAACGTACGCTTTTTTAAATTAAAAAAAAAATTAATGACAAACGACGCATTGTTAAAATAAAAGAAATTAAAAAGGTTTATCAAATTGGAAAATGAAAATAAATAAACCTCATTTTACTCTCTCAGCCCTCTCTCACACACACATACACTTAGTCCCTGTGGTATTCTGTTATTTAACGTATTTAAAATCTAATTCTATCAAAAATGAAAATATTAACTAGTGCTGCATGAAAATAATACGAAAGGCAAATTTGTGTTTCAGATTTTTTTTTAAATAAACATTAGTATCAAAAATATTATTTCAGTACAATAAATGTAATTTTTCCCCAAAGAATCAGGATATTTATGTTACAGCAAAATTCCAAGGCTCTTAACGATCAAATGTGTGCCATACTGATAACCTTAACCAGTATAAAACTTTCAAAATCTTTTTTCTTTTTTCACGGCCATTCCTTAGTTATTATTATCGGGCAGAAAAGGGAGATATTTCTTCAACAAAAATATGATAGGTCGAGTTCAAGGTGAATTCGATGTAATTCATAATTCCACACAAGTATAGCTCTTGTAAAGTATTAAAAAAAAACTAGCTCTGGTATGCATATTTCTCACGTTAAATTTTTAACATGTTGTATTTGGGAGGAGGCTTTGTTAAAAGGGTTAAAAATTATAAAACTATTGTCAATGTAACAAATGGACGAAAAAGGCGAAGGTTAAATATTGTTAATTAGTTTAACTTCATTCCCAATGAAATCGATGTAATTCGATTAGCAATCAATATCAGTAATGTATATCAAGGTTACGAAATTAGGTTATCTGATATCCATTATGTAAACTGTAATGATTGTTTCCTACCAATAAAGGTGAATCAGAGATACACCCTTCAAAGATATTTTTTTAGATTTCTAATAAGTATTGCGTACGAACATTTTGTTACTTACGTTTAATTGCAAAGAAATATAATTTAAGAGAATTTTAAACTTATAGAGATATTTTGTGGTTTTGACATCGATTATTTTGGATCTTAAAGATTTAATATCGATTTCTGACTAATTTTTCCATTAATGCTTCATAATGTATAGTTTCCTTCATCTTTTGAATGAGATTTCTTGCTTTATTATTTAATATTTAGTTTGGGCGGCTTTGTACGCTTGTTAATTTAGTGAAAAATAATACTTGAAAACGCACCACTAGCAACAAAAAGGAATAATAAAATCTTCCAAATTAGAGCTTTAGCTTGTTAAAAAATGTCAACACGATAATTAAGAACTTAAAATTTTATCTGTATGAGAATCTAATAATTCTCATGAAACAATTATCACAACATCACAAATTTATTCATAATAATTAGCTCAGTAATTCACTCACAAATTACTTAGATTATACTTAATAATGTACCTTATCGTGTGTACATTTCTAATATCTGTACCTTTATCCTTTATACCTATGAAACTAAACGAAGAAATTCTCTTTTATGTATTCTAAAAAAACTTACATGAAGATTAGGAATCTAGAAATTTTTGTGTTTTTAACAAAGATAACTCATTAATAGTTTAGAAGCATTATTTTGTGTGCTATAAGCATGTATTCTCCGCTTTAAGTGATAACAATAATTATCTTGGTTGAAAGCTTTTTTTCGTTCCCATGTGTCGCGAGTTTGTGATCGATGTGGTTAGAATTCAGTTAGAATTTAGTACAATGATCGTTTGTGGAATTAGGATCCGAATAAACGAATCCTAATTCCACAAATGATCATTGTACTAAATAACAAAGACAGCAATGTTTGATTCTCGAGTAATATTTTTAATTTCGCTTTAAGTAACATTTCAGTAGACTCTAAATGAATGCCAATGGTGATTGACTTAATAGTTTTGGGCTACTGTCAAATGACGGAGACAACAGCCAAGCTAGTACTTTACCCACTTAATTTACAAAACACTCCGATTGAAAATCTGGATTCTCAATTCTGCTTGATGAGTAGAGTTATTTCATACGCTAATTCTTTTGAGTATTTGAAACCACTATTCCAGTTTTCGACTTGAACATCCCAGTAACGAAACTCATAATAATAAGCAATGGATTGTCATAACACGTGTCGAAATAATGGTAACTTCAGGTAATTTCCTGTCCTCATCACCTAAATCTGGGCCGAAATAGTCGAATGGTCAAAATCGCAAACTCGAGAGTGTTCAATTTCCAGTCCCATGTTAAAAACCATCCACAAAAGATTAGGCACGTAGAGAGAATGGTCCAGGTTAATTTTTCTGCGCCTAAGAGTTCTCACATTTGCATAGAGTGGAGAATCTATGGTGTGGAGCGCCCAGTTTAGGAGTTGTCCTTGATATTTGATAGTTCAAAATTACGATAATCGTTTCCAATCGCCCTCGTGTTGCTCCTATTGCGATGTTAATAAACTAATAAATTTTCTGGTTATATCAGAAGCGTAATAAGCTCGTGGTAACGAACTTTATATTTATAGATCAAATCAAGAATGAGCTTGGAGCAGGTATCTCATTCTCCTTGCTTCCACACCATCCCCAGCGAAGACTATGAAGCTTCGTTTAAGGAAAATTGGAAAATTTTTCATTATTCCAGAATATTCATTAAAAGAATCTGGATTCGAACCAAATAGTCAACTAACTCTTAAATCGTTCAGCATAATTGGCAATTTTATGGAAAATAAAAAAATGTAATAAGTGTTTTAAATGCACTGGTTCAAATTTATCAACCAACCAAACTTATCATCGAAAGATTAGGCATATTAAGCGTTCAATAATGATGGTTAAAAAGAACGCAAATTTATCAGAACTATGTGAAACTGTTAACTCTGTCCGGACATTTTATTTTTGTTACATAAAATGTTAATTCATTCATAAACTGAATGCAAGTTATAGTCTTTATATTGTTGCCATTTTGTGGAGGCAAATCTCTCTTTCCGAAATTCTCATTTTAAAGCAGTTTCAAAACGGTTGATCATAAAATAATGCTGTGAATTTTTCTATGTCCATACACATACAATTAAAATAATAACCAGAGGGAAAAAAGACCTAAGTTCATGCCTCAGAGACTTACAATTTACATGAAAATATTGCTCACTGCCTAATTATGTTTTCAAAGAAGTCGTAACTGGCGAACAAACTTGATTTGGAAAATTAATGATCTGCAACAGAAAAGTTTTGTTGATCCAATTCGTGGAGCATTTATTCAGGAGAAATAATAGTTTTTTTAAGATTCAAACGTGACAAGATTCTCGTTCCTTCATACATTTTCATGCTTTCCTTTAACCTCCAGTTATTCTCCCTTGTTGGTTTTTGATTCTCTCACTGTCCTACAGGAAATTTCGTAAATGTTGGAATTATCTCGTCATCAAATTTCAATACAGAACTTTTAAAGTAAACATTATGGCAACTGAGAGAAATAAGAGTCTCATTTATATAATTTTATATCCTCTTATAACAACAAAAAAGATGCTCCAGTTATTTTCCTTAATTAAGTATTAAGTTTTCCACTATTCTTCATGATATTTAGTAAATGTTAGAATTGTTTTGGATTAGAATTTAACCTAAATTTCAGGTAAGCTATATACAGTAAGAAGAGGAGAATAAACTCGACGCGCAGATTTATGATTCTTCCTGTATAATAATATCAACCCAAAGTATTGTATTTATCTAACGTTTTATACAATTTGTAATTCTCATACGAAATGTCTATTGTTATTCAAAAGGAACTATTCATAAGAGGTTTTTGAGTAACAATAGACATTTTGCACGTGAATTATTGTTCCTTCTCAATTAATATGCCTAAACTTATATATTTTCAAGTTTTAAAAAATAATTTTACAGGAAATATTAGTGAATGGTTCAAGAAGTACCTACTTTTGAGAACAGATGGTGTTCATGAGGCAATTTGGGATTTCCATTGTGAGCTGCCATCCCTTAAATGACGCCTAAGCAAATGTGACTCTAATTCATCGGTTAGCTTTGAATTGGAATCCATGTGCTGCTAAATCAAAAATTCATTGTTGCCACTACCCAAATTCTCTTTCGATATGACCTGGATTCATCATTACACAACAGAAACTAAGACGCATTAAAAGATGGGTATTTTCAATGAATCTGCTCCAAAAAAGACAAAGATGATCTCATCTTCCGGAGAAGTTATAGAAATGATTTTTGGCCTGCGAAGGTCGTAATACTCATGGACTTCGAAAAAAAAATGTTTTTTAATTTTTCTTTTTGAACCATCCTCTTATAACGTGTCTTTATAAATATTTATAGAAATATCCGCAAAGTATTGCGGCTGCTAACTGGGCGTCAAAAGTTCCGCATCATAGGTATGGAAGTTTAGTGTTAGATATATAACCTCAGATAAAGTTTTTGTTATCAGTCCATAGCTGAGAATAAGACTTTATCCAAAATGTCTTTCTGCAACATTTATATGACGCAAAATAAGTTAAAAAATTTATTAAGAATTTCCTTTCAGAAAGTCTCGGCAGTCCAAGAGTTAATGATTCTAAACTTTATGACAGAGACTTTTGATACAATCAATAGTTTAGAATTCTTAATTCCACTAAAGACTATAATGGGGAATCATAGGGACTATTCCACACTATAATGCAACTGCTATTTAAGTTCGCTTTATTGTACAGTACAAGAGTTAGGAAAATCAAGTCCCAGCTGAAATGTTGTTTTCATCACTAACGAGTTTCGAATTTACAAAGTCTATTATCAATGACCCTTGAGTAGCTCTAAGCTCATATTAATTCAAAACAACTAGCTAACCATATTTATTTATCTTTTTTTATTTGTTAAGGCTGTATCTGTAGAAAACAGTTTGAAAACCAGGCAATTATAGATCTGGTACAAGATACACCAGAAATTTAAAAATAATTTCTTAATTACTTTAATTCAACATCTTCCATTTTTCTGTATTTAAAAAAAGCATATTAGTACATTGCATGTATCGATACAAATGAAATAATGTTTTTCAAAGAAATTCATTTTAGGCATTTTAGTTTAATAAAACATAAGATGGATTTAGAGAGTATGAGTGATTTTTTTTCACGAGAGAGAGAGAAAATACCGCCTAAAACATTTCTCGAAACGGATTACTGCCTGAGAAACTGCGATTGCGTGTAAATGTTGGTCACGGAGATTTTCACAACCACATTTCTCACAATTTAGCAAGCCATCAAGTTCACTAAATCGCAAGAACATGAAAAGAGAAGAAATCGGGAATTACACAATGCTATCACACACACTAAGAGTTTTGACCTAACTTAATGCCAAAGAGAAACGTTTTTTTTCTTTATTATTCCCATTGGTGAAAGGGTGTGTCGAAGTGACATTTGACCATCCATCTCTTAATGTAACAAGCAATAGCAGCAGTTTTAGATCATCCAACTGCTTGCTCCTTTCGAATACAACTCACGGATTGCATAGATGTAATTCTACTTATCAGAAGAAAGAACCAAAGGTTTCATTTTTACTGATTCTCACGTTTAGAGAAAACAATCACAATCGTGAAAAACTTTGTTTTTGCCCTTTCAAGCCTTCACTAGTAATTTATTTCAATATTGATGCATAGTGAAATGATTCATGACATTGTATTAGCATGTAATCGAGAACTAAAGTATTCTTTGAAAAAGAAGAAAAAAACTTTATCTCAGTTTAGAAATTATAAAACCCGAGAAAGAATTAAGGCCAAAAAATTATAATTGTAAATTTGTATCATTTTTTTTAAATACGTAATTTTTTTTTAATTATTTGTCGGTTTATTAACTCGTATGATTGAGTAATTAACACATAGACGAAACCAAAGTCAAGGAATACAAAGAATTAACAATATTGTAGTAAAATATTTACACAAATTAATATACTTACGTGAAACGTAATAAACGTTCATATTATTCACTAACATAAAATCAGAGCCTATTTGCATGTGTTTATTTAAAATTCATCGAAAAAATAATATCAATATATGCAATAACTGTTTCTAAAAAAACGAAATATATATATTGAGGTTGCATAAATTTAAATATCTGAGTTTCATTTCCAAAAATTAATAAGAAGGGTGGCCACAGTAGGGGAGTGCTCAGAGTCGTGAGCTCTCGGCCGACGATCTTCCCGTCGAGTCATGAGTTCGAGTCATGAATTCATTAAAGACCTGCCGCTTTGATGCATGATAAAATTTATTGAGACTCCAAGGCTTACCGTTGGCATAATATGGGAATTTTGAAAAGGGAATACCAGCTCAGGTGTCGTCCCCGTCATTTGAACGAGATTCAAATATACGAGGTCCGTCGCCAATAGCCCTAGGGTTAATTTCTTAGTTAGAGTGACGTTAATAAAATAATAAATCACTTTGAAAGGAATAATAACATTGCGATATTCTTCATTATTTTCTTCCTCGTTATATTTGGTTGCGGTCTTTTTTTTCTCTGTTTGTCATTCAGGGATATGTTTTATATTTATTTTGGTGAACCTGTTCTATACATCGAGGAAATATGAATCATATTATGATTTTTGTGATGCATAATTATAAATAACAATGAAAATTAGATGAAATATTCAGTTAGTATTAAAAGAGATAAGTAAAATAATAGCACTTACTTACAAGTTTTTTTTATATGGCAAGCTGTGTACTTAGCATTACTTACTCAAAATACATGGGATTGAAGACTAGTGAATGACATTGTTTAAAATGAATAAACGTTGTCAATAGCACTTGTATTGCGTTTAAGAGCAAGAGTAATAAATAACCATTCAATCAATAAAAGGAACATATTTGGATATAAAAATGGGAATGCTTTCGACATTACAATATTGCTCGGAAAAACAATATTATTGATTTTTAAGAAATTTAATTTAGAGCAGAATTTAATTCATATAGAAAACTCTAAATCAGTTGAAAGATGTTTGTATTTCTGGAACATACTTTCAGAAATTATATTTAAAGCTTTGCAAATTAGGTTTCTTATTACACAAATAAATATTATGCATAAAATCCCAAGTCTGTTTTACAATATAAATAAAAATAATGTAAAAAATAAGATCCTTTTAATGGAGTCCAATATAATAAATATGTATAAAAATCCCACTAGAATTGGGAACTAAAAGAGGATTCAACTCCACTAAATGTTCTGCCTGATTATTTTCCATCATAAAAGAAAATAATCAAAAGAGGTATGCTTCTGTTGTACAGATCTTAGGAATTTTTTTTTTGTTTCCATTTGCAAAGCACAAAAAAACAACTAAATATGGCGTAACATATCTGGAGCATGTAGGATTTTATCCATCTAGATAACAATGAAGTCAGTATATGTTTTGAACTTCTTGATCGTGTTTTATATGGTTTGGTCCATTTTTATAGATATCTAAATTCAAATAAGCCATAAAGACTGATATGGTATATATATATATATATATATATATATATATATATATATATATATATATATATATATATATGTATGTATAAAGTGTTCTTGTAACTCATTATAGTTTAGAATTATTATGTCTGTTGCCGAAAGTCTTTGTGTAATTCTAAAGAGTTACATTGATTCAAAACCTAACCAACTTATCAAATTGATAATTAGTCATACTGTACAATTTCAAAATGTTTAACTTAACGTTGTTGTGGAGTACACAGATTCAATTGCATAAAATTCGAGGGTTAAAAGAACAGTTCAGTTATCTGTACTATTTTGTCAGTATGCAATTCTTCATCCAGTCATTTATCTTTAATATTGCCTTAACCTTCCATAGATCATCTATCTTTTTTGGGTCCCATTGGTATTCAAATGAAAAATGTTGAAAGTCCTCGAAGCAAATTTCAAATCAAGTCCCTGGACATCAGGATTCGATGCTTCAGCTGCCCCGAACGCGGTAGCTCTATTCGCTCTATTTAAAACAAACGTATTCTTATAAAAATTTCATTGACTCAAAAAGTTGGACTTCTGCTTGTTTAAGACTTCGAAAAGTATTTTATTTTCCATCTATCGCCTAATGGAGCTGCTATCCGGAGACGCGCCCTTTAAGGACCCGCTTAACTCCAAGCTGTCTTCCCGTAATGTTAAGAATAGGATCTGAAATCTGAACACTTTTTCCGATTACAAAACTTTCGAATATTAATTTTATATTCTGACTTTTTTATCTTTTAGATAGCAACGTATTTTATATTATTACTTATTTCTATCTGAAACATTCCATGTTCCATGTTTCGTTTCCTATACTGTAATGCTAAATGAGTTTTGAAATTTACGTGTTAAAGTGAAAAGTAATGCATTTTTGGAATATTCATAAATTTTAAGATTACTGCTTTATAAAAAGATGTACGTGTTACAAATCACAAGCTTTCATGAATTTAGGAAAAATTTTATACCTGGAAATATATTCCTAGTTTCAATCCAGTTATTTGACTTTTGATGAAGACAGCCTTAAAATGTTTATTATTTAAAACAATTACTTTAATGTCCTTTGTCACCCAATATTAATATTATTAAATAATTAAGAAGTATATTTGAAAAATGGTAACTAAAAAGCCAAGATTTTTCTTACTATTTATTGTTTATATTTTGCAGAGGTAGCTTCTTTTAATGGAGTATATATGTTGTTTTATTCTTAGTTTAATTAAACACATTTTTTGGGTAAAACTATTCTTACTCGTTACTATTATAACAGCTTCCATTGCAGATGATTCCATTGCAGATGACAATTTTCTTAGAGAAATTATTGTAAACAGAAAGAAACATTTTAATCTTTAAAAACTAATTTATAAATTTTAACATTTAAATTTAAAATCTGATTTATTTAAAAAAAAACAACCACAAACGTGGTTTTTAAAACACAATAATTCTGATAAATTGTTCTTTATATTCCTACTCAAATTCATTACATTCATAATGAATTTAAATTTGGTACGATACGTTTAAATAAAAAATATAAGACATTTAATACTAATAATACGTACAAATGAGAGCTTTATGAAGAATATTTTTTGTTCTTAAGTTGACTAATTGTTTCATGGTGATGAACACTAAATCGTATAATTTTGTACCGACTTATTTAAAACGTTATTCGTAAATTATCTGATTATAAAAATATTGCATTATTTAAATTATGTTCCAATTTAACATAATTTAAATGCATTTACATAATTATGGTATTGAAAATTTTATCCAAGAGCTCTAGTTTTCAAAATTTTATGAATTATTTACATTCGTTTTAGTTTTGAAAATAACTTTACTGAACACATAACAAATGTTTTGCGCAAAAATTTGAAAAATGAATTGAATATATGTAAAAGTTAATGCGTGTGTACGAGGCGAATGCTTTTAAAATATAAAATCATGACATGTTAGGCGTAGATCACAGCATTTGGGGGTCATCCAAAAATTAAATTATTTTCGAAATACACGATATAGATACATATTTTGCTATCGTTAAGCAAATAGTTACAAAAATTGAAACTTAAAACTTTAAAATTTCCATTATAAATTTATTCTTTGTTTTGATATGTGTAACAAGCTATTTATAATATACAAAATGCTATTTAATATAAAAAACAAGTTATTTAATATTTTTAGGCCTCTCAAAAGTAAATAAATTTTTTTTTGTTAAATTCTGGAGCTAGAGAAGTCAACGAACTGAATAATAATGTTATGGTTTTATTTTCTGTAGGAGGAATGAACTTTATTGTTTGTATCATCTCACATTCGCTTTGCGTGGAAATTCATAAGATAGATCAAAATGAGTGGGATATGACTATAAGCGCAATTGTAATAAACAATATTGTAATTATATAATAACCATTATTTTTATTTTTAGTATATTGTTTACTGTGTATGAAAAATATGCATGTAAAAATGTACAATATAACTATTTTCTAAATTATGAGATAAATTTTTCATGATAATTGTTCAATAAGTAAAAAAAAGATATGATAATTACGACCAAATTATTTTAGTTTAGAATGTTTCTGGTTATTATTTAACACGTATTATATAAAATAATTATTTAACTAGAAAATCAGGAACAATACTTTAATTCTTTAAATATCCCGTTTCTATTTTTATTTGATCAAATTATACTTATATTTAGAAAACAAAGTTATGTAATTTTGCTTGAAAAAATAAGTTTTTCAAAATTTTGAGTTTAACTTTACATTTCCCATACGGCCCTGGTAGCCTAGTGGTCACGGTTGCGAGTTCGTGATCATCATTGTTTTCATCGAGTGCGGATTCGAGTTCCTCAGTCATTAAAGACTTAGAGGGATGATGCACGTCAAATATTTCGTCCCCATTCGCACGATGTGGAAGTCTGGAGAGAGAGGTGCTAGTTCAGGTATGATCCTAATCATTTAAAGAATTATTAAAATTACGAGATCTGTCACCAATAGCCCTCGAGTAGCATCTAAGTTCAACGCTAATAAACAACCAACCAATTTACCTTTTCCATTTAATATCGGAATCTAAATAGAGCGATAAAATCTACATTTTTAGGTGTATTATACGACAAGTATTTTAAACTGCATTCAGAAATGGAAATAATAGAAATTGCTCAAATTGAGAAGGCATTTTAATTATCAGCTGTGAAATTTAAAATGAAAAAAAGAAATGCAGTGTTAGGATGAAAACTTGTATAGCATTGCGTAACATACTAAATACAATAAATATTTTTATTTCGTATTTGCAAGACATTTAAAACTTTTATTGTCATATAACAATATTTTAAATTTTCAATTCGAGTAGGCCACATAGTTCAGGAATAACAAAAAAAATGTCACCCACAATGCTGAAGTGTGTGGGTCTTTTCAGGATACCATGACTCAGCACCTTCAACAATGGTCGCAAAGTGAAAGGCGTGAACAAGCTTTTGAATGACACACGATAGACTCCTACGCAATAGCCCGAATCGCTCTGAATTTAAGAACTGAGCCAGAGAACTATTTTTTTCTTCTCTTGTATTGTTGCTTCTTGAGACTTACAGTCGGATTAATGTCCAACCCCTTCCCCTCCACAACCCTTGTTTTCGCACACTCTTTTCTATGACCGGTCAAAACAGTGATTCCGAAAAGGAGAAAGTGACATTGATTCGTAACTCACTTCGATCGCACAACGCTCTAGTATGCGGCTTTTTCCCTTTTGATCTTCCTTGGGCGCTTGAGGCCATTGGGATGACCCTTGACTTTTCATGAAATATATTTTAAGACTAAACTTCAAAAAAAAAAAAAAGTAAAAGAAATATTCTTTTATAAATTTATATGTCATTTTTGGGTTTAGCAAGCGCAATTTCGTTCTGCATATAGTCATAAAAATTCTTTTTGTGTGTGTGCAATTCTGGGTTTTTACCGGTTTATAACTTGATGCCCACTTTTTTTAAAAATTAATATTCAATTGAATAACAAATTTTTCAGAATTTTTGCTTACGTAATTGTTTAATTGGGCAGCTTTCATAAATTACATGGATCTTTTATGTGCAAGAAATATTACCTAAAAACGACTTTATTGTTTTCACATTTATTGTTATATATGTGCATTTTAATAATATATTACAGTATTAATAATCAAATTTTAAAAGGTATGAACATATTTACTGAAATATTTTATAAGAATTTTAATTATATGCTTAACAGCAGAAAACATATTGATTCTTTAAATATTTAAAGGCACTCTTTGTTCCTTTTTTACTTTTAGTATTAGTCTAATTATCACCTTGAGGCATTTTTAGTGTCAGTACGAAGTGATGGGTAAGTAGTGGATAAAAAAAACTATATTGGTTCTACGTACAAAAAGTCATGTAGAAATACAAGTACTATTTTCATATATATTAAAAATTGTTTTCGAACAAGCAGTCGCTCAAAGACTAGAATATTTTATTGAAATAAGTTGTATTTTGTATTGTTTATATTAAGGGATATTTTCCCTGTCACGATAAATATCCAAATTTATGGTAAGCAACTTATATACTTTTCAATTAACCGTGAGCAATTATCCTTACATCCACATTGATTCAAAATTAAAATAACACTCATAATGATCATGTGCATGCAACAGTCATAACAAACAATAATAAGTAAATGTCAAGAAAAAGAGAATGTTTGCCAATTGTAGTTGCTCTTTCCTTTTAATAATAAACTATATTCTATGAAAATGAAGAACCAATACCCTCTGCATTATTTCTCTTAAACACTGCTAGTTAATTGTTCAGTGTGTTCGAGATATATATAATAAATTAACAGTTTTGCAAATTTTAATGAAATTGAATGCCGTGATATATAAAATTTGTTCGGGATTGAATCATATTTCATACTTTAATACTTAGCAATTTAATTCCATGTTACAAATTCATTCAAGGCTGAGAGATTTAAGACCAGGTAACTAACAGAACTCACCGCTAAAATTTCAATTTTAAGCCACTAAATAATCACATATTTTAGCTTTGGACATTTCATAACTATTACTTACTATAGTAAGCAAAAAATCATCAAGCATATTCAGTAAGGTCTTGAAAATAAATTTTAGTGTAAATTATGTCCTATCTTTAGCATAGATAGCGAGTGTTGTAGAAAAATTCGAACTTCTGTAAAAGTAACTCTGTTCCATACTGTTTGCAAAATCATTCTTAATTATACTTATTCGACGGAAATAAAGTTGTCTTTTAGATATTGTTTACACCTCAAATACATTTTAGATCTAAGTTCTGTACTTAAAATAGGTATGTACTGGGATCTTTGTATAGGACGGATGGATAGATTCGACCAATAACTAGAGTTGGATTATGTAATTTTAAAATTTTTAATGCTTTTTCATGCCTTCTTTATTTATTTTGGTTGTGATGAATTTTTTAAGAATTGCATTTAATTAATTTTGGATCATCATTGCGAAATGATGTTTTTTTTTCAAGAATCAGTGGTTCAACGAGTGTTATTTATGAAGCGATCGCTAAATTACCATGGATATCAAAGTTTTTGTTTCAAATACATTAACTTTTTTGTGATTTTTGTTGAAATTTCGTAATACTTACATTTAAAGATTCATGTGGTGAGTGTATTAGGAAACAATTTTGATTTTGGCTTTTGTAGCACTTAATATAATTTTTCAGTTTTGTTAAGTGTTGCAAAAGCCTTTCATTAATAAGATACCCACATTTTATATGATGAATATTGATAAAATATATATTTAGAGGGAAAAGAAACTGGCCTTGAACCGTTATTATGTTAATACAGAATACTATCCGAAGATTACTTAATGATTCGAACCTCCACAGATATTTAGTTAAAGAGACTAGGATACGTCTATTGCAAATATAATATACAAATATTGATCATAAAATAGGTAAATACAAAAAAAGTAATATTTATACTATACTTTGCAATGCTCCCTAGGATTCAATCTATTCAACATCACAGATAATACAGCTCTATAAAAGTAATATTTACCGAAATTATTTCATTTAGAGAAAGCTTGGCATTCGCGATATTCCCTCTACATGAAATGCTGTCTTCGTCTAATGATTTGGAACAAACTTAAAACATATTTTGAGACTGAAAATGAGTGTTTGAAATATAAATCTGTTAGTTTATAATACTTATGTTCATTTACCATAATGCATTTTCAAATTTTGATACAGTTTAAGAAATATTTTCCTCCTTAACATATCAAGATAAGCATCACACACAGTTTAGCTTTACAATACGGGACGTGAAGCGCGGAATAACTTATACAGGAAAAGATAGATTGATAATGCAGAAATGAGAAGATATGCATAAAATAAGTTACTCTGTATAGAATAGGTAAATCGGAAAGTGATATTAATGTCGGAGAATTTTTAAATCTGAAAAAAAAATCATGCCATATTTTTTTAATTTTAGGTGAAGACAATCCATATGTAATTTGCGTTTTTGGAATAGACATTTCTATAGTTGATCTTATATTACCGTACTCTATATATTGCCATAGGATTTAAACATGGTCTTCAAGACGAAGATGTGATATAACAAAGGGCCAGTACCTTGAAAATATTCTGGTTGTGTAGCAATCACATCAATTGCAGGACTAAATCCAATCAAACATGACTGGAAGTCTGAGAGGTCCTGTTCTTCTCTTTAACCCAACTACGAATGCTAAACACAAGATTCCTATTGTTTTATCCTAATGGTAATAAGAGAAACAACAACAAAGAAATTTAATTAAATATTTAAATACATAGCAGTTCCGTTAGGAAAATAGTTTGTAATTAAACTAGGGTATTACAATAAGTATTGCGTAACTTACCATGAGGTATACGGAAATAACTATACATTAATTTAATTTATGCTCCTGTAATACATAAAATAATCAATGAAGAATCGGCGCTGATGTTAAAATGGTCGGAATATCATACTGCAGTTATTTTACATCAAAGTCTTTATGTTCTACAATTCAATAAATTTCTTTATAATCCACATATTCTTTGATTTTTTTTTTCATAACGTATGATTTGCGATTCAAGTAAATTTTTCACTAATTGTAAAGAAAAGTCTTTCAAGTAGATTTTAATTTTCCTCTCCATTTTTAATTTAAGGAAATATATACATTTATGAGACATCAGTTCGATATTTGAGAGGAGAAATGAAACATTTCATCTTGATTTATTCAAATAACTGACGAACAAGTAACTCATTAAAATTAAATAGCAATTATGCAATTAAAATTGAGTACGCATTTTGGAAATGATTAACGAAACGTATAATTTAGCGTTTGTTGACACCTTTACGAGTTTTACTGTATATCATTCTACAGAGCAGGTAATATTCTAAAGACGTTTAAACTATGGAAATTAAATCGTTAATAGAAAAAGGAATATATGATTTCTGAGTTAGATATATATTTACAGTTTAGATAAAAATACATAGAGTACGTATTTTTTGCTTAGATATAATTCTTAAATCTCTAATATAGATATTTTCAAAACTTCTTCAGAACGAAATGTTTGACGCGCAATTTTTCTGTGTCTTAGATTTGTTTATCAGTAGTACAACAAATAACTATCTTTTTGAGAAAGATAATCCTGCTCTCAAAATGATAACCTCGGAGGTAATAATAATAATCAGTAATTTACATCATTATTTTTAACAAAAGAAGTTTATCTGTGTCTTTCTAATTTTTCAAATAGAAATTCATTTGCAATTTTTTAAACAATATAATTTTAAAGCATTGTACGATTTCACTCACACAAACTCTTTGTGCTTTTATATACTATAATGAAATTATTGCACTAATTATAGTTTATTCAATATAATTATGAGATGTATATTATTATATAATGCATTGTATATTTTTATGATTTTCGATCAATTAAAATTTTTAAAGCATATTTAAATCACACAGTTTTTTAAGCTATAGATATTCTACAGATTAGGTGATTTAGTGAATCTTGACCAACTCAGTCACATATTATTATTAATTTGTATATAATTTCACTTATGAGAATTTTTCTTTGTTGAATATAATAAAGTTACTAAATTATAATTTTATTGCTAAGCACACGCATTTTTAAAGATCGGGGTAAAGAAATGAAGGAAATGTTTACTGATTTGCCAATGAATCTATTACGTCTTATATTTTGTTCAAGGACTTAAATTCATATTTATCATAGATCTCTTTTTTTCGATATACCTTCAAACGAATTAATTTCATAACTGTGAAGGACGATTGCTCGCAACACATTTCTAAAACATATTTTTATAAACTGTTGAACATTTTTTATTTAAAGATTACTATAATTAAGTATTCCGGGATTGTTTTGGTAATGCGAAGATAATTTTTCGATCATCAAAAAAGTAATACAAAAATTACACGCATAAATTGCTTTTGTTGACGTTAAATATTATTAAAATGATATATGAGCATCAAAAACATTAAGTAATATTATAAGTATTTTAGGTATATCTTTTTTTAATTTAGGGTCATAACATTTTAAGTTTATTTTAAGGAAAAAAAGCGAAACAATATTATGAAATCTGCTCTAACTGAAATTAATTAATTTAAATTGAAAATATCATCTAAACAAAGCTATAGGCTATAGCTATTATTGTTATAAATATCATTACTTTTTTGTACTAGTGCTGGATATTAAATTTTAAGTCACGCAAACTCATACTTTCCCTAGATATTCACTGCATCTACAGAAAGTGTTATACACTTCTTACAATCTTTTGTAAGGGTAGTGAATATTTATTGAAAGTATTTTTATATGAGTAGCTGCCTTCCTTTTTTACAGAGACACTTTTTTAAAAAATTTACCATGAAATAAAACGGTAAGTAGAACTATTTAAAAAGTGCTATTCGCAAATTTTTCCTTTGACTAATATCTGGGATTTCTTTCTGATTTTTTCATTAAGTTTCGAGCTTCATCCCAATCAAATGAAACATGATGTATATTAAATAAAATTTAGAAGTAGAATGAATAGATATAATCGAGTTGTATAAAAGCAACAGTAAATGAATTGAAGGGAGAATAATAATAATAATAAGGTTGCGATAATATATAAAGGAAAGACATTCGATGATGGGCGTTCTAGTCTTGTCTAGAGTCTTCTAGAACCGAAAAGTCTTCTTGTGTGTTTTGTTAATGTGATAAAATTAAGACTCAACGCTGCCGAAGCAATTTAATACTTAAAGAAGATGCATCGTATTCTGGTAAGCCTATTCCTTGATAAATTATAGAAATTGTTAGCACTCGTGGATAAAGGCATTAAATTGTTTGAGAGTATCTCCCCCCCCTTGTCAGAGGATCAATAAGAACTATATTTTGGTTTCAATTGATTATTTTAATTATTCTATCTATGCTCGAACTTAAGTTGAATTTTAGATCTTGTGATTAGAGTAATAATTAAGATGACAGAAGAGACGGATAATAGGACTCCATCACAACTTGACATTAGATCCCGTCAAGGTTTATTAAGAACTATCAATGGAGAAATATCAACTAACGATTAAATTTTAATATATGCTAGAGAAAGAGTGTTTAAAACATTTTTCATATTTCTTTTATTATATTTGGATAATACTTATTTATAGATATAATTTTTAGATAACATTTTTCACACTTTATAGAAAAAAGACTGGACCTGTCTTATGTTTTAATAGACTATATTTTAACAGAAACTTGAAGAGAAACGAAGCCCATTTACATACCGAAAAGTGCCAATTTATTTAACTTTATATAAGTGAAAACATATACCCTCCCTAAAACATTTCTACAAAACTTAAAATATTTGAGACAAGATGCAGAGAAAATGTCCGTTTTTTGAAATTCTGAGCATATATTCTGAGATGGTCAGAATAATATCATAAATTTCATTATGTGATTTGAGTTCATTAAAAGGTACCTAATTCACTTCTTTCACTTTTTCAACCTATATATTGTAATTTCTTTTACTATTTTTACCTAATAACTCGTAAAAGAATGTATCCACATTAAAGTGCTTTTGAAAACTGAAGAAGAAAATTCCAAAATAGAATAAATTATTGATTGGAATGAATCAGAAAAGCATTAAAACGTGAAAAGAAGGCAGTAAAAATTAAAACTAATAAAGGTCAATGTTTTGCTTGTAATTTTTAACAAAAACTCGTGAATTTTCTTTTATTTGTATCCCATGCCTTCATAATGGTATTCATAATGAATGCACACGTCCCTGTATCCAATTATTTTTTTAAATTATGTTTCTTTACTCTCCTTCCTAAATCATTTACAATAGTAAATGCTTATTATTACAGTATAATTTAAAATACTTCAGCTGAAATATATGTCGTCGTTCTAAGGGAGTTGCGAAGATCTTATCTTTAAAATAAAAATATTCTCATCTTTCCTGCATTAGAGAGACTTATGGAAAAAAAGGAAGATTTTCTTGAATTGTTTATGTTAGCTCTAAAATTTTTAAGCCTTTTTCTAACTATTTCTTTGCATGACAAACTTTTCTATTTTAGTATTCTTTAAAACTGAGTATAAAAATAGTTTGGAAAACATGGTATAAAAATCGAGGATATTATTGATATTCATTTCGAATATATTATCTTCAATATTCTAAATCTGATAAGTAAAATTAAACCTAATCATTAGCATTTGAAATTTAAATTAAGTAGCGTGTGTGATATTTTTATTCTTAAAACCTGTATTATTTTTACTTTTATAATGTTTTTGTTACACTAATTTTAATTAAATATCTATAAGAATACACTTTTTCAAAAAAAGAATGTAACAATAATTTTTATAATCTTTCTCGTGCATTCAATGCCAGAGGAACATTATTGTTTCAATCTTAAATTAACGTTTGCGAAATCAAAGAATGCATAAAACTGGCGATCTGCGTTAAATAAAAGTTTAAATACCTCCGGTCAGTTGATTACAATGCTCTGCCTGTGGAATAAAAATATTAAATGTAATTAAAATGTTTACATCTTAAATTTCCCAGCTTCTCAGGAAAAGTGGCCCTTACTCGTGTATGAACTTACAGTTTTTTAAAAAAAATAAAGCAAAAAGGCTATTTATTTGGCGATCAAATTTTATTCCTAAAGTAGTTAAATACTTTCAACATCTCGATCCGCTCCCACATACTGTCCAGGAAGGATAGAAACCGCTCGGCCATTTGAAAAAAGCGAACAAAACAACAACAAAAAAAAGTCTTAATCTAGATACGATCGCTACTCACTGCTGACCCGAACCGTCTCAGTCGATACGGCAATGATTAATATAGAGCAGCCGAGTGACCGGATATTGGAACGAGGCCGAACTTCAGGCTGACCTCTTAAGACATTGGAGTCCATTACACAAGAGACTTCGGGGAAAAAAGCGATGAAAGTCACCGATAATAAGTTAATTGGAATTTATTAATTAATTAGGAAACTCTCTTAGCGAGGTGTCGATAATTGCTCGACAATTAACCTGAAATGGGGAGATTAACGATGGGATTTCTTTCGTTTTCGCACCAAACTTTTCGGATATCCTGATAGTTACCACTCAATCTAAAGTTTTATTAACTGGGACAGTTGAAAGTAAAACGGATGTGTGCAGGTTGATCTCTCTCTTTTTCTTTTTTCAAAAAAATTAGTGCAATTATTTAAATCCAAAGAATCGTGTAACTGAAAGTCAGGTGAAAACGCGGTTATCAATCTATTTGATGTTTTGAATTAAAAGTGACATCACTCACTCAGTATCGACAGTCCAGGAATCGGTCAGTTTTCAATATAAGGCAAAAACAGTATTTCCTCAACGAACAATAAAAATACTAAATAATTGTTTTAAATTTCACATTAACTTTATTTAGTGTATTTTACTTCTAGAAATCTGTTGAAATAATAGTCGAGTTCCACTTCCCTATCTCAGAGATAAATTTAAAATGTTCTTATAAAAATTCAAGAAAAAGAATTTAATTCAGAACCAAACGTAAACTAGACCAGTTTATTATGTATTTTGAATTCTAAGCAATTTAACCGTTCTATTTCATCCGACCCTTCAACGGAATTTAATGGTTCATTCAAGGTCATCAAAAAATGACAGCTATTAATAATACTTCCTTTTTTTTCTTTCGCTCATGTGTGGTTTCCTAGTATAAAAGTCACTAAGTTATTGAATGTAATATCTCCAATTCTTTTTTTTAATTTTGAGTCTCAGACAGGAAGAAAATATTCTTTAAAATAATTTTCATGTTTAATATTTGTTATAAAATATTAAATATATGCCATTTTTGATTTAAGAAATTCGTTAGTGTAAGTTAGAAAAAGAGAGAGAATTATTTGTAACTTAATTTTTTTAATTGAATTTAACTTTCAAGAGAAAATAATATGCTGTTAAATAGACATCATATTCAGAATGATTTCATGTACATTCAGTAAAAAGTAAAGTGTTAGTAACTGTCTTTTTTAATATCAGTATATAAAGTGAGATGTTGTCTTTTCTAATAAACTTAATATACTGATCCGAAAAGTTTTTCTTTTTTGTTGCAATTTTTTTAAATTGTCCAATTTAAAGCAGCAAGAATTCACGGTTCCTTAAATTTATAAAGAACTCTCTGTTTCATAAAATCCTTTCCATAATATTTGTAATGCGATTCATTCAAGAGGATATTTTTAATTATTTATCCCATTATCTGCCTTGCCACAATGCTCTTTATTTTTGAATGTAATTTAACGTTTATTTACTTTTCAAACAAACAACTAAGAACATGAATTATTTAAATTCTTAGATAAATAATCCAAGTAGGGTTAATCAAAATATATATTTAAATCTGAAAAATAAATGATCGCTTAAAAATTAATATGCTAGAGCTTATTCATTGAATATTTTGATTAGAACATGATACCTTTTACTATTTCAGAGAGTGATCTGATATCTCGTTTTTTTTATATTTTTGGTTTTAAATCCAGTAACTTGTTCTGCTTAAATATATTTAAGAGTTCTTATGAATGTTCTCTGCAGAGATTCCGGTCAATTGTTCATCGTTAACATTTAGGTTGTTCTTATTTGACTTACCATTATCTTTAAGCCATTGAGAATATCTTCAAACTATTTGCAGGTTAGGTGATTCTTTTTGTATTTGTTCCAGAGCGGATTGTGAATCTCGTTTTTCATTTCGGAGAGCTACAAATTGACTCAACCTGTAATGATTTTATCCCATTTTTGTTTGCGCAGAACAGTTTGCTTTTCTTCTTTTTGGTCTACTTTTTACGTCTTATTTGGCCAAGAAAGTAGAAAAACATTGAAGTAACTCTGCATTTGATTAATCTGTTTTTCGCCAAATGGGTTTGGAATCAATTACATTTTTTGCTATGCTGTAAAATGGAAGATAACGAGGCATATACATTTTCTCCCCTCCCGTTTTTTCAGGATTTTTTTAATTTTAGGAAAAGTCTATTATATGCTTAACGTTTTAGTTATAAATTACTATAAAATAAATTAGTATATTATGAGAAAATGATTTGAGCTACAATTTTCTTCAATATTTAAAACTCTGTTCAAAATTACAGGGTATGTAAAATTCAAACATATTATAAATCGTTCAATTCACAACATAGTAATTTTTGTCACATTTCTAATTGAATGGACTACAATTAAATTTAAAGAAAAAAAAATTTTCTATCGTATTTGGAAAGATTTTTAGTAAATAATAATATCTAAAATAATTAGTTTGTTAAATAACTTTATCTGATCCTTAGTTTATGTTTTTTATTCAAATATCAAAAGAAATACTTGATTTTTTAAACTTTTCTTTTGACTAAACTTCCTTCTGCGTGATTTATATAAATCATGTTTAAAATAATAACTGATTAATTGTATCATTCAGGTAAGGACTCGAAATTTTGAAACAAAACTTTCTACCAAACTTTCTTAAATTCCATCATTTTCTTTCCAGTTTTCTCTTATAAAAATATTTAGAAGTAGAAACTTTGACTTTTGTAGATCTTCAAATCTCAGTCTCCCTCTAAACAACGTGAATTTAGATCTTCAAATCCTTGCATATATCCAGATGTATAATTGAATATTTTCAATGCCTAGATTTTCCTCCTAATAAGTTGAAATTTATAATTTCTGCATATATCCCTAAATCTTTATTTTTAATTTTTTTTCAGTCGTTTTCTCTAGTCATAGAAATTTCTGAATTCCTGGTAACGAAATTTTTAAAGCCAGAAACATAGTACCTTTTCCCATCTCATCTCATATCTATTAAGTTCCGAAATCCAATTATTAGGAGTAGCTTAGCCATTCATACACCTTTCACCAACAAAAACCCTGAAGCAACGAAATCGATTTTTTAATTATCACCACATCTCAACTTTCACTGCTATCCGTTTAACATCTAAATCACCAACTCTCTGTCACCGTCCCTCAAGGCATATAAATTCGATACCCAGTCCGTGCCTTTGAGGTGATCCACAAGAGTTCTTCCGACACCCAAATCAATGTGTGGAATGGACCCATTCGTATAATATTACAATAAAAAGCAGGAGGGGGGAGAGCAAGAAACTGTGGCATGGTTCCATGTGATCAACCGGCTCGTGTGTTTAAGGGTGTACTCGAACGCATTCGTCACGTCCTGCCGTCTGTCTATCTTGTAATAAGGTCACGCTCCGAATCTTTCCAGACTGCCCAGGAGGAGATGAATCGGTCGTGATACGCCGTATCATGCTCAGGACTTTCACTCCATTACCACAGATATCGCTCTTATGCTTTTTCGATGATTTATGGTTTTTGGTTTTTTGATGGTAACTGTTTACCATATTTTTCACCAGATGTTATCACTGGTGAAGATTTGGAAGAAATATTTTTTGATGAAAATAAAGCTATACAGAAATGAATTTTACATCCTTCTTTAATTATATGCGTCCCAAAGTATAAAGTATATTTAATTAAAAAGTCGTCAGTTAAATAAATATTTAAATATACTTCAAAGAAGGTTGTTCGATCTTTGATTTTGTCATTATTGTGGCTCGGCATTCTCGAGTAACTTGGAATAATCAGCCACTTTTTATCGGTGTAACAGTTTGCTACAATTTTTATCACAACACATAAATTTTACGAAGACACCACAATGCATTACGTACACAAAACATACTATAATTTCCAGAAACATATATAAAAAATATCATGCCATTCTTTCCAATGATTACATAGTCCCTACCCTTACATCCTTCTCTGGTGGTCAGACCGTCATCTGGCTCGATCAGTACTACAGTACCTAACTCCTTTTATGAATTAATGCCATCTCTAAGTCAAACAAAACACTTCACCTGCTGATTCTTTACAACATCATTTCGAGAGAAAGCGAGTGAAAGCATTTATCTAAAGAGGAGAGGATACGACTTGGCAAATTCAGTTGGAAATGGGACGTGGTAAGTTTGTAGTACATCTAAAGGGTGTTCACTTATGAAAGTAGTAACGCGCACTAGACTGCCAATTGCAAGATCACGAGCTTAAAGTTTTAAGCTCAGTTTATATATTAATTAATTTTTAAATTCGAAGAGATGGGACACATTCAATCGGTAGCGTGGTTGCTTGCCAAAAGGCAGATTTAGATTCAACACTGGCGTGCTTTTATTTATTTTGTAATTACATGCTTTTTTTTCTAAATTGTTATAAAAAACTGTAAAACTTTTTAAACAAAATAAATAACCTAAATATTTTGTCAAGGAAATACATATATGCAGGTAGTTATCAAAATAATGAAAACATCTGTCTTTATGAACAGTATTTATGAGCAAATTTCTTATTAATTACCTCAATATCTGGTCATCAATAATTATTATTTGAAAATAGTAAGTATACTGTCTACAAATTATTATATATATCAGGACGTTATTGTTTTTCTTAGTCAAGTGCAATGTTTTCGGACCTTATAGAATTTCAGAGAATGCAAATTGTTGGAGTTGTAACCCTGGAAGAATATCTGTAATCACACATGCTAACATTGTGGGTATTTCTGGAGGTACAGTCTAAAAATCATGAAATTATATCACATGCAAGAAAAAACAGTATTCTCCAGACTCAATTGTAGACGAAAGCCGACTCAGAGTGTCCATCAGATTTTGAAGATGATTGTGGCATCTAAGAAAAAGACAACTACAGCCAAAGTAACTGAAGAACTACATAAGCATCTGTAGATTCCTGTATCATTGATTACCGTTAGAAGAGAGTTGCGCAAACTACAAATCTACGACAGAGTAGCTATTCCCACATCACTTATAACATATATAAATGCAAAACATCGTCTCACGAATATGACTGATCAAAAGGTACACGGAGAAAGTAATATGGTCTGGTATATCATCATTTAAATTGTTTCCAAATTAAACTTGTTTACGTCTAGAGAACACCAAAACAAGTGTATAATCCAGATTACCTCGTTCCAACTGTAAAACATGGAGGCAGCTCTGCTATGATTTGGGCAGCTGCCTCGTGGTTTTCTGCAGGCCCTATCATAAATGTGGAAAGCCGAGTTGCTGCATTGTAGTATGTGGACATTTTAGCGAATTCAATGCAACCCTTGGTGCAAACATTATTTCCATCAGGAAATGTCTTCGTCTAGGATAGAATTTATCCAATCCATACAGCTAGATATGTTCAAATATGATTTGAAGCCATCGTTTCCTCTGGTGATCTCAATCCTCGGATCTCAATATTAAAGAGCCACTCTAGTTTATTTTAGAATGTTCACACAGGCTGTGTTCTCCAATACTATCCTCGATCTTTGAATTTTCCCGATATTTTCTTGATTTTTTTTATATTCTTTTTAAAATATGATACATAATTTGTAAAACTCTATTTCCAGACTTATTAAATCCATTATATACTCCGAAGGAGCCATCACCATATTAATAGAGGTTTTAATATTTTTTGTGGAGTTTTTGTTTCCATTATTTTGATAACTTCCTGTTCCTGTGTATCATAAATGATATTTTTACTTATAAAGCAATTATATATATATATATATATAATTGCCTAATATATAAAATTATATATATATATATATATATATATATATATATATATATATGTATATGTATAAGAAAAAGCAGTGAATTAAAAAACATAAAAGTAAGAGAACAATTAAAATCAAAAATCAACAAAAAAACACTTATATATATACATACTGCTGGCCATTAAAATTGCCACACCAAGAAGGAATGATCTGACGAACATCAAAATCGACATGAAAGGAAGAAGAGGTTAGTACATGCAAATGATTAGTATTTCAGCGCATTTAGACTACGCAGGAGGGAGAAATGACATCTGAAGCACAGCATAAAAGAAAAGCTGTAAGGTGGATTTCTCAAACGAAAAGCGCTTTGTAAGGTCAGAGTTAGACTCAGAATATCGTGTTATGCCCCGAATCATAAGAAGAAATGCTTACCAGCAAGTATCGGAATTCGATAGAGGTAGGATCGTTGCTTCTCTCGAATGAATCTGATCGTTGAATTGTTATCATTTGTTATCATTGTTTGTTATCATTTCGAGATATTGCCCGTCGCATTGGTCAAAATTCATCCACTATCATGTGAATATGGAATCAATGGTTTGCTGAGGGTCATACTGAACGGCATACCAGATCTCCACACCTTCACACGACTAAAGCCTTAGAGGACAGACTTATTGTGAATTTGGTGCTGAAAAACCGTACAACTACATCATGGATCATTAGTCAGGAAATGGGCATGTTTTCAGCACTCCCAGTATCCGCTCGTCGGTGCGACGACGTTTGCAGCAGCGCGGACTGTCAGCTCGGCAACCATCATTTTGGCTTCCCTTGACTATGAAATATAAAGAGAGAGTCGGCGACTCTGCTGAGCCGAAGACAAAGCTGAATACAGGAGTGGCCCAAAGTCGTCTTTTCATACTAGTCCCGGTTCTGCGAACAGAATTCCGGTGGCCTATACGTGTCTGGATACACAGAAGAGACCACTCGTCGTCTGCTTGTATTCGATATCGGCATAGGAGCCCTGCACCTGGAGTGATGGTTTGGGCTGCCATAGGGTACGCGATACACACGTCTCTAGTTCGGTAATTTGAACTCAAATCGGTACATTTTGACAAAGTATTTTCAGTCGTTAGGCCCTATCTTCGAGGCCCACCAAAAGCCATCTTCCAACAGCATAATGCAAGACCATATGTTGCATGTCGGGTTCTGACCTTCCTCAATACACAGGGTATTCTATAGATTCCTTGGCTTGCACGATCTCCAGATATGTCACCTAGTGTAAGCATCTAATCATGGGTTGCTGAGAGACTGCCCCGTCATCCCTCTCCAGCTAATACGATTGATGAGGTGTGGCATAGTCTTGAAGCTGCATGGATTGAGTTGCCCGTTTCTGTCATCCAAGCCTAGTACGATGTTTCGGTACTGATGAAAATGTTTTAACTTAGAAAAAATAATTTTATTTTTAATTTACAATTCAGAAAATTAATCATGCGTGATTAAACATGATCTCTTAATAAAAATTCAAGAATTGTGTAAACTTGTTGTATTTATTACATGGAAAAATGCTCCAATATTGGGAAAGTTTCTTGTAATTATAACTCAAGGACCCATTAGTCATGCTGTATTTTAGAACGTTTCAGAAAATTCAGTAAGTATGCAATTTTTAGACATCAAGATATAAAATCAAACATTGACTTATCATTGAAATATAACAACCGAAATAAAAATATATTTAATGTGAAAAGCTTTTATTGATTCCACGTTACGGAGCTGTAGTCTATCTGAAAAAAATTATTTTTGGTTTAAGTCCTATTTTTTACATTAATCGAAGGAAATTATAAGCCTAAATTAAGATATTAACGTAATTGTGTTCTACTTTCTCCACACGGAATAGCAAGGCTAGAATTATATAAAAATTATCTACCATGAATTAGAAATGAAAATCTATTCGAAATCCTGTATCTTATACTTTTAAACACGATCAAAAAAATAGTATGAAAAGACACACATCATTTGTAATGCAAAATATACCTTTAAAATTCCATATCAAGTGGGTTCATAACTGTTTTACATGGTTTCTAACACATGTCAGCGATAATTGAGAGAAACCTTTTTCGTGAGAATGTAGATCTAAAACGTATACAAATTTCCTCCCTCTCTTTGATTTTACATTCCTACAAACCAATAATTTAGGAAGAAACATGATTATTGGGTTAAGTAACTAAATTAAGTACAGAATTTCTATATAAAGAATGATATCTTGGGATCATAATTGTTCTCTGTATTCTCAACCAAACGTTATCAGAATATCAGGCCCAGGGGGAATTTTCGGGAAAGATGAAGGTAATAATGTAAGAAAACAAATTTGATCTCTCTCTAATTTTATATTCCAACAGAGAAGTAAATCATTAAGAGCCATAAATCACGGTTATTAAATAAATATCTGGATGCAATTTAAAACTGCATGTATAAACCCTAGAATCATGTAAAGAACGTAACGGTTTTCCATGTCTTCAATTAGATGTTATCGGCGTAAGCAATTTGAGGGAATTTTCTTGTTGCGGATAAAAGGATTTTATCTGGAAAATGAATTTCCTCTTCTATGATTTTAGTTCCAGCAAATAAATCGTGAATGAATAAGCGTGGCTGTTGAATAAATGAGTAAACGTGAAATCGAAATGTCTTCATAGAGTTTGATATTACTCTGAGGAACATGAATGAGAGTAATTGTTTTTTATGCTGTTCTTCGAATATAGACATTAAAATCTAATGAGACTTTTTCTTGTGCAGATAAAAAGGAAATTTTTATGAAAACGAATTTCTCTGACTATAATGATATGTTCCAACAGGTAAATCATGAAAGATGAGAGGTTAGAAGACCATAAAAAGAAACACGATTGTTTATCAAATATCTAATTCCAGGATAAAAATGAATACTAAAATAAGGAGAAAAATTAATACGTCTGGATCTTCATATGGATTAAACTGTTGGTATCATAGCTGGTTTCTATCCTTTTCATTATGTATTAGGAAGGCCGAAAGTGTGAAAGAAACCATTTTGATGCGGATGAATAAAAAATTAGTTTCATATTATCAATAAATTCTATGAGATAAGTATAGTTGTATAGTTGTATACATATACCTATTTCAGAAATTTTAAACAGTAAACAGATATTGTCCAGGCTTTTTCACTCAATTTCAGTGGCGTTTGAGACAGAAAATCTCTTTATGTGAATGCCATTGTTACGATATAAAAAATACCCTTTTATCTAAATTTATGTTTCAGGTTATAAATCATAGAAAAGAAACAGGCTTTTATAATAATATGTATCTTAAATTTTATATAATTATATCTTCTACTTAAGGATCCATACAATTTTATCATATCGGCCATAATGGAAGTTAAGAAGTAATTATCCAATGCAAATTTAGGAGCTCTATCTAAGAAACTGAAAATCTTTAATTTTAGTTTCTGAAAATAAAATTACCTAAGAAAGAAACAGTGCTGCAAAATAAGTACTTCAATGCTGTATAAAAAATGTTTGTTTTAAATTTTGTATCAATAGAATTTATGAAAATTTCAATGCCTTCCATCAAATTATGTACATTCAAAATGCAATTAAGATCATTTGCTTGTTTTTTTAGTTTGTTATGTGTATGTTTAGTATTCACAGTTTACTAATCAAAGCTTTGATTAAAATAAATAATACAATTTAAGAATTTAATTACTCAGATTATTTAATCATATTCGTATTTTAAGAAAGCAAGAATCTGCTCTTAAGGAGGAAAGAAAGTATAATTTATGTTTGTTAATTATTTATAATTTAGAGGAAAAGAACAATAACCGAAATAATTATAAGATTTTCGTTTAGATAAAAATGAAATCGTAAAATTCAAAATGATGTTTTAGTTTTTGGTTAATAGGAAGGGACTGCTGTGATATGTTCGTAAAACTTGTAGGTACTAAACTTGAAACAAAGTACAAAAACCGAAAAATAAAATGAAACAATTGCAACTAAACCAAGTATACTTGAAGAAAGTTGCAAAAAATAAAATCAAAAAAAGAAAGAAAGAAACAGTTTAATTGAAACATTAAAATACTTTTTTTTTTGGGGGGGGGGGAATACAAGAGTCAGAGTTTTAAAAAGAAAATTGGGGAAAACCCTTAAATGCACCATTGAAAACTGTTATGACAAAAATTAGATTAATCGCACATCCATCAAAAAGGAAGGATCTTATAGGAAAGATAAAGGGAAATGCTTAAAAGGAAAATAATTTTAAGAAATTCCTTCGGCACGTGAAATAAAAAAGGAAAAACCCTTTCACAAAGCATCTAGTTATTTCAAATGAATGAAGTTAAAAAAATCGTCACGAAAGAGTAAAAATTTGTTCATTGTAAATTTTTAGAATTAATTACTTAAAATTAAAATTTTAACTGTCTAAAAACCAACTTATCAGGAACAAATTGATGAATTTAGTAAATTAGAATATTTATTTAAAAGATTTTGCGTTAGAGCAAAGATATATTTTTCCATTTTGTTTAATAGTTACTGAGAAGAAAGATACATAGTTTCCAGAACAGTTTCTTTTGTTATATTAGTTCAATTTTCGAAAAAAGTTTCTGTTGTAATGAGAAATAATATTTCGTGGGAAAGTGACCGTGTATTACCTGTTTAAAATGCTTGCAACACCCTCAGCGGTGAATTAACGAACTTCACTATTAAAATTGGGTTATCTAATAAGTTATCTACAACTCAGAAGTGTTTATGTTATAATCATAACTCACATTTATAATTTATGCTTTTTGGCTTTGAGTTCATGTACAAGAGAAACATCTGAAATTGATGGATTCAAATAAATAAAAATGAAATATTTAGATCTTTTAAAAATTAAGAAAAAATAATAAAAAATATTCAATAGAATTATTATCTTTCTAGAATAGGGTGGTGTGAAAGAAATTTGTTTTCTGAAAGTATCATGTGATACTTAAGCTTTTTATTCTTATAAGCTTTTTATTCCTCAACAACCTAAATAACTTTCCGAAGTATATATTAGTGGTTAAAAATGTTTAAGGCATAATAATATTAGCATTATTATTGATTTCTCTGCATTGACCTGTATGAAGGTGACGTATGTGGATAACTTCATTAATCTGTCAAGTTTTTCCTAGGAAGACATACCTTACCAGTTGACTTCACGCATTTAGTTCTCTTTAGAAACCCTCGCCATCTAGTTTGCATAGGTAACGTTTTAGTAACGTCATCAATCATAACATTGCGGTCGCCAGATAACGGCTTCGTTTACTTTGGAAACCGTAGCCTTAAAATTAGTCGTTTGCTTTCTTAGATATTTTAAGGAGGACGCGGTAGCCTAGTGGTCATGGTTTCTGACTAGTGGCCGGCGGTTTTCGTTGAGTCATGATTGCGAGGCTTGGCCACTGATGATCCACCGTGTAGCTGGGGCTGAGGCACGTTAAATCTGTCGGGGTCCAAAGTCCTCCCGTTGGCGTGATGTGGAAGGTGGGAGAGGGGTGCCAGTTCAAGTGTCGTCCTCGTCACTTGGCCGAGGTTCAAAATTACGAAGTCCGTGCCCTCGTATTGCTTCTAGTGCGATGTTAATAAAACCAAACCAAACTGGATAATTTGCATTTACTCTGTAGTAAAGCACTTCAATTTTCATTTTCATTTCACATAAGTTGCATTTATACATTCTAACACTATCCAATTAAGTAAAATTAATAAAATGTAGATAACTTATTAACATTTAAAGCATTTGTATGTTGCATTGTACCTCATCTCTTAGTCGTTAATTTGTTCTAAAGACATGATCTTCTTAGACAAAAAAGGTTTAATAAAACATATTGATATTTATGATTATCACATATTCTAAGCTACAATTCGTAAAGAGAATATGCAAGAAAAAAAGCAATATCTGCAATTTATTATCATTGAAATATTTGGTTCAACAATAATGATTTATAAAAGTTGAGTGAATCTCTATTATTGAAACAATTTCATTCACCTCACTCGATTAACACAAAGACAGCAATAAAATATATTCTTCTTCTTAACAATATTCTTGCAGTTTATAGATCTCCTTTTTATATAAAATACCTAATAGGTCAAAATATTTAAGATATTCGGGTAATTTTAGTGGACATGTCGAGAATTCTCACACAGTCGAAAGTGTAGTCTATCTATACTTCTATGTGAAAATGATTCAGAAGTACAAAACTTCACAAATTGAGTAAATTTAATTATTTTTAAAAAAAATATTACAATCAAAATTCAGTGTTTAAAATTTAATTTATTTTTTAAATTTTTATCCATATATTTAGATTATTCGCAACAAACAGAGGAAAATATACAGAAACGAGAGATTAGAAAAACGCAACTGAAGGGAATATATATTTACTGTAATTTTGCAGTTACCATTATATTGTTTTGTTAGAAGATAAATACATGATATAAAATGATGTGTTCGTAGATTTCTCTGACTCTCGGCCTATATACCTCATCACACTCGTGGTAGTAGACAAATTTAATTAGAATAGTTTTCATCAAATTCTTTTTGCTGACATACGAACTCGAACTTTAAAAAAAATGTTTTTTTTTATATCATCGCTATTTTCTCGTCAGCTATAATTATAAGAAAAGAATTTTAAGAAAATTGAATTATAATTTTTGGAATAAATAAAGGTTTAATCAATATAAAGTCTTACCTTACTTTTGTATCGGTCACTCTTATAAAATTCCTCGCCTCTGTCTTGCGCATCTCATTACTTTTCTACCTAAAATTTTCGAATTATGTTATGTTAGGTAGTTTTGATGTTAACTGAAATATTAGCGGAACAATTTAAAATAAGTTTTTTTTTTTAAAAATTTTTCTTTGAATGCACTAGTTGTCAATTGTTAACCCATTTCCATTTTATATGTTCATATATTGCTCTTATTTAATAGAATGAACACACACACACACACACACACACACACATATATATATATATATATAATTAAATTGATAAATTAATTTCAAAGAAGGCTTGAACTTACAAGTTTGAAAAATGTGCACCCTGAGTTTCTGGGAAGAAATATACATTTGTATAACACACTTATACAAATAAATGATAAAATTATTTTATTCCTCTAGAAAAATATACGAAAAAGAAAAAAAAACTGTTTTTAAATCGTAATTTGTATTATAAAGATGATTTCTCCTGGCCTCAATAGGACTAACAAAGGGGAGATTTTTACGTTTGAAGAGGCCACTTTACATTATTTACAATTCATTACAAGATTGCATTAATCTACCCAGAATTATGGGAGACGGCATTCAATAAACATGAACACTGCCACAACTAGACAGTATTCTGAAAAGTGTTTATAAACTTTACATTAATTTGCAAATTTTTTTCAATTTTTAATATCTACCATACTCCTTCTTATCAACCAATATTTATATTTTTCTACATTCCTTGCCTTTACTTAGGGATCACAAATGTGTTTTAGTAACAATCAAACACATGATACGCTTTATTAGTAGTAGCGTAACGAGTGTTTGATGCAAATTGGTCAAATATAGCCCTTGTGTGGGTAAAACCGGCAAGCTCCGACGAAACGATACTTACATTTCAACAGTTATGTGGAAAAGCTAATACATGTTCTGATAACAAAAGAACTTTATAATCAAGAGTATAGATTACATAGTTCTAATACTTATTAATTCGTGCCTATTTATTCAGACACCTATACTCAAGTATTTAATAATTCTTCTTAAAAAAACAGATTATATTACTTTGCAGATTGATCAAAAAATGAATGAAAGCGCATTAACGATCTCAAAGACTATACAACCGATTGACTTGAAATCGAGCATAGTTACTCATTTTGCGATGTAGACGCTCACTAAGAACGGATTTTACGGAAGTCTTATCCAAAATGTAATTTTCATCCGATAATCTACTCTTATCCATCGGTTATGTAATTTTTGGCGACTTTATCGCCAAAAATGATGTGACCGACTCCAAACGGAATATATTTTTTATATGTATACTGTGTATTGTCACCAATTAAGTTTACTTGGGTAGATTTGCGCGCGCGAAATGGAAAAATACCAATTAATTTTATATTGAAGCGCTGATGGAGGATTGGCAAGATTTTGGCGAAGAAGCTCTTCATGCGAAATTGTGTGCATGTCGAAATTAGGAAGCGTACAGGTTTAGCGATAGAAATAAATCAGTTTGGTATCCCACGGTTGGTGAAAGTGTAGATTAGCTCCATTACTTAGCGGGATTTTGAAAAAATATTAAAATGGCGACTTATTGCGGAGTAGCGCACATGCAAGATAATCTTCCTTTACTGGAGAATCTAGCTACATTCATGAACGAACTTAAGAGGCTATGATATACGTAAGACATTTTGGACGTCTCGACATACACGACTTTTTTTTTAAGGGAGGCAAGGACAAAATTCTTATGATTGACACGATGCCATTGCGAGGGTATTTCATTTGAAAGTTAAGCACATGATGAATCTTCTGACAAAAGGTTGCATCTTTGGTAATACTAGGTGTAACATGTATAGGGTGGAATGAAGTTTATCCATATTTTATGTATATGGGGTGACTTTTTACTAATTTTTTTTTTATTTTTCTCATATATTTGAAAGTCGAGGATAACCATTATTAGAGACAATCAATTTCCTAAAATTTTAAGTTTCGATTATCATTAACGTTTTAAATATTGAAAATTTTCTTGATATCTTAAGTATAGATTGCAAAATATTATATTATCGTCTGTCCAGAGAAGCGGGAGAGTATCAGCTAGTTATTAATATTCATCATCCAATCCTGATACAAAATGTGCCATATATCTGGAAATATGAATTAGATGTGGCAAAAGGATGTATCTACAAGAACTTCCTTCTTTTGATATAAAATGATTTCGCATAAATTTTAAGCAACTATTCATCTTTATTATATTCAATAACAAAAGTATAGATAGTTAAATTGAAAAAAAAAATGCGTTAGCAAAGAATTTTTTTTTTTTAAAAAAAAAAAAATCTTTTGCAAATAAGCCAATGTTAAATTCTTGATTATAGTTCTAAAGATTTTATGAAGTGCATGTAATTAGTTCTTTTTCTTCGAATTAATGTTACACAATTATTATACTAAGAAATATTAATTGTTGAAACATTTCGCCTTAATATTACCATAACTTTTCAAAATATCTATAAATAATGAATTCCAAGACTTTTTATATGGGCTTTTCTCGAATTTTCCCTTCTACTAACATCTGGAGTTTATTTCTGATTTTATATTTAATTTCTCAGCTTCTGCCCAATCTGATGGAACGTGATGCAAATTACGTGAAACTTTAGAAGTGTAATTAATAAAGATAATTAAGTTGTATAAAAGCGAAAGATAATTGATTTGAGGATTATTAAGGTTTCAGAAAAAAGAATGGTGTTTATGTGCGGAAGTTTCTTGGTTTGTGTTGTAGATTTGGTGAGATAAGAATTCAACGCAGTTGGATTAATTGAAAGAGGTACTCGCATCGTTTTCCAGTAAGTATTTTTGGCAGATTATAAAAGTTGTTAAAACTCGCAGATATGTACTTATCCTTATCTGACTTATGGACTTATCCTTATTTGAGGATTAATTAATAAAAGATACTTTGAAATATAACTACTATTTTAATTCATTTATCTGCGCATGAACTTGAGTTGAAATTTAGATCTTGTGATTACAGTAAACTTGAAGCCGACAAATTAGACAGGAATAGGATAGCGCCACAGACTGTATTTACATTGAACGCAGGAAAAGTTAAGCACTTGCTGTAGGAATTGGCCATCGCATTTTGCCACTCAATTTTAATGGTTACTATTTCCTTAAGTGTGTTATAAGATAAGTATGAATTTACCTTCACAAATGCATATATGTAATTAGGTTGCGATTTTTTCTCCTGAATTCATCATTTGTATTATATCCTGAATATCATATGTATTTTAATATATGCACAAAAAGCTGCGAGAAATCAAACAGCATCCACGAATGCCATCTTTGATTTTCTATCTTCCTCTTTACAAATCTTTTCCTTAATAATATTCTAATAAAACTATTCAATCACATTGCTTCATTCATACAAGTATCGTTAAGAGTTAAAACTCATTATTCTTAATTAAAAATCACTTTTTTTACTTTTTGAAGCCAAGAAAATTCTCAGGGTATTTACACATAAACGTCATTTAATCTTAAAAGTATTTCAGTATTTAATGAAATGTCTTTAAAAGTATTTGTAACTTCATATAACGGATGTTACATAGAAAATAAGCAATTCAAATTTCTTTTTTCCATGTTTTTCCATGTTTTCCATGTTTTCCATGTTAGTTTGAAACTTATACTAAATTAACAAATATCTGAATAAAAATACTCAAATTGTTGATTGCCCAATTTCCTTTCATATGTATTGCTGGTGGTTAGAAATCAGATTTTTTGAAGTTACTTGCAAAAAGGAATAAATCAAATTCATTGCATCAGTATTGCTCGAAACAACGCAACATTCAAAATCAAAATGCCTGTTCTCATCACATAACCATTAGAGTTCATTTTTAAACGCCTCTCATTTTTCTAGTTACTGATATTCCAAGTTTTATAGACTTGATAACGTAATTAAAAGTCTGTCTGGATGCATGGTTTTGTACAAAATATTACTTGTCAAATATATTGCCTATGTATATAATTTTTATCAAACCACATCCTGTAAGTTCCAACAGACTTTTCTTTACTAAGTACCAGCCTACGCAACGGTGGCTAGTGCCCGGGGCTCTTTGTTGCCTAGAACAAGCTAGAAATTTAAGGGTGGTGCTTGATTGGCTTCTGTTTCAAAGTTAAGTCACATGAATTGAAAATTTTATTTTTCAACTTCCGATTCTAATTATTAGTCTGGCTATCTATTCATGGTCATCTCTATTACACGGAGGAAATTATAATTATTTTTGTCGAAATTCTTGAGAGGTCTGCCTGGGTTCTTCTTTTAGAGTACATTTATTACATAATGAGAATTTTTTTGTTCTGTAAATATTCGCATTCTTCAAATGATAGTAAAATGTATCCCAATCATATTCATGGAGAGGTAATGCAATTCAAAATAAAGTTTTCTATGTATTAGGGACATTTTCTAATCTCTTACAGGCAGAAATGTCTTTTTTGTATTAGTGGTTACGATTCGAAACGTAAGTCATCTCTCTTTCTGTAAGTAGAATTGTACTTAAACGTTTTCAGGAAATTTGAAAGAGTAGGTTTTGATAAGGGAATCATGATTCATTCATGGTACGCTGTTTATTTTCTTTCATGTATCCGAAAATATTCGAGAGTCACAGTAGCCAGGATGGTGAAGTTCTTGGCTGGTGATACTCTTAGGCTCTAGCCCTGATACCACCAGAAATCAGCATGAGGAGTAATAGGTGCTATTGCTATTAAAATAACTCTAGACCTCAAAGTTCTCATGCGACATGATATGGAAATTAGGAGATGATCCACAAACTCAGACGCCGTCTTCATCAACATTTGATAACAACTAAAAAGTACTAGGCCTATCGACAAAAGCTTTTTTTATAACTCTGAAGAATATTTCATTTGAACCCAAGAGCATGTAGCGGGTATCACACTTACAGATTTTGTTCATACTTTGTGAAATTTCAATATAAAATATTAAAAGAAACTCTAAAAAACTCCTCTGTAGGCAAAGAACACTACAGTAATAAAAATTTTCTAATTAGATTAACATAGAAATCCCTTAACAACTTATAGTTTTCTTTATCGTGAAATATGCTGAAATTTCCTGGTTTATCAAACTTCAAAATGTTGATACTAATATACACAAAAATAATGTTCCTAATTAATTAATTCCTGTGACATCCTTATTTTTATTCACTTATCAGACATATCTTGTTCTGAGAGTGACAAGTGCATTGTTGTAAAAGAATTGTGATCCTTTCGGTAGGCAAAGAACAAAGCATATTCTTCCTTAGTTTGCTGCCATCGCATAAGTCTGAGTTCTATGGTAATCAATTACAGTAGATTTTGAAGAACCTGTCCATCTGCTTAGAAGGAGGCTATTGTTTACAGTTGATGATATCACTCGTATCTGTAATGTTTCTTTCGTATACTTGATTATGTCAGGAAGTAAATCTTCTGCATTTTACGGGTATCTGAAACTCATATCGGTAAAATGAAACTGCTGAAAAACGTTTGCGTAGGAGAGAGTTTACATTAATCTTTCTTTTTATCGCTCCTGAATAGCATACTATCCCCATTTTCTAAAGCAAAAGATTAATGATACTTATTAAATGATAGATAAGAAGGTATGAAATGTATATTGTTATCTCATTACCTAAAGAAATGCAATTTATTAACAGTGATGTTTTTGAGCACAAAAGTTAATCTTTAATTCATGACTGAAAAGGCAAAAATTTGAGTCCTATTATGTTATTTCTCATAAACTGTGAATATAGCATGTTTTTAGACATAAACGTTTTTTTTTTTTTATCTTAGTTTGTGCATTTCTTATATGAAATAAAATTAATTTGTTTTTGTGAATGCATTTAAATAAATAATTTTTGAAAAAAAGTTTTTTGTATTTTTGAGACTTATCTGTGTGTGTTGCGATTATAATTATTCAGAGATCTTTTAATTGGTGTTATTTTATATATAAATATTTCAGTTTAAATCATTATTTATTAACGATCAGTTACGTTGTAAAACGGCATTTATGTGCAGTCGCCCAAAACGAGTAATTTTTTCTTTGTTTCTTGAGAATCTTGAGTAAATTTTAAAAACAGAAAAATAAGATTTCACAGCGAAACTGTTAATTTTTTTTAATATTCTCGAGACATTATCGATTACATAATATAAGCTCTAATTTATGTATAGGAATTTGCAGTACTGTTTGTGTTCTTAATATATGTATTTGAGAAGGTAACTTGACAGATTTTGAGAGGACCTTTCCAGATCTTTTTTGGTCAATGTTTACAAATCTCTTTTTGAGAGAATAACTGCTTAGTGTACTGAGGATTTGAGGTTCATTTCTGGAAACATTTTGAAAAACAATGAAGTATGGAGCTGCCCACTAATTTCGAGATAATCTAAAATAATTTCTCCCTTCGGATAGTATCTAAGTTAGAACAATAAAGAAACCAGCTCATGCATGCATCATTCGCATTCACTGACCATGGCTCAAAATTAAGAGGGCTGATACTTATAGCATATATTAGTAGTTTTATAGCTAGTTACATAAACTAGCTTTTTACACTTATATTTATCAGTTCACTCATGCAAAAGTTACATTATTCCAAATGTCTGTTTCTACATGCTTGCATTATGATTCTCTTCTTACTGTAACAAAAGCTGCAAGCGAGAAATGTTTTTTTGCAACTTCATGTGATGGAAATACGGAATTATTTTGTATTTAATCTGTGTTTAGTGTTACAAGGATCCTGGAATATGATTCAATAAACTAATGTATAATTATAAACAACATTTATCTTCGCTATGTCCACTTAAGTAGCATAGCAATGGGGGAAAATATGGAGGTTGTAATTCCCTTGATAAGGTTTACAACAAACGAAAATTTTAAAACTGAATTTTTTTTATTCAGAATTTTTTTTTCAGAAAAATTAATATTCAAAATTTTTTTTGTAGCTTAATATAAACATTCTCTTTACTTTGATAATAAACAATGAAATTCGAAATTAAATTTTAGATAAGAGTAGAAATGGGAGAAACTCCCTCTGCTATGAAAAATTTCTCGCTATGCTCCGGGTCCAATGAATTAATTTAAACTATAAAAATCCGAGTTTAGATTAACATTATCACTTATTCTACATTCCCCAGAATTATGAAAATAGTTCTAGTTTATCTACATTTTTGTATTTATTTAACACTTATAAATTAAATACTAAAGGATCGATTGATTGTTATGATTCATTAGGGAAGAAAATTAGAAGAACTACTGCGTATTAGTATTATAATGCAAATTAAAATATTTGAGTTGAATAAGTTATTATTTATTAAGCTCACTTGTTTGCTAGTATACTTTTCCTTGTGTGTCGTCCTTTGAATGGATAGCATTCAAATGCTAAATTTGAAATATTATCTTAAAAACTTATTTCTTCCTTATTTTAAAGTTCACTGAAAATGAAACTTATTTTATCTTCTAAAATATTTCCTTCTTAATGACTCTATTCTTTTTCAGTTACTCGTGGACCCGCGTATCAGCTTTTCTTAAAATCTAAATTAACGATGGGTCAAACCACTCGTAATTTCCAACAATAGTTCATTATCATCTCAAAAAATCGCTCTCCCACAAAAAAGAAATAGATGATTAATACAGAAACCAATCCTACACAATTTGCAATCCATTCTTTTCGGACTGAAAATTCGTTAACTCGTCAATTTCAAGGTGGCAGCGAAAGAAGAATATAGACCAGGGGAAAGTCAAAGGAATTAATCAAAAATTGCTTCATTTCTCCTACTCGCACTCGATTTTGCCTTCAGATAAACATCTCTTTTTCTACCCAAAATGAGATCCGAATCGGAACAAAAGATCTGTCGTTTTTGACCCACAATTCTACTTCCACAGTAACCTTTCTTGTTCTCCATTGTCGTTTCTTAAATGCATTTTTATTTTTCTCTTCTTGCCAGCTTTTTTCCATATTCGATGCATCATTGCTTTCATTTCTCACCTTTGGAAACCGCACCCGGTAGATTCGTCAAGGCTGAAAATAAGTTTTTTCCGCGGAAAGAAAGGGTTCCACACTAATTTGGGGTTTGTCCCTTAATCTCCACCCTTCTAAAGCAACCAAGTGTTGATCTTGGATGAATCGACCTTGACTCGCAGTTGACTTACGGTCGCAATTAGTTCTCTCTATCCCCATTACTCTTACTTTCTTTCCTTTTTTTTTCTCTCTGTGGTAAATTGCTCTGTAAATAATAGAGAGTATCGTTGGTTACGAAAGTATAGAATGATTGTATTGTTATCCTTTCATGATGTGGTTCGATGTGTTGTTAATAATGAGTTATCTAAAATGAATTATTGCAACACTGAGGTCTGAAGACGCTAATTTATGTTCCAGGTGCTAATTGAATGCTGATACATATTGTTATTCATTTAATTACTTTTTGATTCTGTTATGTCGCTGTATTAATGCAAAATAAAGAAGTTGAACTCAAAAGTATAAATTAGTTTTTGGAGAATTTCAAATGTTTTATACATGTGTTACAATATTTGTAGTAAACATATGTGAAACATTTCATTACGTCCATTGATTTTCAGGCATTATTGCTAAAATTTCTAATACAATGATTTTTAGAAACAAATGTATAACTGATTTCGAATATAACTTTTTGTGATACCTTGTTATAACTCATTTTTTTCTGTTTCTTAAACTTTCTCGTTACCTTTGAATAAAATCATTGAATGTATTTTTGAAAATAAGAAACCTGGCATAGTTCTTGTTTTTTAAACTTATTTATTGGTATCACATAGCTTTCTATAGCAATCTGATTATATGTCTGGCCTCTACAAAATATAAATTGTTTTCTTACCATTTATGCTTCATCAGAATTTTCTAATATTCAATCTAATATTAATATTTTATATTCAGAATAACGAAAATATTTGCAAAACAAAAGTGAGTCTTGTAGAAATTTACTTCCAAGTAATAACATATTTTCTTTATTTAACATAAAAATCAGCATTCAGTTTTAATTAATTAATTTCTTAAACTCAAATGTGTTTATTAAATTCTTTCCCTTCGAATTAATTAATTTCTTAAACTCAAATGTGTTTATTAAATTCTTTCAAAATTAATTTCTTTCCCTTCGAATTAATTAATTTCTTAAACTCAAATGTGTTGCACTAGGCTGCGCATTATATTTTTAGTATTTGAAGTTACATTATATTATATGTTTTTAATTTAATTATATTACATTTTTCAATCAATAACTGGTTCGTTATGAAATAAGAAAAAATCAAGTTCATTTCAATCAGAATGAATATCATATATCATAGTTTTGTTTTGGTTTAATCAATTTTTTTGAGTTTTAAAACAAAGAATCATGTTTAAATACATGAATACTCTAATGTAAATTTTACCTTAGTTAATTTTCAAATTCTGAATACTTCTTTTGCATTTAAAGTTTTCTTTGCTAAATGTTAAAATGAAATGATAAAGAGAAACTTTATATTCAAGATCGAGTTTCTTTAAAAAATTTCGCAAAGTAATAAAATCGTCTTACAAGATAACGAAAAAAATATTGTAAAATTAAAAACTTTTAATTTTAGGATTCATAAGAGTAATAAGGTTCAAAATACACAGGTTTTTATCGAATTATTTTCCTAAACAAAATTTAAAGGCATATGTAAATTTTTAATGGTTACCTCAAAGTTGAGACAAAATATTTGTGATACCTGTTACTACTCATCCAAAACAATTTTCACAGTTTTTAAAAATGCAACAATGAAGATCAAGAGAAAGAAATTAATTCTAAAAACTATTTTTTAAATTGGAAGGTATTGAATTCAAGTCGTTATATTATAGGCACCGTTTAAAATATGCTTTCCTTTTGAAACATGAAGTTCTTAAATTTTCATTAAGTAGCCATAACACTAGTGTTACAAACTAATAAGAAATTGGCTTTGCTAATTTCGTTTTAACATATGCTAACGTTGTTTTTTCTGTTTAAGTTCTTGAAAAATTAGAATTATTCAAAATAAATATTAATTTGCTTAAAGCGAGCGTAATTTCGAGTCCCGGGCTCCACAGAAGTATAGTTACTATTAAGAAAAGAAAATAATTTCTTCAAAGTCTTGATGTATTTTTAATTTCCCATTCAAAACATTCAAGAGCTTAAAACCGTAGCTAATATTAACAGCAAAAAGAATAAAATAGATGATTTTGTCATAAAAATTAATTATTGAATCAAATATTAGATTAATAGCAAACGGTAAATTATTAAAGTAGGCTATAAGTTCTGTTAGGATATTAAAATAAAACCAAACGATTAAATATTAAATTAAATATGTCTAAAATTATTAAAGTAGATTATAATTTTCTGTTAAGATATTAAAATAAAACCAAACGATTAAATATTAAATTAAATATGTCTAAAATTATTAAAGTAGATTATAATTTTCTGTTCGGATATTAAAAAAAGCAGACGATAAAATATTAAATTAAATATGTCTAAAATTATTAAAGTAGATTATAATTTTCTGTTCGGATATTAAAAAAAGCAGACGATAAAATATTAAATTAAATGTATCTTAGCAATGTAAATATATCTTAAGTAAACTAAATGTAATTATAGTAATGATATGTTATGATGCCAATCTTTTGAACCATAATGTATGCGTTACTTTATGCCACTCATTTTGGTTGACGTCATTTTCTCAAAACAGCAACTTGTTAACACATGTTAATAAGGCAAACAATAGTTAATAAGGCAATTTCACACTCTTATTTAGTGTTATAATGATTTAGAGACAGCTTTATATGTAATTTGATTCTAAATCATGAAACATTTAATTATATTTTTATGTTGATAAAAACAAGTACTTATATTACTTTCTTCAGATAAATACTCTGCTTGATTTGCGATAATGATATGTCTTAGTTAACACTATGCATTTTCTCTGCGGTGAAATTGTAAGAATTCGAAAGTCACTAGTCTGAATTTTAGTGTAACTGTCAATGATATTTAGTAACTTTTTTTGGTAATGACAGGATTAATTCTGTAAAAGAACTATGGTATAAAATTTTTATTTATCTTTAATAGTCCATAAAATTCATTTTTATGCTATGGTAGCGGAGTGGCTATGTTCGCGAGCTCACGGCTGGTGTTGTTTCTGTCAAGTCACAGGCTCAAATACTGGTTCCACTAAAAACAGATCGTGTAGGGAAGCTTTTAAAAGCTAAATCTGTCAGAGCTCAAAATCCTCGTGTTTGCGTGGTGCGGAAGTTAAGAGAGAGGGATAAGTGCCTGTTTAAATGTCGTCTTCGTCACTTCAGCGCGGCTCATAATTGCGAGGTTAATCGCCAATAGCCCTAGCGTTTCTTTTAAACGCAAAGTTAATAAACTATAAATCCATATTTGTATACTGCGTGTTTTTATATTCTAATATTTTTATTCTTGTTTATTTTATCTATATAAGAAAATAATAATTTTTTCTTATGGTTGCATATGATAAAAAATACAAGATGGAATGGAATAAAGGAAGCTGGAATACGAAATAAATTAACACTTCAAAGAACTCTATTAATATTCGAACACATTAATGTTACTAATGACAAGTGGTTGATAGTTGTATAAATAAAAGTGAAATAGCATTATTCATTATCATTATTCGCAAATGATATGTTTTCAGTTAAATTTCTTCAATGCATAATTTAAATATATTTTATAAAATTATGAAAAATATTTTTATAGAATATACGATGACGCATTTTGATAATATAGGAATAATAAAAATATTTTTCCCATTCTTAATGTTTCTGGAAAAATCAAATAGCTCATTAATCAGTTACACTAAAATTAGTTCATAGGAATTTTATTAACTTATTGCCTGAAATTGTTCGACTTTTGAGAAGTAAATGTTCTGCTTCATACAGTTCGTAAACGTCATTTTGTATTAATAATAATTATTATTATTATATGTATGTTTGTGATTGAAATGCCAACTTCAAATCAATTTAAATCATGTTTTATTTTCAAAAACTAAGATGGTAGAATATAGAGCCTATGGTATATTTTATAGTCGACTAATAAACTAAATAAATAGTACACTAATGATGACTGTTCCATAAGAAACCTGAAGTGAGTTTAGTACTCTATGTAAAGGAATTCGAATACCATATAACAAAAAATAAATAATAAAATAATGATAATTTCTTTGAAAAAAAAAACAAAGCGAATTGCTTCATACAAATATAAATCTTCTCTAAATTTGTAAAAGAAGGAAAGCCAATTTTAATTATAAAACAAAATTTTATATGTATTTTCGAAATGGCAAATTTTGATAGTCATACTATGAAAAAGAAGTTGAATTAGTTTCATAAAATTAACTATAAGATTTTATTACCTCGCTTATATTTTATCCAGACAGCTAATTCAAAATACGTGCTATTCTAGATATTATTGTGCTAAATTTTTGCAGCGAATTTTTTTTCTTCATTAGTATTTCAAAGTTGATTACGATAGAAGTCGATTTCTGTAGAATATTAGACTAAGTTAGGGATTATTTTTGACTACTTTCGAAAAGCCCTTTTATCTTTATTTTCAGTCTAAAATTTCTAACAAGAGGACTAAAATCTGAATATAGATTAAAGGAATTATAAAACACGATTTGAGTTAGAATTACGAATGAATGACTAATCTGTTTCTAATCGAAAGAAGATAGCTTATTGAAAAATGTTTCATTAATAAAAGATAAAAAGTTTGTGATAGATATTATTAATATAAGACTCTATTTTTAGAAACCAGAATTTCGGTGAGAATTGTGGGCTTCCAATATCAATATTAAAATTTTTCTTGATTATATCGCTTCAACAAATTGGTATTTTCTTTTAGTCATCTAATATTTGTAGATACGCATACTCAAATTTAAATGTATGTTATTATCAAAAATAATCATGCATACCACATACAGACATTTCGGAAACTTAATATTTCATTAACATGTTAATTGTCCAATTATTTAAAAAGGCATTAAAAATTTCACAATTTCTTTACCTCGTTCATTGAAAAACTGCATTTTATTCATTATTTATTTTCACCTTACAACCTCCTGGAATATTAAGAAAACCTAAAACATCGATTTTAAAATGACATTTTTATCAAAATAATCCTATCACAGATTGGCATGGGGATAGAATAAAAACAAAAAACACTTATTACTTAATTACTTTCTCTATGTAATGAGTTTGACCCCTCACATATGCACTTTGAAACATTTATTTCCTTTCTCAAACGTAACATCGCAACGAAGAATTTCAGTACCCAAACTGCGCAAGCTTCTCTTCTGTTGTCAGTTTCATTTCCACAAAAAAACTGCAATTAGTCGTTTTCCCTTATGACAGCTAGTAAGTACAAGGTAGCTCAATCTTTGTTTCGAAAGCAACAGGTTGTGGCGTGACATCATCTGTAAAAAGTACCCATTACTCTGAAATCTTTATAGCTATAAAGATGTCATGGTCTTCTTCACTACAGCTTTGTCCCCTTAGAGTCCATTGACTTGAAGATGTTATTTGACTGAATGCCCTTTTTTTCTGTTCCCAGTTGTTTTCTTTCGAAGGTCGTTTGAGGTAATTATTTTGTTTTAAGAATAATTGTTCTTCGAATGGGAAGAAGTACGTTTATTTTGATGACTGGCAGAACTGTGATGGGAGGAGAAAACTTGCAGTAATTTACACGCGAAAGATAAATAAATTATAATTACTTTTTAAATGGTGTAAAGTAAGTATATCTAATTAAAGTGCAATCAGTAGAATCGCTTTTCGTGCGACCTTAACAATAATTGTTAATATGTTTTAGAGAATTTTAGGTGGATATTCTTCGTGGTCTATTTATTTAAATATATTTTTCTTTACAGTGATACATTTTGATGAGGCCTTGTAAAAAATAAGTATAGGTTGTCCTTAAAAGATTTGTTATATTCAGATTGAGCCTAGTTTATTTTTTTTTGTAAGAAAATAACAACTAGTTTGAAAGTTCATTTCCTTTTTTTTTTTTCAAATTAAGATAATTAGTGACAACTTTTTACAGCCTTGCAAAATGCACTGCATTCGAATATGAAGAAGTGAAAATCATTTTTAAAACAAATCTTCACTTTTGAAATTAATTAAAATAATTTTATAAGTCATTTATCAGAATTCGAGCATCGAATAGTATATCTGGTTATAATAACTAAAAATGACAAAATTTAGCTATAATACATATAAATAAAACCCAAAACAATTCAAAGTATCTATAATAAATCTGAATTTCAAAATAAAATATGATGTTATGATTGTTTTATTTTTACTATCAACCAAACAAAAGCTGAAAATATTGAAAGAAAATTATATTAGAAAAATGTTTTGAAATTAAACGGAATTTTTTTTTTCACTTTCACTTCAATTTAAAGCATAATTAGTACATTTATGCTTAAAAATAATTATTTCAAGGATTGTATTTTTATTTTTACTACTATGATTTTATTTTGTTCAGCCCTCATGAAACGCAAAATGTAATATATTGTGAAATTTTGTCGACCATTAACAAGATTTCTACAATGGGTCAAAATTTTTTAAAAGGGCAAATTTATAGAATTAAGATTGGAAATGCTATTTTTTAACATTGCATTTATAGAAAAATCTGAAAAAGAAATATAAGGTTAAATACTCATGACACTAAAATTGCTGAGCCTGTATATATATATATATATGTGTGTGTGTGTGTGTGTGTGTGCTTGCGTGTGTATATGTGTTTTATACCTACACATTACAAACAAGACATCTACAAACTATCATTTTACATAAAATCTCTAGCAATATTCATATCTTCTGTAATGTCTTGCTGTTAGATTCTAATTCATAATGTTAATTCATTGTTGTCTTGCTTTGAAATTTAATGTACGCCACATATTTTCAAAGCATGAATAAAACTCATTTCCGTAACACCCAAAATGTGTGACAAAAAATACTAATAACAATGAAACACCAAAAAAAAGCTCAAAAATTAAATAAAAAAACATCATCTCATATATCATTTTATTTGTTTCTTCCTTAACCTATCAAAGGAAGAAATTATTATCCATCTCCATAATAACTTAACGTTTTAACCGAAAACCCATCGTAAAATTAATACATTAACTAGAGGCTATATTTCTTCACATCTGATAAGTTCCGAGAAATCGGTGGAAATTAAACCTGTTTTCGCGCAAAAGATGGGCACAAGATGTTGCTCGTGTTTCTACGCCGTTGGCATAAAGAGCTTGTTCTCTGCGTCCACTCCCGGAAACAGAGAACGCCCAAGATGCTCCGTGATAAAATCTTGTTATGAGCACGGAAAAGCTATTCATTTACCCAACATCAACCAGGATATACCACATGACCATATTCTTTTCAAATCGTGGGTTTTTCACTTGCAATTCATATTCCTCATCGATGTGGTGCATTGGCCGGTCATTGGGATCTCATCGGAGAAAATGGTATAAGTCTGTCCAACAGACAATGCACTAGCTCCAAATTTAGATCGGTCAATATTTGATGTACTTAAATTTTGTCAATAAAATTTTTTTGAGGAGTAATTTGATATTTTTAGTCAATGCGAGGGTTTTTATTGCTGTAAGTACCTCCAGAATGTGAAATATTTTTGTTGAATCAAAACATCATGTTGATGTTTATGATGAATATATATGTTCTTTTTTGGAAAATTGAGTACTATATGCCGACAATTTTGCTATTTTAAAAATATGATTACTTTTCCTCATCATTGTAAAGCGGGTCAATTCCACATGAAAAAATTCTTTTCCATCATAAATTTACAGAAGAGTCTTTTTTTTCTGTATCAACCCTAATAAGATCCTAACAATGATAAAACTTTAAGAAAACAACATAAAATATAGCTTATAAAAAGCACAGAAAAACTTAAACTGCTAAGAAAGATAGTAAAATAAATTAGTTTTGAATAAAAAGTTCTTTATTACATAAGATTTCAAATAATTTCTAAATTCCAAAACAATTCATCATAAAAACATATATTAGATTCAATAACTTATTGCAATCATATGCATTGAATAAATTAAATTAGAAATCATATGCTCAGAACTATTCATCACTTTTGAAAACTTCCTCAGTATGGATATTCCAGCTCATTTTGTGCATACATAATACATACATAATTTTTCACACCTAAAGCTTTTACTTTTTTTCAGGTGACTTGGGCCAGTGTTCCCTAGAGGGTCGAACTGCGGCAGATGATTCCGGGGTGATATGAGGGAACACGTGCTTCCCATGTTTATTGTAATTATCGTCAACGGTAGGCGTGACCGCGTGGGTGTGTGACACTCCTTGCAGTTACCTTGGCCACCGACTGTCATTGACCTTGGAAAGAGATCAAGGTCCTTTGAAAGTAAGTGTTTTTTTTTTAATTTACTTTGTTTGAAAAATGCCCAAACACTTAACGATTTTTTTTCCTTCTAGTATCGAACCGTTAATGTGAGTGTTTGATTTCGAAATGTGTCAAGAATTTAACATTTACTGAACATCAGGAATGACAAATGGAAATAGCTTTAAATAAATTATCGAACCCGATACACGTTCATCGTAATCTGTTGTTTCGAAATTCTAGGAAGCTCTTGATTATTAAGAGAAAAACAATCGTGGTGATTATTTTTTTTAAAATAGAGATGATGATATTTCTTGTTTTTGGGGTCATTAAATGCGACCTTCGAAGTGAATAAATAATTTTCAGAGGTGTTTTTAAGTTTTTATGTGTGTTTATTTTTTTAATAATTTTCATCAAAAATATTTATTGTATAAATAGTGATTATATTACCAACCAAAACAAAGCGGAAGTTTGAGTATATATCTCCTCTTAATGTCACTTAAGGTCTTATTAAATACTTTCTACTTAATGAAATATCGTCCTCTTATTATAGATATCATCTGCTTCATAAAATCATTTCTATGTAACCGTTCCGAACCTTTTTCGTTCCGTGAACCTCTTTGCCAACAAAATAAAGGCAATAATCAGCTTATCAGATGAATCCCTCCTCTAATTTATTTTCGTCATCTTCCATCTGCATAGATACATCATTTTCATTCATGTATAAAAAGCAAGTATAAAGATCATTTAGTAATAACGAAAAATAATTAACACATAAAATATATAATTCACAAATATATATACACCTTTTTTCCACCTTAAATAATAAAGTATCAATATTTGTTAATTTCTTAAATGGTAAAAAAAAACATTTAAATATATAACATATAGTAAATTTCAAGTACTTTTTATTTCTTAGAAACACAACAATGGAAAAACTATACAATTATTACTATACAAATATACATACATATTACTACAACATTAAATTACATACTATTAAAATACATATGATTATTACTACTGCATTATTTTATTGCAACTATTTGTAAAAGAAAAAATGCAGTGTAACCGCAATTTCATCTTGTTCAGTGCAGCATCACTACATCAGGCTTTTACGCAATTAAACTTCATCATCACTCAAGTACACTAAAACGTCTCTGTTTCCCTCTTTTTTATCATTCCGAAGGACGAAATGACAAATGCACTTGTGTAGCGAAGATGCAAAATCCTCTATTGAATTATAAAATTAAAAAAAATTTCAAATTTTTTATTTAATATAGGAATAATTTTGTTAAACAAATGTACATATGCACATCGTTTCTTTTGGATATGTTTTTACTAAATAACATATAAATAAGTCTGACTTCATGAGCTCACAAATAATTAAATCCTACTTGCTAGCACCAAGAATGTCCACAAATTTTAATCTGAAAGATAAATGTTAGTTTTAAGTAATGTGTGAGGGTCTGTTTCATTCAAAAAGCGATTTTTATTTATTGATTACATTTTTAACATATTAAGATTTAGTATTATAGAATTAATTACACAAGAAAAATATTTAGGTGCGTGCATTGAACGATATGATTTGATCCGGAGGCAAAAAAGACTCTTTTAGAGCAAATGACAGATATCTAAAAATTTAACAAGAGCAATGATCCTTAAAAAGAAAAAAAGAAAGCAGTTTCAAAAGCATTTAAATAGCTTTTTAACGAAAGTCGTCAGCGATAATACTATGCTCATAATACAAAAGATGCATTAAACTTTTCAAATGTAGCATACAGGAATTGAATGAGACCTCTGTTAAGCTCGGTCCATAAAGCGGATAGTCATGAAGTTAAAATTATCTTCCTTCTGCTTCCAGGTTTGCTCCTGTGAACCTCATTGTCATATTCATAATTCTATTTTGTTCGGTGCATTTACAGTTTTTCACCTTCTTTTAAAATAGGACTTTAATTTAATCTTAACTGGCGATAAGGAAACACTTTGGAATATGGAAGTTATTGTTGTAATAATTTTTTATGTCGTGTTCCTATTATTGTTGATCTCACTTTAAGTATAGTTTCCTTAAATTAACAGGTGTTACAAAATAAAATAAAATATTTTTTAAAAAGTCAGATTCATATGTGGATTGCCTTTTCCCCTCTTTGTAAGCACAAATTTCATAGCAGCATTTACTATAATCAGCTGGCATGTTCACCTGCGAAAATGAACTACTTCATTGTCCAGGTTTAATAATTTCCTTTTATTAACAGTGTGGTGATAACGATTGCGATTTATATAAATTTAGAGTGTATGAAAAATTTGAAAAAGTGCGATAATCACTGAATAATTAAGTCATTATGCGTAACAAAATTTACCATAAACTTACATATTTATGATAGTTTTATTGATTGGTCAGATCAATATTATTTCTTTAACGATTTGAGGAATAATATGTTTTCAAATATTATTTATAACAAGCATTTTAAAACTTATTAAATATTAATTAGTTTAATAATATTAATTCTTTATAGGGCTATCTTCTATTGTGAAATATTTGGGAAATGAAATTCATTCAATAAAAGAAATTCGCATTAAGCTTATCAGTTAAAATAAATTTGATTTCTAAAACTCTTTTTAGGTGTGTGTTATGCATGTCACCACCCATTGGTTGCTATTTAAAAGTCACTTTATGCTTTTTATTTCGTTTTTAGTTGCATTTCATCAAAAGAAAAAAGATTTACAAAATAATATCTTCGTAAAGATTAGTAAAATAATATCTTCTTCTACCCATTCTCACCTTTATTGCTTAAAAATGTGTGGTGGTAAGCATACTTACCACAGCCTAAGAAAGAATTAATAGAGAATACAATCTATTATGTTTTCTTAAGCATTTGCATAATGCGAAGAAATTAATCGATGCTTTTGCAAACGTTATGTTCAACTTTGAAATTGCTTTCATATTAGAACAATTCTAGTACAGGAACTCATATTACACTTTACTTATCCACTGTTAATAGTAATCTGCAAAATATTAATCCAAATATAATATATCTCACCCAATCTATATGATATGATCATCTCATCCATCCATGCACCTTGTTTAACGTAATTCAATTGAAAACAGTCAATTTTGTTCCTATAATCCTATTATAGATTCAAACTTGAATGCATTGATTCATTCACATGATGCCTGATCTTTTCCCAATAAACTCAACATTAATAATACATAATAATAGGCTACAAATTTATTGAATAATATAAATTATATTCAGAGAAATTACCAAAAACAATCAAAATAGCGAATAAAATATCCATATCGAATTTCTTGAACTAAATGAGCACCGATCACTTTAGGACTAATTAAAATTAAATGTTGGAAGATTTAACTAACTTCAAAGGTAGAACTTCATTCAATAAATATTTTCTGGGGAACAAGTAAAACCCCTTAAATCAATGGTAATAACTTATATTTTTTAACTTCAATAGAACTGTTTACCAATAAGTAGTGATTATAGACCAATATATATATATGCATATGATTATTTTCATAAAAATAAAATTGTAAAGTAATGAAATATATCGCAGAACAGTTAATGTAATATAAATCTATGATATGTTTTTAACATTTAGAAATATATAAAAATAACAGTTAATAATATTTTTTGTACTTTACTATTATTTCTATTTAATATTTAGGGAATGCTATTAAACGCAATTTTTTTAAAAAAAAATATCAGAAACTTTTGCTAAACTTTTGTTTGTTAGATTTGTTTATATGACAACTATCGGTGTTGTGTTATTATATTGAATAGAAATATTAACCAACAATAAGATATTTTCTCTTAGGCAAATGCAATTAATACTTTTGCAATTTGTAACAAATGTATGTGAAGAAAGGTAACTTAAGATCTAATAAGTTACATCGAAAAATAAAATTGTGGGTTTTTTTTCACATGCAAGATCGGGGATTCCTTTCAGATATCCATCAATAATTTTTTATTAGTGCAGGTGTCATAAAAAATATTAAAATTAAATTATTGTTAATCTTAGGAATATCAAAATATATATGAAATTATAGTAACAAAATTACATATTTAAATTAAAATGCTTCTTATAATTAAACTCTTCTAAAATGATATAACTAGAATTAAGTGAATATTTCTAATGATGAGCTATTATGAGGTGTGACCTTGATATGTGATGAACTTAAATTGGTCTAATGTTCAATGAGCCAAACACTCATATGACATTCATGAAAAATTAGGTAATTGTTGCAACTAGATTAATTTAAGAATTATTAACTACGCTTAAATCCAGACTCGACGTATATCTCAAATTCATCCTCTTATCTACTATGAGATAGATATAATTTCAGTTCATCTTCTCTCTATGAGAAGCGAAACCGAAGTTATATGTTCCACTCAAAACATATCTTAAGAGATATTTCTCCTGACTCCTTCTGAAAACAACATTCTAAGCAACTAGATGTTGCAAATGATATTAATAGACTGCTTTCACTTTAGTTCTTAATACGTCTGTGGAAAATGAGCATTAACTTGTTAGAAAAAAAAATTAGAAAGTGTGATTTAAATAGAATCACACTAAACGGTGTAATGAAAATAAGGCCGAATCTCCCACTAAGAACCTTTCCATGTGATTTTGCCACTCGGAAAAATTGCTGTAAAGTAAATCCCTTCGATACTTACAAAAGAGCATTCGGTCCTTTTTACGAAGCATCTAACAACTGCTCTCACAGCAGGATTTTAATTTGTCGCTGCAAACACGAATCGTAACAAAATCAGTAGCTTAAACCATATTCCCGAAAAGGAAATGGAGAAAAATTTTATCACATGTCCCCCTCAGGTATGGATATCTTACATTACTGACGTCATTTCACAATGGGATACCTATAGCGACTACACTATTTATGTCACTCTCATTTTTCTTTCAGATGGCAATTAACGAGCCCATGTTTACGAGTTGTTTTGAATTTTCACGCGTAAACACAACACAAGCTTCTTTTGTCTATTTACTTCTTCACTTCACTTGCAAAGTAAAGGTTTTTGAATCTTAACAATGCCTCTTGCATTTACCAAATGTTTCTTGAAGGATGTACTGCTTCCTTTACTCTATGCAAGGTCGTATAAAGATTAATAATCTGTCACTTGCTTTTAAATCAATTGAACTGAGTTCCTGGGTTTGGCTACGTAGAGGGGGGTAAACGCCTTTAAAGGCTTGACATCTTTTGTTACGATCACAAAGAACCATGTAATAAGTAATTCTGTAGAGTTTAAAGAGAGGTATTATGTTGATATTTTCCTGCATTGTTTTGAATATCTGGTTTCAAAAAGAAACTGGATATGCATTGAAAAATTATGTTCAAAGATTGTGATAAGATTACCTCTTTGTGGTCTTCTTTAGAAATATGTAAATATCATAAATCACTTAACGCTAGCAAAATTGTTGTTGAAAAATATCTTATCATATATTACATTAAATAATGCGATTTATTATAAAAGTGCCTTTTTTTCAATTTTGAAGTGATAATAAATTTCATTTCTGCGTTGAGAATATTTATGCTATCGTACAAATTAAATTTTGCTTATTGCTCATTGAAATTAAATTAATAGCTTTTACTCAAATTGTACCAAGTTTTGGAGGTATAATAAAAATATCTGATTACTCTTTTTTTTTTCAAAAATTATATGTTTTGCCTGCTTCTTTAAAAAAATTTAACAGATTTTAATAAAATTATTAGAAATGTGAAAAAGGTTTCACTTGAGTACAAACAATTTTTATTAATACATTCAATATGAATTGAAAATTTTAAATATGAACTTATAACAACTTAACTTCCTTTTTTAAATTTAGAAAAAACGGTTTTTTTTCTATTTTAGAATAATTCATATTAAACTGACACTTTTTATGAGGATGAACGGTTTCTTCTTTCCTAAATCGACAACTTTGTAGTTTTTTTATTAGATTTCTTTTTTCAAAAAGCATTTTTAACTTTTAACATTATGCTGTTGATATGGTATTATACTATTTCTAATTTCTAAATTTGATTATTATTTAGTCGCATACTTTCAGCAAAGTAGCATGAAAAGGACTTATTTAACATTATTTATTATTCTAAAGAAAGAATTCAGTTCATAATTAGTCATATAAAAATAATCAAATTTGTATTATTTCGACAAAAGAATTTAACTTTATTCAAATTTACTATTTGACACAAAGAATAGCCAAAACATTAAACAATATTAAGAACTATTAGTTACATCATGAAAAAATAATTAAATAATAATTCAGTGAATTTCCACATGCAATGCGTATTTATTCATTATCCAAATTAAATTGAAATCATTACCCTATTATTTAGCTTATTTACAACATCCATATTATCTTATTTTGTGAAGAGAAAACAACAATATAAAATAAACGAATTCAATAAATTATTCAATAAATTATATCAAAATAAACCCTGTTTGAAATTTAAATATCTAATTTTCAACCTGAAATTATTGGCCAAAGCATTTAATACAATTGTGAAAAACGTATATAAAACGTTACTCAAAATGCTTAATATTTCCTCATTTTTGTATTCAAATTCATTATCTCTTGTCTACGAACTATTCTTTTTAACACATTCATCAAGTTAAAAGTCTCCAAACTGATAGAAAACTGTCAATTTTCTTCGAAGAAGTAATACGTAATACTTTTCCGGAAAGCCGTTCAATCAGCGGCTGTAAAATTCTCATAAAATCAAATATGACAAGTGCTATCAGCATTTTAACATATTTGAGAAACTATCCCAGTCTAATCACCTGGAAAAGGTGGAGTTCCATATTTATAAATTCGAGATCAAATTTCCATCAGTTTGGGCGTATTGCCATCAAGTTTGATGAACCCGAATGTTTGCCGCGGGGATCCGATACTTGCACCTCATAGAATTCTTCAAAACGTTGACAGCAAAGAAAAAAATATTTTGAAATATTTGCCATATTTTTCTATAAGAAATTGAATGATCTATTATTTTTCATGTCATTTTTATTTAAAAAAAATATTTGTTTTTAAAACGGGGGAAAATATTTAATTTTAACTGTGAGAAAATATAATATATATAAATACTTTAGTTATCATGATATTTTAGTGTGAGAGAGAGAGAGAATAATCAGCCGATAAACGCTTATCCAAATTGAATTTTTTTTTTATATCCAGTGATTTTAAACTTCATATAAATAATTATAACTTTTTTTAAGGGATATTTTTTTACTAGTTTTAATATTAAAATTCAATTAACAGGAAATGGTAAAAATCTAAGTAGGCGAGAGGGAAAATAATAATACATTTCGTATTAGAATGCTTAAAAATTGTATTAATTTGGAAATAATTCTGCTATTGGATATAAAGATAGTTTTACAATGAAACTAAAAAGACTTAAAAATAAAAATTTAATTACCATAGAAAGAAAAAAATTGCTTCTTATGATATAGAAAACGAAGCGTTTTCGATAATACATATTATTTGAAGCAAAAAGAATAATATATGTTTTACATTCTAAACGTTCAATAATATAAAGGGAAAGAATTACTGAAAAAACTACTGTTATTTTTTTTTCAAATTTTAATATCAGTATTAGTAACAAAAATCTAGGAAGTTGATTTTAGTCCAACTGAAGCTGATAATGCAATTTTTTCCCTCTCTCCCACAAATGAATGCCTCTATTGGTAAAAATAATGCTAAAACTACAAAAAGAATATATAACGTTATTATTTTTTTGTTAATTAAATAAATTAATAATGAATGTTAGAATTTCAAGAAAACTGTTAATTACAAAGTAATTTCCATATTATCTTAAAGATTTTTGAGCATATGTAAATGCAAACTAATTAATTATTTCGTCTCTAGAAATATCAGGTTATTTCCCATAAGTACCGTAACCAATACGTATAAGTGTTACTTTTAATTAAGACAGGTTAAAATAAGAATTTTCATTTCAAATATATTTTAACTGTGTGTATGATTTAATTTATCTCTCAGTTGTTACTTATCGTGCATACATTAAGATACATAAAATCGCGTGTTTTGATTAAAAGGAAAGTCAATGATTAGAAATTTCCTGTCAAACTCATAAAGGAAAAGATCTGCTGCAACATTTTATAAGGTTATAGATTTATAACACTCCTTACTTTGCATAACTTGGGCGTGTGAGTATTCACAAAAGATATAGTCCCTCGGGGTTAAATCTAATTCCAAATGAAATAGCAATCTCTGCCAAATTAGGCTGAACCTCAACAGCTTTTAACTTTTTATCAAAGTTTTTTTTCTTTCTTCCCTTTAAAATCCACAATAAAGGCAGCGTCTTCCTTGAAAAGTGTTGCCAACAATGGAACCTTAAAATAAACGAAAATTACAAGTTGCGTCTTTTGCTGCTTCAATCAAAGGAGCAATTTAAATGGCACTTATCGACAAGGAATAGACCGAAGCCCGTTTTAATTTTAATCGTTGCTCGCATCTTTCTAATATTTTTGGCAAGAATGTAGGTTGAGACGGTGGTGGAAGTGTTTCTTTCTTCTTCTTCAGTTGCTGATTGACAGGCCGCCCTGCCCTCTCTTAAAGAAGTTATCTTCTCCACCCTTGGTAACTTCCACCGTTTTGTATGCGACATTATCATGTGGGAGTGCCTCAGTTTTAAAAGGTACACCGAACTTAACCAATTACAACGAAAGAGTGCTTCACGCTTGTCATATTTATTGAAACTAAGGCAGCGTAATTCCGTGAGCGAAATATTAATAATAGTCATTGCAGTAGCATGTCTGCGCCTGATAATCATGATCGGAATATATTGGAATGCAAGAGGTATAAAAGTATAATCGAAAGTTTAAGTCGTGTCAGGTAAATGGCGCTAAGATCTACATTTGTTTCTCTTACTGACGCAACTCATTTTCTCAGAGCAGGTCAGACGAAAAAATACTAATGACAAATGCTCATGAGTTATCGATGAGAGTCTGTAATAAAACAAAGATTGTGAAGGAAATGCAACTGAGATGTTCTTCATACTCCTTCCTCAAAGTATACTTTGTGAATAGTTAATTATGAATTTAAAAATTCATAATGATTGCCATACAAGCAAAAAACATTTCCTTGTGATTAAATCGATATTAAGAATTGAACCATTCGTGTGGTTTCTATAACAAAAACATTTTGCTTTCATTTACGTTTTTCTGACCTTTGAGTTTTCTGTAGCAACATCAGTCCGAGATCTATTTCCTGAAAAAAAAAAGCCGAAATTATTATTTCATGTTAGCATAATATAATACTTTCAGAAACTATATATTTAGATATTGGGGGCATCTTCACCCCCAAAAGAGTAAGGAAGCATGCTTTTTTTTAAAAAAAAATTCAAGAGGACGAACCATTTTAAGTTGGAAGGGTATATTAAGGTATTTATAATATAACGAATTTGCAATAATTTATCTAAAATTTAAAAAAAAGGTTCAATTCAAGAAATTTTGGATAGATGTTCTTCAAAACAAACATCTTCCGAAAAATATTTCTGTGTGTCATCTAAAAATATTACTTCAATACATACTACTTTCAAAATTCTTTAAAAGTATGAGTCCGATCTTGTGACTAACCAAATTGATCTGAGAGTGAGGAAACAAAAGTTAAACAATTGCCAAATCATAAACTCAATTTCTAAGAAGCAGAATTAGCACAAAATAAGTTCAAGTGGATTTTAAAATTAGAAAATAATTAAAGATTTACTTGTATTGAAATATAATTGATAATCGGTCAATTTTATTTTGTCCACAAATAAAAAAATGGAGGTTGTCTTTTACTGATTTAGGTTTCAGATAAAAGCCTCTCTTGATGTCCCAGTAAACTCCGTATTAGACTCCAACCCTGAATTATTCTATGAGACTCGATACACTCCTCTGGTAGAGAAGCATCTGCTTCGAAACGAATTTCGACCGTGAAGTCAGTTAATGTCTTCAGAAATTCTTAGACTATGTTACATAAACAACTTTAGCACTTTTTATTGAAAAAGAGGCAAAACTATTTAGCTATTTTTAAAAGTTATGTAGGTCAAAAATTAATTATAGTAATGAAAAATATTTATAAGTAAAGCGAAAACAAAGTTTACCTAACAGCTTGTTATTATGGCAATTGTAGTAATTCAGGAAAGGTAATATACATATATGCATTAGCATGTATAATAAATTATACACCGACTTGCTATAATTATAATAAATTATGAAAAGTAATGCATTTCATAGTTTCTGTGCATATTAATATAAGAAAATAGGGTATTGTAATAAAGAAGGTATTGAATATTTGTACTATTGGGATTTTCTTTGTAAATATTTGGTTGATATAATGTTTGTAGTTTTGTATTACATTAATTTTAGAAAATATGAAATTATAAGATAATTAAAACTATGCAAAGAAAGAAAGAAAATCAACAGTGAAAACTAATGTTTTTAGTTAACGGACAGTTTTATTACCATTTTAATTTTCATTATATAAATGGGGTAACATTATATTAATAACAATATGCCATGTACCGTTTTTTTGTCGTGATTGTTTCACAATGTTCGCTTGCAGTAATCACTAGAAAATCACTGACGCAATTGTATTTCTCTAAATAAGCGTAATTATTTCTTCATAGGGGTATTTCACAGGAATGTTGACAAATATACAACTCTTCTCTAATTATCTTCAATTATATTCTCTTAAAATGACAAGTGGTTATACATTCAAAGAGCACACGAGTTCATAAAATAGTATTTGGCTTACACAGCTTCACAGTAGCCCTATTCATTTCTTAAAGTTCACGGCAAATCGTGTGGTAAAATTGTTACCTGATTTCCCGTCTGACAATGAATTGGGAATTCACGTAGCCCTTCCTTAGCCATTCACACTGAGATAAGTACGTAATTATGTATAATAACAAAGTAATAAACTCCTCTTTTATTCGAGGTGCACGCGAATAATTTAACAAGTCTCAACGAATGTCGGAACGGAAATTGGTATTCGTTGAAGCAGAATACGCTATAAATATTATTGGGAAATGTATTTTGCCTGATTTGAGAGTATAAGCTTTCGTGTAAACATTTTAATTTTTGAACTGATGATCTGTGTTCATTACTATTGAAGAGAACATTATGTAAATTTAGGCTCCACGATTTTTCGGCATAATAGAAAAATATAAGATGTAACAAAGGATACAATATAAATTTTAGAATCAAATACTAAATTGAGTATATCAAAATACCTCCATTAAATCGCATCAGATATTTGCAAATTCACTGAAAAGACATTTTGCTGCAACCAAGTATTAAATTTTACGATTCATGTATTTTAAAATTTTAAAAACAATGCATGCACCGTGGATATACTTTCGTATTTCAAGAAATTACATCTTGGTGTGTACTGAAACACTAAAGACGGAGATATTAGAATATGCAAACTTACACGGAAAATATATTACCAAATAACCGATGTTATATTGTAAAGCAACTATAGAAATAAAAATAGTATTAGATAAATATGCATGCAGTAGCATACTATAACAGCATCAGGTATAAAAAAAAACAACTAAACTTTTAGCGATGCAAGATTATAGGTTCAAGTGGGAGTTGATTATAGGAGGGAGGCTCAGTACAAATTACCAAAGTATGGTTCCTTGAAAGGATCGATAAATATTCAAGTCATAGTTTATAACGACCTTTAGTTGAGTTCTTATTTGTTGTATTATATCTAATTTTCAACCCCAGAAGCAATACCAGGGCCAACGAAGTTTCTCTAAAATCCTGTATTAACATCATAAAACAAAATTTTAAAGAACTCTTTCTTCAGATAAGATAGTATATTAATTTTAGAATGCAGATAATTCAGCAAGTAATATCAATATTATATTAAATCAGTTACAGTGGGTGTTCTTTTATACAAGATTCTAGAATAATGAAAGATAATAATGAATACGAGAAAGAGTTGTTTCTTGTTCATTTAATTTAGGATTTTTCAATATTTCTCTTAAGACTACTTCAAAACCTGCATATAAAATTTCAGAGAGTAAATTTTCATTGAGAAACGAGTATAAATTCAGAAAAATAAAGATGAACATCTTATATTAATTGAGCTTAAAAAAGAAATTGAAGAAACTTAAATTACTATTTAATCAAATATTTTCTATTCATATTTCGGCTACATACAGTTTCTTAAATAGTTAATACCAGTTATATAATTAAAGCAAAAAATATAACTTATCAATAATCTTTCCAAATAAAAATAACAGCAGATGTTTTTCTAAAGTTGATGGTACAAAGTAGAAGTAACGAAAGCTCTTAAAATTTTTTGTGTAATTACATTACAATTTAACTACTTTTCTCACCATTGAGGTTTAAGTTTTGCTACATATGAAATTTCGCATTATTAAATTTATTTAATACAATTTATAATATGTTATACAAATATTTAATAGTATTATCTATTCTTTCAATGCTTCATTCGTTTAAATTTTCAAAATTAATTTCTCCTTCAAATAATATTGTTTGATATATTTACTGCATTTAGAATTTCTTTTTTATCGTACTGAAGTATCATATTCTCAGCTGAATCTTGTGATCCACCTGACACCTTTTCAGTGTTTCAATACAGGCAACGAAAGACAACCTCCAAGATATCTAGTATTATGAAAATATCTAACCAACCAACCACTCATACTCGCATTCTCTTTTATGGTGCAAGTGAAAAGCTGTCCTTGAGGATGATGAATTGGTCTTTACCCTTCCCATTTCTATTGTTGCCCCTTTTTGGGGCCCCTTACAGAAAGACAATTACTGTGTAACAGTGGATTTTCCCATCCAGAGAAGAAAAAAAATAAGCTTCATCCTCCGGCTTATTTATTTTGATCATTTCTTTGATAACATAGAGCTTGGACTTGTAAGCAAACCCTAATTAGAGTAAGAAAACTGCTATTAGAGAGATCTTGAGATGCTGATAAAAAGAGGGAAAAAAATGGATGTGTGTATGTTTTTGTCAGATGTACCCAAATTGTACAAGATGTTGCACGTTTCTCGGGTTTATTTGCTTGAAGGTGAAATAGGTGATCGAACTTAATGAAACTAAGATCAAAATATCACGTGATTTTGCGGACATTCAACCTATATATTGTAAAACTAATTGGAAAACTGATTCACGAAATCTACAATTTAGATTTTACTCTTTGTGCATTGACAAAGTGCGTGCTAAGGCATTATCTTCTCGAAATCCATAGAAAATTTAAACGCGTAAATTAAACGGGAAAATTCAATGAATTATAATTGCCAATCACATCCTATGAATGTCAGAAACCAAGACTGGTCTGGAATATTTTATTTTTCAGAAATAATAATAATAATTAATGATGATCGCACTAGAATACGCACTATAGTTATTGTCGACGGACCTCGTTATTCTGAAATATGGCCCAGTTATGGCGACAACATCCAACATAGTTTCTCATTTTCCTAACTTCCAATCCATATCGCGTAAAGATTGAAAATTCCTCTTCCAACCAACGTGCCAATAGTATAAAAATAAAGATCAATTTGCAGATATATTCTATTTTTCTTCAAACGGGAGTTTTAAAACCTTATATGAGTGCAGGTCCGCAATTATTAAGGAGCTTCGGAGAATAATTTGGTTGAAATTCGAATTGGTTATCGAAGACAGAAGGTATGTCAGGAAGAAACATATTTTAAATTTGAATATTCTTTGAAAAGTGGCACAGCGGTCTTAATTATAATTGGAAAAAAATGTTTAGCATAATATTGACTTCGTACGACATTTTATCACACTTAATAACGATTGGGAAACTCCGTGCGAACACCGTAACTAGAGAATTACATTTTACAAATGATCTGAAAACCAGTTATAGAATGATCGTAAGGAAATAAAATAAATCCTCATATTATATTGTTAACATTGAATGTCACAAAAATCACACATTTCTAGAAATCTGATTTAATTGTGTTTAAAATTGAGTAATAATACCGTAGGGGTTAACACGATTTATTTGAAGTGATTACATTGAATAATAAAGAGAAATTTAAAAAAAAATGAATGAAAGTTAGACATGATATAATTTGAAAAAGAGTGCTGATTACTTGTGTGTTTCTGTACGAAAAACAACATGTTTGGTCTTTTCTGATCCAGAATCAAATATGTCAGCAACATCTCAATTATAACATTAAAAAAAATTAATTTATAAGATGTAATTTTTAATTAGACATACATTTAATTTTAATTATTTAGCATCCTCTGATACTACAATAACTTATTATTAGAATGGAGATGCTTGCTCAGGTATCGTCCTCGTCACTTGACCGAGACTCAAAATTACGAGCCTCCTTTGCCAATAGTCCCGAGTTGCTTCTCAGGGCGACGTTAATGAACAATAACAACCGCATGTAAATAAGTATAAGATTGTCGAATCGCATTTCAGTGATTGAAATAAAAACGATTCTGAGTACGTGTGCGAATTTTAGTTATTTATACATAATGTACTTAATTTTGATTAGGTAAGTAATATTATTCTATGCTGGCTCAGTATAGATCAGTACGATAATTTGAATCCAAGCAAGACCCACATATTCTTGTCCCCGTCACATCGATATGTTGCATATTTTGCAAATAGTGCATAAACTAAAAACTGTTCAACTGCATTTTTTAAAAAAATTTCAGTGGTTTTCGACAATCCTAACTGTTTCTCGAAGACTTTTGATATAATATTTTGTGTTTTCTCCAGCTTCAATTCAAATATAATTTTTGCATTGTCGAACATTTAATAAAAGCTTTTTCCAATAATTAAAAAATAACACTTGTGTCGTAGTAAATATAATGATGCATTACTTTATTGATACTCTCGAACACCCCCATATATATGTATATATAGGTACCCCTTAATTTTTTGGCCTTAAAAGTTGAAATTTTCATTAAATATTCTTTTTATTTTGAGGTTATTTTACGATATAAAAAAGTTGTTTTTATTCATCATAAAAAACAAAAAATCTTCGTCACTCTTATTTGATAATGCCTGTTGGATGTCGCTCTGAGGTTTACGCCATTGGATGTTTAAAAGATTAGAGTTTCGAAGAATTTATTATCGAAATTTATATTCGAAGAAATTATTTTTTTAATATCTAAAACACTATCCATGTATAAGAAATTCTATTTTTGAGACCCAATTTTTTGACCACAGAGGGTTTTTTTTTATAATATTTAAAGTACAGTAATTCTTGAGAACGATTATGAGTAATGTCAATAAATACCATAATTTATGCACGCATTGCTTTTTTTCTGTTCATTTTGCAATCACAACATGACATTTTCCCATCCCTTTTTATAGCTTTGTATAAATGTAACACTAGTACTGTTATTATCATTAAACACTCCTGTTAAAAAAATCTTCAATACAGAAAAAAAAATGAACGTTTAAAAATTAACTAAAATTTTGAGAAAAAAATTTTAAACGTCGAAACTCATTTCCAAAATTTAATATCCATTAAAAATTAATAATATTTCCTTAATATATAATTAATTATAATGAGTGATATTTCTCTCATTATTATTTTAAATAGCAGTCCTCTACTGAAACTTTTTACCTATTAATTGCTTATAGGGAAAAGGCATTGCTTGAAAATGAGATCAATCCAAAGAAAAAACTAATTTAACTCAATTAATTCTGTTCTTACTTGCATTATTCTCTACTAGTAATAACAAGAATCACAATAATCAAGCATATGATTAGATAAATTGTTTTTCTCTCCTATTGAAAAAAATAATTCTTCTAATGAATTTATTAGAATATAGAACACACAGACACAAAAAAGAATTCTGAAAAAAAAAAAAGCTCAAAACCGATATCCAAAGATATTACAAGATGCTTAAGTGGAAAATGAGACAAATTTCATAAGCGAATTCCTCAGCAAAATCCGATCCCGCCCCTCAAATAAATCATGTTGCATAAACAAAAACTACCCTATTGGTTTGCAAAAAATCAAATCGTCCAATTAAAGTAAAAAAAAAAATCCTATCACAATAGACGACATTTTAAATTCCATTAGAGTAGCTCTTTCTCCTCACCTCAAATAATGAATGGGAAAAAAAACTTTGGCAGACAACGCCTATATGATTCCATTTTCCAATTAACTGCAGTAAAAATTTCACTGATTCATAGATTCTGCATTCCGAAGAGTAAAAAAGTGTTCATTAAAGCACTGAATAGTCTTCAACAATATTTCCGTCAGTCGTCCTTAATAGCAGACGATCGTGACTAGCCAACACAATATCGTACACACAAACAAACAATTGTTCTCACAATAGCCCCATCAAAGATACCGTCCAACCTTTCTCGCTTTTTATTTTATTTTTTCCTATCATGTAAAGCATTGCAAAATGACTTGTTGGAAGGAGTTGCTAACAAAGGAATTAGTGAGCTTAATTTCCTTTCAAAGAAGCTACCTTTTAAATGTTCTTTTATCTTACTTCACTTGGAGTTTTTTTGTTATTGAGCTTCGCCGATGTTTAAGTGAGATAAGCTGCTATAACATGTTTTTTGGAATAGGTATCCGTTACATAAGACAACATCGTCACTATTAAGTTTCTTTTTTGTTGCGCAGTCTCGTGTTCTGTATGGGATGATTTCTTTTGATAAGAAGTGTGTTTGTGTAAATGATAGAAAAGAGTACTCTTTTAAATTTGCGCGGTGATTAAGAAAACTTGATTCTTAAGTGAAAGAGATTTCTCAGTTATTGGGTCAAAAGTAAAAATCTGAACTTAAATATTTTTGATAAGTTTTTTTTAGCACTTGCGATATTTATTTGTATTTATGCAGTTAATTTTACAGAAAAAAATATTTTCTATACATTTGAAAAAATATATTAGATTCCCAGGTGTAAAATGAGTGAGATTATCTAATACCTTAGTAAGAATTATATTAATCCATGAAGAACAAGGATAATAAATTTGAATATTTATCATGAAAAGGAATTAACGAACAGTTTAATTTTTGATTGATCCTTATTCTTGATACAATAAACTCCCAATCGTCTCAAAATAAATAGTACTTCAAAATGTATTTATGTATGTGTGTGTTTCCAATAAATTAATAACTCTTAATTTTTAATATACATTTATATTGCATTGTTCCAACATTATAAAATTAAAATGAAACAGACATCCATTAGTATAATAAAGAGTGCACGTAACTAAAAATAAAGGCCTAATTCTGCTCCAAGTGTCATATCTCCCTTTCAGAAAAACTTTCAATAAATGATTAAAATAATGTAACTTAAAAACGAAAGCATGCGTTCAGGTTTATTTATATTTTAGATATAATTCAGGAAAATAAAATAATGTGACTAACAATTTAATTACCCAAATATGAATCAAATTACTTCTTATTTTCTACGTTGACAACACTTATAGTTGTCTTTACTAAAAGTAGCATCTCATTCAGGTTTATCTCCTTAACCTATCATACAAAAATAAATATTAATGTCTTCGGATAATGCTTAATCTTAGAATTAATAATGAAATGTAATAAATTATTAGTATTCGTTATTAATTCTAATTTACACATCATTTCGATGGAAATATTATACGAGTATGA